>JAZKJV010008026.1:0-378184 GCA_037367405.1 Ottelia alismoides | reverse complement strand
TGTAAATTCATTATTAAATCCCTATATTATGTCGCTCAAATTTCATGCGAAATAAAGACTTTTACGACTTCCATCCAGACAGGGTCGGTTTAAAAAATCCTGTGACCGTTAAAAAATGATTGTCTGGATGGAGACTGTAGGAGTCTCTGTTTCGCACGAAATTTGAATAGCATAATATAGGGATATAGTGATGAATATTCTTGGAAAAAATTTTCAAAAAAATAAAAATATTGAAAATGGGACAGGGAGAGCCAAGTTAGCTCCCCCTAGGGGGAGGCCCATTTATCCCATATTCGATATTCATATAGCCCATATTCAGTTGTGACACAAGAGCCATCTCCTTTGTTGATACATAAGCTTTTGCACCAAACGTGTTAGGATTAAAGCCACGTTAGGATTAGAAATCTTAATGGGATGAGACTCCAAATCTTAATAATAGTTGGGTTGTATTCTATGTATGACATCCTATTGGAAATAGGACTGTGAGGTTTTAGAGGGGGGTGGAAGCATTGCCTCAACACCACCACAAGAACAATATAACTCCTAGAGAGAAAGAACATAGAGAGTTGTACTCATTCTAATTTATAGTGATCTTTCTTCTCTC
Source organism: Ottelia alismoides (assembly GCA_037367405.1). NCBI lineage: Eukaryota > Viridiplantae > Streptophyta > Magnoliopsida > Alismatales > Hydrocharitaceae > Ottelia > Ottelia alismoides. Next base: position 377,580 of record JAZKJV010008026.1, on the reverse strand, counting down.
CGATGGTGGCGAGAGGTGACCAACCACTGTTATATCTGGTTGTTTTTTCTTTCATGTGCTTTCGAGTTGGTGAGTGATTGTGCATCCGCATTCATATAAGGTGATCCGTATCTGAAGACTCATTTGATATCCGAGTAGAGGCGATACTGGCAGATCGTGTCCCATCAACTGGTATTGAAAAAGAGTTGGTATTGCATATGTCCCAACAATTGATATCAAAGAAGAGACGATATCGACGAGTCATGTCCCAAACGTGGGTTGCCACTAAGGTCAAGGTTGCGGGGATGGCGGATGCAGAGGGTTGGGGAAGGTAAAGGCTGTGAGGAGGAGATTAGGGCTAAGTTGGGGAAGGCAAAGGTTGCAAAGAGGAGATTAGGGCTATGTTGGGGAAGGTAAAGGCTGCGAGGAGGAGATTAGGTCTATGTGAAGGGATGTATGAAGGAAGAGGAAGATTAAGGAGAAAGAAGAATATATCATTACACTTATATCTCTCTTTTTCATTCGAATTATGCTTGTGACTATAAGTTAACATTGTTTTGGGAGAGAAAAAGGAGGTACAATTAATCGTGCAACAAAGTAGGCACACATGTGTTATTGCAAAAAAGGCAAGAGTATAAATGTAATTGTGGAATTAGAAAGGACACAAGCGTAAAAATCCTTGCATATAAGCTTATAATTACATGATTTTATTATTAATGTTTACGTCGAAATTGCATGCTTGATTCTAATTTTATCAGAAAATATTGAAAAAAATAAATTTACTACATTTTACATTAATGAATTACCCATTTATTTTAAATTAAAAAATGCGAAAAATCTCACATGTTGCATCATCCAACATGGTCGATAATGTGATTTAATAGCAAGAGAGAAGATCCTCTGCAGTACTATAGAGATCTGCTGTAAAAGCACAAACCGCTAGATCTTAATCGAGAGATTTGCACGATATTCTACGGTATGGACCCACAAAAAGACTGAATCCGTGCGCACCGCTCGATCAAGATCGAGCGGTCCGTGATTTTACAACAATCTCTGCAGTACTGCAAAGGATTTGCTCTCTAATAGCAAAGGTGATGTGTAAGGGCAGAAAGATGGTTTCATCAAGAATAATGCTGAATAAAATGGCCACTCAAAGCACTTCACATGCAAAAATATTTCATCAAGAATAATGCTGAATAAAATGGCCACTCAAAGCACTTCACATGCAAAAATATATTAAAAAAGTATACAATCATGGAAAATATCTAGGTAGAAAAATACAGAAAAATCATAATCATAGTAAGATAGTTGTATCTTTTATATCAAATCAAGGAGTAATATACTTTACCCTTACATAGTAGACCTAACTACATGTGGCACAGATATAATAAAATCCATAATTCGATCCAATACACTATTATTGAATTGGTTTTGTCATTTTAAATCATGGATTGAAATAGATCGATGTCAAAATCCCATCCGATCCAATCCGTTAATCTATTAATATTATATATTATAACTTTAACATTGGTAACTTTCTTTCTTATTCAATTTTATGAATTCCACTCACATCCTCCTTAGCCAAGTCACACTTTAATTTTAATTTAACATGTAACATCTTGCTAAGAATAAAAAGAAATATAGCTTTAAGATTAAAATAAAAAAACACAACTATACCATCCTACATTTCATCAGCCAACCTCACAAATTGACAATGAAGTGTTTGACCATTCCATTTCCTTCTCATATGGAAACTTCATCTTAAATCAATTACATATACTCCAATCCCAACTCTATAATTTGCAGCCTTTTTTTTCTATCTCATTTTCTAGTAAAAAAAATGCAAAACATGCATCAGATATTGATATTGTTGCCTTTTAGGTCAAGTTCTATTCCAGTTGTGCGCTACCTTCCGGTTACATTCTTTTTGATAAAAAATACAATAGTTTTTAAAATTTATTTTATAAATTATTTAAAATTACTATAGTTGAATTATTAATCAGGCTAAGTCCACTGCCGTAAACCCTATGTATGTCAAATCCGCATAAAAAACGTAATCAGATACAAGATCGAATTGATTTAGATTTCGATATTTAATGAAATGGACTGTTAAGGTAAAATTTGATCCAATCTGATCCATGTCCACCCTTAGACTTGACCACTGCTGCTTTTGCCTCTTCATCTTCCCCGTTCAAGGTACAAAAAATTCATATAAAAATTAAGGATTTTTACGCTTGTACTCTTCCAAGTTTTTCCAATAACACATGTCTGACCTTGTATTCTTACGAAAGGCACATGCACCGCTATATTACAATAACAAGACTATATTGTGAATTTTGAAAGAGACACATGTGTAATTGCAAAAAAGCCAAGAGCAGAAGTGTTACTGCAAAAATCAAGAGTGCAAAAGTGTAAAAATCCCTAAAATAATTGAACACAAAGAGATAGAATACACAACAAAGGACCTTAGCAGGTCACCGTCCTATAGTCGAGATAGCTTTAGTGCACTAGATTCAGACCCTATTCAATCAACGAGAGCAGATCCTTTGCAGTACTGCAGAGTCAGTCAGTGGACCGCTTGAGCCACTCGATCTTGATCGAGCGGTTCACAGGAATTCATTGTTTTTGTGGGCCCATACCATGGAAATTCGTGCGAACCGCTCGATCAAGATCCAAGATTTCACAGCAGACTCTGCAGTACTGCAAAGGATCTGCTCGCTTCGATCAGGGTTCCACATTTGGAAATTGCTTTTGCACTCTCCAATGGTTCTTTCTCCAATTATGTAAATTTAAAGAAGAAATAAGACACAACACAAGAACAAACTATAGTATTAACCTATACAATTTGCATAAGCATACACGAAAAAGTACTTGGCTGAGAGAGGAGAAGGGGGAAAATACTTTTGACAGAAAAGAGAAATAGAGCTCTGCAAGGGGTTTCCTAATATCAGTTCAAGCCAAAGAATGGCAATTCTAAAGATTACTCCAGTTTTTCGTGATGTATCCAACCACACCACAAAACCAACTAAAGATATCAAGTCTAGGGATGTCAATCTGAGTCTACCCATTGTGTACCCGATCCAAACTCGTCCCATTTAAGGACCCGAAACCCGCCTCATTTACTTTTGGGCGGGTTTGGATTTTACATTGACTACCCATGCGAGTATGGATATGGATTTGGGATTGTCTTGTGGGTACCCGAACTCGCCTCAAACCCGAATAAAAAATATATAAAAAGATAAATGTGTGTTGCATTTTAATCAAACTAGACCCACATCCATTTCCTATCTAATATGTATCGATCTACATGCATAAATATCCGACTCAATTTTCTCCTCTCCATCTATTTATTCATATTCAACTAACTTTTTGTATCTTTAATAAATAAAAACTATCAACACAAAAGAGTTAAACAATTAACATATATAAACATTTAATATTATCTATATATTGCACAATTTTATGAATCACCATATTACATTATCTCACTCTATTTCGTCTATCTGTGAAAATCTTGTATACATTTATAAACAACTTAAGATTTACCAATGTTGAAGATATGGGTACCCATTGGGTACATGGGTATCCGACGGGTATATGGGTACCCGCTAGAAATTACCAGTTTAATAAATGGACGGGTATGGGAAGTGATATTATAAAAGGGTATGGATTTGAGAATAGTAATACCCGCTCCAAACCCGACCCACTGAGGTGTCGTGGTTATCTTTCAAGGATACTGCCCAGATTTAGGGAACTGAAGTCGGTTCGACCGAGTTGAATCCTACCTGATCTGTTGACGACTGCCCAAAATTTCAGCATGATTCCGCAAAGGACGAGATGAAGCAGCTTCTGGACAAGAATGGACAAGGACTACCATAACAGTGATCCAAGAATAGAAATGTGTAGTGGTAGAGGTGTGGGGGCAGATGTCTAATGCCAATGATGTACGTGATAGCTTGGAGGGGTGGCTAATGGTTCTCTACAAGCATTGTCTACACTCAATCTGCAAGATTCCTCACAGGTAGCTGAAATACATGCCTGCATATGCTTGTTTGCTTCCATGAAGACAAACAACGACATCAACTCGCCGTCTCCGGAGGTCATATCGATTTCGATATCATTTCTATATCGAATCGATACGAAATTTCGACGATATTTGGGCGATATATCGCCGAAATATCGCCCATATCGATGCACCTGTCTGAAGGAAATGCCTGAAAAGGAGGATATATCGTCATATCTGTACCCATATCGGTCTCATCTTGATATCGATATATCTGCGATATATATGTCCAAAAGTGTAGTAGCAGAGAAAGATCATAGCTCAAGATGACCACATGTAAATATGCCTTGAATCCTACTCCATAAGTTGCAGAGTTGTTTGACCTCCTCTGTAAAAACTAGAAGTGAAGCCCTTAGGGTGTGTTCGGTTGGGGGTTACTCCCCAAAACCCATATTCCTAACTCAATTGTGGGGTCCACCATCTTTTCATCAAAAAATATATATTATACCATCATATCATCTAAAAATTATAAAATACTCAACTTCTACTAATTATTTCAAACTTCAATACAATCACATCACAACAACTACCTACTTTTTCGAATTTCTATACAATTATATCATAATAACTATCAACTTTTTCAAATTTCAATACAATCACATCACAAAACCCCCCAACCCTTAACCCACCAACCAAACACACAAATACAAAAAGGGGTTATCCTCCCCTAGATAACCCACGAACCAAACGCACCCTTAGGGTGCGTTTGGTTGGCGGGTTAAGGCGGGTTAAACTGGTAGAGGGTAACATGTTTCTTGTATTTTGGTGTTTGGATAGAGGGTTAAACTGGGTGTGGGTTAGAAGTGGATTTGAGGTGATATGATTGTATTGGAGTTTGAAAAAGTGAGTAGTTATTGTGATGCGATTGCTTTGAAGTTTGAAAAGGTGAGTAGAAGTGGAGTAATTTATAATTTTTTATATGATATGATGGTATAATATATTATTTTTTGATAGGATTGATGATGTAATATTGATTTATTTAATTTTTTAAAAAGGAATAAAGTGAGGCCCACAGGGAGAGAGGGGGATGTGGGTTAAGGGGGTAAACCCCCCTAACCCGCAGGTAAACTGGTACCCGAACGGGGCCTTCGCGCCTGGAACAAGGTAAAAAAATATGATAATTATTTAGCCAGGGTCTGATTTATGACCAGATCAGTTCGTACTGGGTGACTGTATGAACTCCCTAGGGTAAGGGTTTTGGCTTCAAGGCCATCGGTAATCCTCCATACTCTCTTCCTTCTTTTCACATAGTGAAGATCAATCGCGTATGTATACGGATGCATGAACCTTGTAAATCTATGTGTTCGCGTGTTTATTTTTTGGTACTAGTAATCCACTACACCACCCACCCTTTGCAACTTACCCCAGCGAAAATGTCTTCGTATCTTGGCGAGGAGGTCCAAAGCCATACAAAAATTTTCCCACCAGGCGACACAGATGGGGGCAGGAGTTGTATGACTGCAAGTATACATGGAGTTGTATTTATTAAATATGCTATGAATGATAACATATTAGTGTGGGAAAGTGGTTTGTTGTTGTTGTTGTGTATAAATGATATAAGAAAAGGATTTTTTTAACCACCTTAAAATTCTAATAAAATTATATTAATGTATAAATACATCTATTTTATTTTATTTCAATTATGCCTGCAAGTAACCATTTTCACAAGAAGAAACCCTTATATTCGTACGAAATAGTCATTAGTAAGAATAGAAAAGACATCAGTAATACAAATAAAGATACAATCACTTCATACGAATATACAGATTTTTTTGTGAAAATGGTTAGTAATAGTAAGAATATTTCATACGAATCTTGTCTCGACGTAAATGATGGTTACTAATAGAGGTGGTGGATGTTCATGGAGATGATGGTAGTGCGTGACAATGACGTTGGCGGTGCATGGCGACGACGACGATGCATGCAACAGCATGAGGTGGTTGCACACAGAGGATGATATGTGTTCTTAGTAATTTTCTCTTATTCCTTTTTATTCATCTATTAATCAAGTTTCAGGTTATTTTAGATTGCTTTTGTTTTTTATTTGAATTTTAAATTTTCTTTCTGTTTTGATTACATCCCAATCCAATCTTCAAAGTTTCTCATTTGTTTTATTTTTGAACCATTGTTCCTGATTTACTAGTAGTTATGATTGGATATTTTTTCGAACACCACTGATTACGATTTTGTAATTTATAACACAATATTGTAAATATATCAATCTTTTGTAAATTGATAACAAGTATTTCAAAACGCGAGCCTTTATTCAATCATATTTTCTGAAATATTCAATATTTTATAAGTTTGGGTTCTCCCATTCTTTTGAGTCCAACACACTTTTCATTTTTTTCCTTTTGAGTTTTGTTTACAGATTGAAATCTGTAGAATGAGAATGAAAATGTTACCTAAAAGAAAGAAAATTTTGATTAAGAATGTAAATGTTTGTTTACAAATTGAATATGTCTCAGGTTGCCAATATCAATAAATGTTTTTTTATTATAGATAGTCATGCATCTTGTTATATTTTTGCTCAAAAGATGATGTATTTTGAAAAATCAAATTAGATGAAATACCATCGATTGTGGACTAAATACTAAAGGGATGTGAAATCCCATCAACTGTGGATTATATTTTACCTTTTAATCCACTAATTTATATAATTGATTGTATAATTTATATTTTGATTCATTGATTTACAATTCTGCATGTATTTTTATATGTTATCCCTTTTTTTGGAATAAATGATAAAATATTGATTGTCTTTTTATTTTGCAGATTATCATATAATTATTACAATGAGAGCGTGGATTTTACAAAATCTATACAAACTTTACAATGGATGACAAATTTCGATGGACCCATAAGAGGAGAAACACATTGGATGGACATATAAAATAATTTATACATTAATAATAAGCAATCTATATTACAAAAATCACATGAATTTTACAAAAAAAGAAATAAATTTTACGAAAAAATATCACAGTTTACAAACATTGCTCTAACAGAATATTCTCTGGAATAGACTATAAATTTTTCTAAAATAAATCAAATGCAGTTTAAAAAAAAGACTACGAAATTTACAAAAAAATATTACATTCTACAAATATTGTTTCTACAGAATGTTGGATGATTATTTTCAAAATAAATCAAGCGTAGTTTACAAAAGGAATGTTCACCACATGTATATTAATTGATCATCACATGATCAAAGCACCATATATTTTAGGAAACACAACTACAAAAAAATCTTTGATTATTAGGAAATATAGTTGTAACAAAATCCCATCATTTTAAGAATCTTTTTCCACTTGTATATCAATTTATTAACATATCATCAAAGCACACTATATTTAGGAAACATATCTACAAAAAAATATAATTTTTCATCAGATTTGGGCTTTTTCGTGAATATCATTGGTTACTCATTTGTAATTTATAATACGAAATTATAAAAATTCTCAATTGTTTGTAAATTGTTAACAGTCATTTCAAAACATGAACATTTATTTCATCGAATATTTTTGGAAAATTCTGTACATCATTCGATATATACCTAATGTAGAATGATCAATGATGTGTAATTTACCGAATTCGTAGTAATTTAATCCACCACCATATTAGGAATATTAGTTGATACGAAAACCACCGAGTGGTTTCAATCTCATTCGTACACTCATCATCCAACGACTTAAGATGACACCTTTCCAAAATCAAGGAAAGGTGTCTCATCAATTCAAGTGCTCCTTATATATATATATATATATATATATATATATATATATATAGAGAGAGAGAGAGAGAGAGAGAGAGAGAGACCCTTTCAAATGAGATGGGGTCTCACCAATATTCTGGTGAGCCAACGATCAGATTCGTCAGATCTCGATCTGATGGTTGCATCAAAAAACTCATCCAAAAAGGTATTTCCGTTATCTTAATTTCAATAAATTTGAGTTTCATTTATTAGATTTAAATCACATTTTAAGCTTTTCCGATTTGGTATATTCAATAATGCCTTTATTGATTAATTTTCAATTTTGCTAAAAAATGATTTGCAATCAACCGTAGCTTTGTAAAGTCCAACGAGTTTTTGTAAAATATATAATCCTTTTTGTAATTTAATTAATAATTTCATTTTTTTCATTGTATTTTTGTTTTGTATATGTATATTTTCTTTTTGTAATTGGATCCATTCATTTTGTACATGTGCATCTTCATTTTGTAAATGATTATATTAATTTTGTAAACTCCAACAAGTTTTTGTCAGAGTATTTTTTCTTTTTATAAACTTCCACCTTTTTGTAAATAAGTATATTCATTTTGTAAAATACGTGTAAGCCTTTGTAACTATATCTCACTCAATTGTAAACTCACGTAGAGCATGCAAAATAAGAAAACAAACACCAGGATTTGTAAAAAGCCGAATAAAAATGTAAATATGAATGTCATATATGTAAAATAACTATATCACAATGTAAATCCACACCTCGCCTCCCAATAGGGGAGGGGTACCGTCGCCATTGTCGTCAACAATCAAGAGGGAGGCGGCAGGCGGAGATCTTGGCAGCGCTGGCCACATGTGGCGATGAGGCGCGAGGTGGTCGGAGAGGGGCACCTCACAAAGGCGGCGAAGCGAGATGATGCAGCCACACGAAGAGGGTTGTGCCGCTGGAGTTGCATGGGGGCGGTCGATGCTTCGGAGTCGGCGATGAGGCACCGTGTTGGAGGACGCGCATGTGGAGCCTGACGGAGAGCGGGGCCGAGGGCGGACGGTAGGGGTGCGAGCGGAAGGCTACCGTCTCGCGCGAAGAGGACGACACGCGGGGCTGCGGCTCCGCCCATAGGTCGGTGCGCGGAGGTCGCTGCGAAACACGAGAGAGGAGTGAGGAGTGCCGTTGTCAATCAATAGAGAGAGAGAATGGAAATAACATAATGACTTACCATAAAAATAGGATCTATGGTTGTCACATTCTATATTTAGAATGTGACAATGACGAAAATGAGTTTTCAGCCATTAAATTAATTTTATTAATGTATCATTAAATTCAGTCGTGAGATCCAAAATAGAAGGATGAGATTGATGGCTCACCACAATATTAGTGAGATCCCGTCTCATATGAGAAAAAGGTTCCTACTCCATGGAGTAGGTAACTTACCTACTTCGTTTTCTTTTTTTTGTGGAAAAATGCTTCCATAGATTTTCATAACTATATCCCTCTAATATGTCATTCAAATTTCCTTAGAAACCGAGACTCCTACGACCTTCATCCAGACAGTCGTTTTTTAACGGTCACAGATTTGCTGTATTTTTCCTTTTCTGGATGGAGGCCGTAGAAGTCTATGTTTCTGACAAAATTTGAATGACATATTAGAGAGATATAGTTATGAAAATTCATGGAAGCATTTTTCCAAAAAAATAAAAAATTTATGAAAAAAAGGAAATGGAGTAGGTAAGTTACCTACTCCATGGAGTAGGATCCCTTTCATCTCTCTCTCTCTCTATATATATATATAGAGAGAGAGAGAGAGGGGGGGGGCTTATCCAATGAGCCCTGTGCTCATTAGCGTGTTAGTAAGCACTCATTCTGGGCCATATACGTGTATTAGTCATAACTATATTTCTAATTATATGCTACCACGTATTTAACAATGACTATATTTCTAATTATACAGTATCCTTAAAAAAGGATGACGGTTTTGGAAAGAAAAGATTCGAATAAATGATTTCGTGTGGATGATTAAGATCCAAACGACATGATAGTAATAAATATACTCCGGTCAAGTAAATGCTTGTTATGAGACCGGTAATATCAAGACAATGATAAGTAATTTACATCCAAATAGTTACTTTGTGCATAATTTAGTAATATGTATACAATGGTCAAGTAAATGTGTGTTGCGAGATTAGTTATAACATAACAATCGATTAGTAATACCATTGTGTATGTAACGCGCATTCCATTCATTTCTGTAAGCACTTACTGACCATTTGTTATGGTTTTACTGACTTCACAACAAGCATTTACTTGACCACTGTATACATGTTACTGAATTCTGTACCATATAATAAAATGAATGTAAATTACTAATCGTAGTTTGGATATTACTGATCTCGCAACAACTATTTACTTGACTACTGTATATATATATATATATTACTTGAGTATTGTCTCTAAATTATTAAATTCTGTTCAAAGTAATAATACATATGAAAATTATTGACCATTTGTTATAGTTTTACCGACTTCACAACAAGCACGTACTTGACCAATGTATACATGTCACTGAATTTTGTATTATATAATAAGATGAATGTAAATTACTAACCGTTGTTTAGATATTACCGATCTCGCAACAACTATTTACTTGACTATTGTATATATATTGCTGACATGAATATTTAGATCACGATTTGCTGCAAGAAATCATTGATTCGAACATTTTCTTTCCAAAATGGTCTTCCTTTTTTAGGACACGATATAATTAGAATATCATTTATTGTTAAATCGCTTTGCATTTTAATATCCTTCCAAAAAATGATATCATTCGAAGTAGGTAACCATATCATTGGTAATACACGTGTGGCCTACAAATGGTGCTCACCAAAACGCTAATGGCCCTGTGCACATTGGATAAAAATCATATATATATATATATATATATATAGGGTTAAAGGAGACTACTCCCTGGGTGTAGCCAATTGGCTACTCCCACCTCTATTTTTCCCTATATTTTTTATTTTTTTTGGAAAATAAAAATATGTAGATTCATAACTATATCCCCCGAATATAGATCGTTAAAATTTGACAGTCTTGATGGAGGGAATAGAAGTCTCGAATTAAGTTGAATTTTGAATGACATCATGGTGACATATTGTGATCTAAATTCCAATAGGTTTCATTTCAGAAAAATAAAAAAAATATTAGAGAAAAGGGATGGGAGCATGTAAGTTGGCTACAACCAAGGAGCATACTCACTTTTCCCATATATATATATATATATATATGATTTCTTTCAAATAGGACGCGGTCGTTCCATAGTTCAGGAAGGCCAGTCCCTTTTTTCTATAAAACAGGATGACTTTGGTAGAATACATATACAATTTTGTATTATAATGTGCAATTTTAATGTTTGTATTATAATACGCAATTTTGTATGCGGCTTTGTATTTATAACGTGCACCTATAATACAAATTGTATACGTATTCTACTAAAGTGCTCGTTTTTATACAAAAAAGGGACGGCCTTCCAGAACTCAGGAAGGACTACGTCCTATTTGAAAGGCCCCCTATATATATATACATAGAGGTAAATGGGGCTGCCCCCTGGGAGTAGCCAACTTGGGTACTCCCACCCCTGTATATGGGTAAAATGGGGCTGCCCCCAGGGAGTAGCCAACTTGGCCACTCCCACCCCTATTTTTCCCTCATTTTTTTTATTTTTTTGGAAAATAAAAATTTGTATATTCATCAACCTCTCACATTCTATTAAAATTTCGTCAGAAACAGAGACTCCTAAGCCCTCCATCCAGACGTCATTTTTTTAACGGTCGCAGGATTTTTTAAATCGACCATGTTTGGATGGAGGCCGTAGGAATCTCTGTTTCTGACGAAATTTTAATAGAATGTGAGAGGGATATAATGATGAATATACAAATTTTTATTTTCCAAAAAAATAAAAAAATGAGGGGAAAATAGGAGTGGGAGTAGCCAAGTTGGCTACTCCCTAGATACTACAACCAAAGATTACATGGTATATAGCAAACTGTTCGATATCAAGATGCACAACCTGCCTTTAAAACAAACGGGAAGAATGTCGATGATTTTGGATGAACAAAAGCATGACAAATGCTGAGATGCCTTGGAATCGATTACATGAGACGTTCAGTGTGCACAATGCTGTAAAACCAGACAACAAATGGAATAGCATACATGAGATGCAAATTAAATTCATCGTATTGTACAAAAAAAATTAAAAAAATGCTTTTAAAAAGAAATGTATTGAAGAACACTAATGAACTAGGCCATCCCTGATACAGGCAGCAAGATACCGATAATCCGATATCACCCACAAAGCTAGCAGGCGCTGCAACCACAGATATAGTTAAACATGTTGAAAAAATAAGACGTTAATCGACAGAAAAGCTCAACTCTCGATGCGTTTAGTAGGAGGCAGGATCCTTGTATCTCTTATGCATTTCCTCAATTTCTTCTAAAACCGTTGCTGACAGAGGACGCTCAACTGTGGTGAAGACATCCAGATTCTCTTTCAGCTGTTCAACTGTTGTTGCTCCAATGATAGAACTCGTGATAAAGGGTCGGTCTCGCACAAATCCAAGGGCAAGTTGGACAGGAGTTAGACCGAGCTTTCCAGCCAATTTCACGTACAGTCGTGTTACATCCTGAATCACAAATGCCACAAGTTGTGCACTTTTTTTTGTGAGTACAACAGAACTAGACAATAAAAATTCTTGAAACTTTTGGAACAGACATGGAGGTGCTCCCTATAACAAAAACTATAACAACGAGGTTGGTTGGAAATGTTGAAGCTTCCAAGAATTAATCAAACCAATAGCCACAAAAAACTTAAGCCAGATGTTCAACCTAAATAGTTTGGAGATAATTACCTCGATAAGTACTTTTAAATGAAAAAAAATGCAAGATGATATAATAGATGCTGTTTCAAGATGCCATTAGTCATTTTGTGACGTCGTGCGCGTGAAATACTGAGATTTATCCACCAGCATTTGTACAAGCATGGATGTTTCTCATGAACACCGATTTCAGATGTATCCATGAAGGTAAGTTTTCTGGCAATCCTAATGATAGAAAAAAAATTGCTATAGAACGCGAAGCCAACAGGAATATATTCATCACTTGTTAAAAATATGTTTAAAGTTCATCAGTGTACTATACATCCTGGTAAATATGAGTTTCAGCCTCCCCATGCAAACCTTGCAAAAAAAATTAATACAATATCCCTGGAAATAAGTATTTTTTCGAAAAAATCTCCTCGGAATGCATACCTTTGCAAGTGATTTATTATATCTTTCCATGAAGCCGGGATAGAGGTTAAGCCGGCCTTTTTTCGCAGATTCAGAATCTTCATCTAAATACTTTCCAGTAAGGGCACCACCTGCTAGTGGAGAATATGCGAGCAGTCCAATATTGCAGTTATTCGGATGACAAACTTCCGCAAGGTCCACTGCATAAAAAAATTGTAAAGTAAAATAATGTCTCAAAAAACTGCAACATCTGGCCTTCCTTATTCACGGAGAATCAAGATCTCGAGGTTCATAAACTAGACTTACAAGCGCATACCTTCAAACTGACATCTGTTAAGAAGACTATAGTTGTTCTGGATGCTAACTATCTTTGGCAAGCCTTCTACCTTTGCTGCATGCACAAATTCCATCACCCCATATGAAGTTTCATTAGAAACCCCTATGTAGCGGACCTGCAGGCAAAAAAAAAAAAATGAGACAGAAACTGGTGAGAAATGGTTAATCAGTGTTCCAGAATAATAAGAACGTATTCTAGCTTTTTACATAGCACACTATAGATGTACAGGCTCCTGGTTGCCGCTCACCCGAAGGCATTTTTTTAAGAAAATAACATAATGCCACTGATTCAAAGTGAAAAGGAAAGAAAAAAGATTAACATGGAAACAATCCACGAGATTATTAACGTGAAACCCTCCAAGGAGGGAACAACCACGGGCGAAACCTCCCTATTCGATCTTGACAGCTAGGGCACTCACTAATTTTCTTTTTTATTCTCACAATGAAAGGCTACAACATGGGAGAAACAATTTTAAACCGGTAAATGGAGCCTCCACAAGATCCATTACTGTAAACAAGCACTCAACACTCCCCCTCAAGCTGGGCATACGAATCATACATATGCTCAACTTGCCACATTCTTAGCAAAACTATTGTTGGGGAGTCCCATGAAAATATCAGCCACTTGATCTTCAGTTTTATATATGGTAGTACAAGCTCTTTAGAGCCAACTTTCTATCTAATGAAGTGGCGATCGATCTTCACATGCTTGGTTCTAACGTGTAACACAAGGTAATTGGAAAGATTAATAGCAACCTTGCCCTCACAAAAAAGTTTCATAAACAGCCTGATATTTATTCTAGTGTATAGTCTTCAGCAAAATCATCTCGTTAACCCCCATAGCAACAACTCTATATTCAACTTAAGCACTAGACTATCACATTTTATTGTTGTTTACCTCTCCAAATCAGCATGTTGCCTCCCAGGATTATGCAATATCCAGTAGTAGATCTTCTCGTATCCATGCACCCATCACAATCAATATCTTTATATCCATCGATCTCCATCTTTGTGCTTTTGATAATGGAACCTTTTCCAGGATCCTTTTTTATGTAGCATAGAATACACTCTACAACCTTCATGTGAATATATGTAGGGACATGAATGAATTGATTAACCACGTTTACCCCATAAATAATGTCAGGTTTGGTTAAGGTGAGGTAAATTAGCTTCCCCACAAGTCTCTGGTACCTACTCTTGAAGATCTCATCTAGTTGCTTTCCATCCTTTATGTTGAACTCGTAATTTTCCTCAATAGGTGTAGGAACAGATTTACATCCAAGCTTTCTCGTTTCTTGTAGCAGGTCCAGAGTTTATTTCCTTTAGTAGAGAATCAAACCCTCCTTCGACCTTGCAAACTCAATGCCTGGGAAGTACTTTAGATTTCCTAAGCCCTTCAAATAAAAAACTATAGCAAGCTCATCTTTTAGGCGATCTATCTCCTCTTCATCATCCCATGTGATAATCATGTTATCGACATAAACGAGCAGAATAGATATTTTGTTTTCACCCCTCTTGACAAAGAAAATGTAATCACTATGCTTTAATGATATCCAAACTTGAGCACCAAAACTCAAAGTCTCTCGAACAGGCTCTAAGAGATTATTTCAATTCATATAAGGCTTTCTTTAGTTTGCAACATTTTTATGTCGTCTCCGGACCAGGCGACATATGTATGTAAACATCTCCTAGCAGATCACCATTCAGGATGGCATTGTACACATCAATCTGATGAAGCCCCCAACCTTTGATAACAAAAGAGAGCAATTTGCACGGTACTCATTTTTGCTATAAGGGAAAATTTCTCCCGGTTATCAATGCTATATTTCTAATTGAACTTCCATGCAACAAGTCTTGCCATGTATTTTTTGCATGTCATATAGTGTATACCCACTTCAAACTAATCAAATGTGCACCATCTGGAGTATCTACAATGTTCCATGTACAGTTTTTTTAAAGGACCTCCATCTCCTCCTACATAGCTCGAATCCATCTAAGATCAACATTAGCTTTAGCAACATTCCTAGGAATCCAAGAATCAAACAATGATGGGATAAGGCTGTTAAAAAATGTAGTAGATGAGTAATTGGATCTCTCCAAGAAGCCTCCGCAATCAGCATTTTCAAGGTCGTGTGTACCTCTCCCATGTCCTAGCGGTGACAACGAGACCCCCCCCCCCCTCTCCCATGTCTTGGCGGCTGTGACGAGATGGGTTCCTCTCAATAGGAACCCTAGTTTTGTATGAAAAAGAAACAGGGGTAGATGCCCCTTATTTTAAAAGAAAGGAAAGGAAAGGAGAGGGCCTACTGTGGGCTGCTTTACTATTGAAAAAAAGGGGGCATGGTATTTTTCGGGCCAAAAGTGCCAATATTAAAAAAAAGGAGGGCTGTAACTTTTTTGCCCAAATTTGGTCGTGGTTACAACAAAAAGGGGAGGACGAATATTTAAAGGGGGTGATTTAGAAAAGGGTTCATTTGAGAAAGAAAAAGGGAAAGACAAAAGAAAAAAAGAGAGTGAGGAGATGGCATTGGAGGTCCATGAGAAAAGGAACCTTTCTCCCAAAACAGAAGATGGCATGTGGTTCACTAAGTAGCAGGCAATAAGAACCACATCATCCTAATAAGAGTGAGGAGCACAACTCTGAATCAAAAGGGGCATACAAGGTCTGGTATACAATGCCAAGAGACTGAGAAACTCGGATAGTTGTAAAGTGCAAAACTCTAAGGCATTATCAGAATACGAATATTTGACAGTAAAATAAAAAATATTCTTTATCTTATTAATAAATGATTTAATGACTGACCCAGCCTCAGACTTATTCTTTAACAAGAAAATACGAAGAAAGCCTAAAATAGTCATCTACAACAACATGATAAAAACAGTGTCCCTAATGATCAGGGACACGACTCGAAATCCAAACTATGTAAAGGAGCTCAAACAATTGAGAATTGCTCCGAATCTGACGAGATGGAAACGAGGAACGGTAATGCTTCCCAAGCTGGAAAGCCTTACACTAGAAGGAAGATCGCATGGAGATCTGTGGGAGGGCATGACACAACTTATGTAGAGGGTGGCCAAAACGAAGGTGCCATAGGTATGGTGAGACTGGTCCAGTAGGAATAGTAGAAGCACCAATATGAGAAGGTTGGACCAGTCTGTATAGCCCCTGCTACTCACGGCCTCATCCAATCACCCTGCCTGTAAGTATGTCCTGAAATACAAGAGAAGAGGAGCTAAAAATGGCACGACAATGCAGATCCTTTGTAATCTGACTAATAGAAGGCACACTCATCTAAAAATCAGGAGCATATAAAACATTCTGCAGGCGCATGGTTGACGTCAAATGCACCTCCCCATGTTCGGTGATGGGTAAGTAAACCCCATTTGTAATGACGACCCATCTACCATGGGGTATAGACCTGTCAGACCTGAAATGGGATCTGTCTCCACACAGATGGTGAGAAGCATTGGAGTGCGTGATACTCTGTCATATCTGCATTGCTACAACCAGTAAAAACATATGTGATAGTTGAGGAGCTCGAAGAGCCTCTAGTTGCATCTGGAGTATTTGTGGATCATGTAGTGGTAGTGCCGGCCACTGGAGTCATGATCTCCCATATATGAGAAATGATGTCATCAAAGCATGGATCTGCCTGAGAAGCTGTAGTGTTTGAAGGCTTAATCTGCTCCGCCGCATGAGCAGATGTGGGGTATCCATGTTTCTGATAGCATGTGTCCTCAAAGTATCTTGGACGACGACAATAGGTGCAGGGACCACGTTGACATCCACCACCTCTGTCATGGGGACTATGCCCTCCGAACTGAGTAGAACTTCCTCTGTCTCGAGAAGAAGCCATCAATGAGGAAGTCTGTGTGGTGGCAGCATGTGAAATAAGAAGCCTAATGAAATAACTGTAAACCTCCTCCATGTGAGGTATGGTCGCCCCAATAAGGAGTTTCGCTCGTGTTGCCTCATAATTTGGGTCAAGCAAAGCCAAGAAAACTCCAACCATCGTAGAGTTCATGTATACCATCTGCTGCTCGGTGGAGGTCGTAATTGGCATGAAGTTGTGAAGCTTCTCGAATATGCCACGAAGTGAGGAGTAGAACATGTGCAGTGGATGATCATTCTGTTTTGTCACGTATATGTCAAACTGAAGATGAAGAATCTTAGCCTCGTTCTTTGCTTGGGCATAAGTGGATGCCAAAATGTCCCACGTCGCCTTGGCGGTGGACTGGTTCATAATATCATTGGCTATCTCTGAGTTAAGGGTCCCAGACAACCAAATAAGCGCATACGCGTCATCTTGCTTCCACAAAGCATTGTCCCCAGTCTTATCCGTTGGCTCAGGCTTTGTCAAAATGTGCTCCTTGTTATTGCATTGCATAAGGGTCATAACTACATGGACCACAACTCATAGTTAGTTTCATCCATCTTGACGATGGGAGTCAAGCCCTTAAAGCCACTGTGCATAGAGAAACCGCCACCCTTGTTCGTTAACATGATGAGAAAGAAGGCCAAAAATGGAACTCGACTGGAGAGAAAGATCGATCCGAGAATTCTACACGATCATATAAAGGAGTAGTTGTGTGTGTGTGGACTCATACCATACTCATCAATCATTGATCCACGCTAGGGCCGGAAAACGTGATTTATAGGTCTGAAATCATGTTTTTCGGTCAAAATCAGTCCGTTTCAGATTGTAATTTGGCGATGGAGAGGAGAGAAAACCACCACGGGGGCCGTTAGCGGCGTAAGGAGTTGCATGAGGAGGTGCTACAATGCGCAACAGCAGGCCAGGAGTGGTGCGTGGAGGTGCGGCGACGCACTGAGGCCTCCGCAGTTGCGCGGAGGCACGGAGGTGGGCCGGGCTGCCTCCGAAGGAGAGACGACGACACACGGTGCTGCCGCAAGGATGCACAACGACAACGTGCGACGCGGAGGAGGTTACGTGTAGGGTCTAAGGTACGAAGGGGTACGAGAACTCTGGTCTAGGACTGTCGATCTGATACCATGATGAGAGAAAATAATGAATTGCCTATTCATGAGGCCCTAGAGTTCTCTTATATAGAGGAGAGACGTGTTGGGTAAATTACAAAATAAAGATGGAAAGAATAGAAAATACATAAAAGAGATAACAGTTAGAAAATATCTCAACAATGACCATAGATAATCGTATAGATAGATCCCATCTCGGGTACTTGAGATAGAGTCTCAAAATAATCCACGTCATTAGTCCGGATAAAGCTCTTGACCACTAATCTAGCATTTAATATAACCACAACTCATCTAGGCAATGGTCTGAGAGTCGGGGCGAGGCCCTAATGCCTTGCCTCATTCTAGGTGAGGTGCCTTGCCTCAGGTGTTGCCAAAGCGGGCGTCTGGCTCGAGGCTATGGGCACTTAACGTGAGCGTTTGAGGTAAAGTTAGGGTTTTTGTCCACTTTTCTGGTTTTTATCCATTTTTAGGCTTTTGTGTAATATTTATATATAATAGTTCTAAGTATAATTAAAACATATATATACATATGCACATGTATATACATGTAAACATATACACTTCTACTACATATACATATGTATTCACACACCAGATCTAAGTATTGCATATACTTCTACATTTACGTATGCATATTAGTCAAAAATACTGTAATTACATGCATGCATATATGTATGCATAAATAAACATAGTACATACATACATACATATATATATATATGAAATACACACGCAACCATATATACATAGGCATATAGCTACACATACAAGGACACATACATATGTATACAAATATCTATACACACAGACATATACATACACATACAAACACACTTGTAAATACACAAACATACAAACCTAGATATATTACACATATGTTTGTTGCAAATCACAAAAGCAAACACACACAAACACGATCAAACAAGCAAGACGCAAACACATGGATTTACAAGGTTCACATGTAACTGGGCTACGTCCTTCGGCAGCGGCGATCATTTTTCACTATGTGGAGAAATAAGAGAGTACAAAAGATATAGAGAGCCCTAATCCTAGGTTGGTTTACATACTACTCCTGTACAAACGGATCTCTAAAACAAACGGATCCATATACCTGAATACAAAAAGAACGACTTATAAAAAAAATCCACGCCCGGGGGGGCGCACCTGCTCCACCCCAGACCATCTCCCAGGCTTGCTGATCGGGCAATGAGACTCCATCTTGTTCGGGTATGGTACGACAGGAGGGGGTGCATACAAGGTTCTTCAACCTGAGGATGGTTAGGATTCAAAGCATATCAACAATATACATATGTAGGTGCTTATATACATACTATATACACGCACTCGGTTGACTGTAGATCGTAATTAGGTGATACACACACACATATATACACATGCATATACACATATATAAATGCACACCATGTGCACACACATAAACATATGTATACATATATGTTGGATTAATACTAGATTATAATTTAAGAAATACATGTGTGTGCGCGCTTGCACAAACACATATTATACATATATTATACAAATATATATATATATATACATGTGTGTATGGAAACATTATTTATTTATATCTATTCTCTTTCTCAGACGAGTACCTAGGTGAGTGCCTAGTACCTCAAGCGGTTTAGCCCCCTTGTTCCAAGGAGCATCTCACGCCTTTAGCAACACTAGCTTGCATAGGTATAAGCCACCCATAGTAGTATTCAATCCCCATGTCCATACCCCATAAACCCAATTTATGTCAGTATATCATGCTACAACTCAAAGTTCATATATCGATATAACAACACCTTCAAAAAAGCACCTAAGGTGAACCATATAGTGCTATATTCCCTGCATATCGGTATACAATTCCCATACATGTATAACCTAGATATATCGGTATAACTTAGTTCTCTATATTGCATAGTTTTACTAGAATGATCATAAAACCATAAATCCTGAATTCAATTATGTTTGTTGTGTTATTTTCTAGATTATTTAGGCTTCTAGTTAACCATAATTAAGTATCTTTAATAGTAATTTAGTATCTTTAGAAACATGGATGTATCACCGGAATTTCATGCTTAACAACCATTAATTCTAAGAACATGAAGAACATACATCCAATGTTCAAGAAATTGACCGCATGTGCGATCGCATATGCCCATGCGGCCTGAAGACCGCGCCGATCTCTTGAATTGGTCCATAATGTGCTCCTCCACATATGCCCTGGTTATACCCAGATTATGCCTCGAGTTTATATTGTTTCTCACATGCACCGCTCCACTTCTTATGTGGATTATCTCGTTGGCGCTTCTCTTAGGCTCCCAATCACTGCTGGTTGATCTCCATTGCCTCTTGTGCTCGGTAATCCCATAACCTATATCATTCATGTTTTTTATGTATATAAAGTGGTACTTCAAGTATAATCTTGTAACTTCTTGAATATATGCATTGAAGTTTATATGCATTGAAATATAAATCATAAACAAATGTTGAAGCTATAGTTACTGGATATATATTAAAACTTGATTGTAAATATAGATTGAAGTTATTTTTGTTGGAGATGTAAATGATCCAATATCTAATATTACAATCAATGGTTTTTTGATATATACTTCTTGAATATATGCATTAAAGTAAAGAAGTAGTTTTTATGTACTTAAATAGTTACCAAATATGTAGTTCTTACACTTCAATAGTTGCTAGATATGTATCAATAGTTTGTGGATATATATTAAAGTAAATAAATAGCTTTTATGTTAAGTGTTCTTACGAGAAATATCAATTTATATATCATGTGCGCATCAACTAAAATTTATTTTTTTAATATATTTACTTATATTTAAATTAAATTTACAAAACCACATATACTCTGCATATGTCCATGCATATCACTTAATCGATATTTAATGACTAGTTCGAACGCATACCGCTTTCCTGAACCTTGCATACGTCCATAGAGATTTGATGATCTGAGAATATAATTGTGAATTTCTCATACTAAACATCACAAATCAAGCATAACTATATTCTCCTATCAAGAGAAACCAAAAGCAACAATTTGATATTTTCCTAAACTTGAATCTAAAGATGAACTTCCATATTGGCTAATTGTGCTTCTCCAATAATAACATTTTGATCCTTCTTCCCCTCCCTCTCTTAGGGTTTAAATGCCAATCTGAGACTTTGATGTCTCTTAGATTTAATTTATCTCACGAATTTGCGATCGCCATAATTAATTTTACATCCTTTCTACTCGAATTGTGAAAGTACAATTAATTATCTACTTGGTCACTTTCCATTTCAAAACCTATGACTCATTTTAGACAAATTCTTCCATTTTCTACACAACTATCCTCGCTTTACTTAGATTCATTACTAAGATTTAGTTAATTGTTTGTCTAACCCTCTTAACTACAAGCTAAGTAGGATATATTTAAACCAAATCAATGAGTCGAGTCGGTAATCAAGCAGACGATTTTAGTAACACTTGAGGTGTAACTAGAAGCACTACAAACCCCTTGTGATTTGACCCTTATTGTTAGAAAATATCCATGGCTCTGATACCATGTAAGAAAATATAATGCGGACGCATATCAGGGAAATAAAGAATAAAGATGTATGAAGACAATGGGATTTAACTTGGAACCCTATTCCCTAAGGAGGGGGGTGAAACCACAAGAGAATGCCTCAAAGGGTTGATGTATGCATTGCACTTTTTCACTGGATACAGAGGGTGGGGGGCTTCTTATATAGCCCTCATTGAGTCTCCACATCCCACAGACGGTCGATGTGGGACTAAATAACTAGATGTGGTAAATGGATCCTGGAGTGATCCATTTACCCATCTACACCATAAGTGACGCATAACACATATACTTCAACACTCCCCCTCAAGCTAGAGCATGCAATGCTCATCTTGGACAAATAGAAAGAAATCTCAAACTCACGCTACATGACACTACGGACAACATCAACTCAACGGGCACAACTGTGGGCTGTTGTTGAGGATGTTGCTTCTCATGCCATGCAGGTGAGGAGGACCAAATGGGCTGAAGTGTGAGGCAAATCGAGTGCTCTGTAATGCACCTATCAGAGTCACCGCGAGTGAAATGAGTCTCCACTTGGAGAGCTCTGGCCTGCCACAACATGTGGACAACTGCTCCATCTCTGAAAGGGCCGAGCTAAAAAGTCGTAGATACATCCTTGTCGGAGTCTACGGTCCTTATAGAATGTGTTGGGAAAAATAAGAGTCATGTTTATTCCATACGCCCTAGGCTCTCTTATATAGGAGAGTAGCCTATGGGTAAATTACATCCGAAAGAAAAGAGGAAATCCGAAACGGTATAAAATAACATAGAGAATATAAACTAAACTTCTACACTCCCCCTCAAGATGGAGCATAGATATCTATCATGCTCATCTTGGATAAGCACTTCTGGAAGGAACCTCGAAGTAGAGCTTTAGTAAGAATGTTTGTCGGTTGATCTCCTGAGCTGATATGGGTTGTAGAGATGAAACCTTTCTGGATCATATCACGAATATAGTGGCAATCCACCTCAATGTGCTTCGTCCTCTCATGAAATGCATGATTGTTCGCAGTAAATAAGGCAGCCTGATTGTCACATTTTAGTGACATGGGAAGGGGGACATATATGTAAATCTGTCAGGACTGTGTGAACCCACATCACTTATGCACATGCTTGGGCCATGGCTACATACTCCGATTCAACACTAGATCTCGCAACTACTGTTTGCTTTTTGCTCTTCCATGAGACAAGTGACTCCCCAACGAATATAGCAAAGCCAAATGTAGATTTTCTATCCTTTGGACATCCTGCATAGTCCGCATCAGCACATGCTAAGATGGTAATAACACCCTTCTTTCTGAACATCAATCCTGCACCTGTAGATGACTTAAGATACCTTAGTATCATATGTATGGCATCCATGTGTACCTGGCGAGGTTGCTCCATAAACTGGCTAACTTTATTTACTGCAAATGTAATGTCTGGTCTGGTAATAGTAACATAAAGAAAAGCCTCCCTACCAGTTCTCTGTACCTCCTTTTGTCAACCTCCTCAGTATCATCATCATGCATCTTCATGCTTGGATCCATGGGTGTTGAAGCTGGTCGACATCCAAGCATACCCGTGTCACATAGCAAGTCAGTGACATATTTCCTCTGAGTCATCACCAGTCCCTGTTCATTTCTGGCAAACTCCAATCCAAGGAAATATCTAAGTACTCCTAGATCCTTGGTAACGCACTCGTGGCCCAAGAATTCTTTTGTTGTTTTTATCCCCTGCATATCATCTCCTGTGATGAGTATGTTGTCAACATACACCATAATGACAGTCGTACCTCCGGATGTTCTCTGTACAAAGAGAGAATGGTCTGCATTTGACCTTTTGAACCCTTGCTTCTCAAACAGATCTGATAGCTTCTGGAACCAAGCTCTAGGGCTCTGCTTTAGGCCATAGATCGCCTTATGAAGCCTGCATACATGTACACACTCCCCCTCAGCAACAAATCCAGGTGGCTGCTGCATGTAAACTTCCTCCTGAAGATCACCATATAGAAATGCATTTTTGGCACCTAACTGAAATAGGGGTCAATCTCGAATCACAGCAACAGATAACAGGATTCGTAAGGTAGAGTGACGAGCAACAGGAGAAAAAGTGTCAAGATAATCTACCCCATATGTCTGAGTAAAACAACGAGCAACCAGTCGAGCTTTTTACCTATCAATACTGCAATCAGCATTATGTTTCACGGTAAACACCCACTTGCAGCTCACAATAGAAGCCCCAGTAGGGGCTGGAACCAGACTCCATGTACCTCTCGACTGAAGGGAGGTCATTTCTTCCTCCATAACCAGACGCCATTTATTATCAGCCAAAGCTTCTTGATAATTCTTGGGAATATGCACAGCGGATAAAGCACCTACAAATCTCCTGAGATCTCCTGTCAGACGGTCAAAGGTAACATGAGAAGCAATTGGATATGAAGCACAGGACCTCTTTTGTTTCCTTAGTGCAATCGGCAAATCAATGTCTGCATCAGTAGTACTAACATCCATGTCATCTGCTACATGTTCCTGCTCAGAAACACCGTCAATCCCATCATTAGATGTAATGTTGTCAGAACAAACCTGGGACATGATGATGATTGACCATGGTCATGAGCAGGAGCTTGTCGTCGACTGTAGTGGCGTGGTAGAGGAAGAATCAAAGGTTTGGGAGGTGGTAATGGTGGTAGCGGTGGTGATGATAGTGGTGGTGGTGATGGTGGTGGTGAGGTAGGACCTTGTTGTGGTGCATACAAGGGTGGAGGAGGAATAAAAATGTCATCATTTTTATCTGATGGCACCAACCTGTCACCTGTAGGAGACAAAAACATTACTGACTCAAAGAATGTGACATCTGCACTGACATAATATCTGCGACGTCATGGATCATAGCAACGATATCCCTTTTGGGTCCTGGAATACCCGACAAAAAACACATTTGACAGCCCTAGGAGAGAGCTTGTCAACCCTTGGAGATAATTGATGAACAAATGCCACAGACCCAAAGACTCGTGGAGCTACAGAAAATAATTCTTTGTCACGGAAGATGAGGGAGAAAGGTATCTTCTCCCCCAACACAGATGAGGGCATGTGGTTAATAAGATAGCATGCAGTAAGAACCGCATCACCCCAGAATGAGGGCGGAGCACAACTCTGGATAAGAAGCGTACGAGTGACATCAAGGAGGTGGCGGTGTTTTCTTTCTGCGACACCATTTTGTTGAGACGTGTAAGCACAGGACGTCTGATGAAGAATGCCATGTGATGATGGAAAATGAGATAAAGTTCGAGTACAGAATTCCAGGGCATTATCAGTTCTCACAATCTTGATGGAAACAGAAAACACATTCTGCACTTCTTTAATGAAATTCATAATAGTGATGCCCGCTTCAGATTTATTCTTTAACAAAAACACCCAAGACAAACGACTAAATCATCCACAACAACTAAATAAAATCTGTGTCCCTGATGATCTGGAACACGACTTGAACCTCAAATGTCTATATGGAAAAACTCAAAAGGAGAGCTACTGCTCCGACTCTGACTCGGGAAGACAGATCTATGATGCTTCCCTAACTGACACGCTTCACATTCGAACGACGACCGGGGTGAAATCTAAGGGAGGACTTGTCGCAGTTTCTGAAACGGGAGATGACCAAAGCGCAGATGCCATAAGTAAGGGGAAACAAGTCCAGTAGAATGGAATTATAATGCTCTAGAGTAAGGTGTATGGACCAGTCAATACAGCCTACCCTGCTCACGGCCATGTCCAATCACATTGCCCGTGAGAATGTCCTGAAACACAAGAGATGATGGGTAAATATCGCTCGACAATGAAGATCCTTAGTAATTTGACTAATTGACAGTAAGTTCATTGAGAAATTAGAGGCATGAAGCACATTCTGCAACTTCATGGAAGGTGTTAAGGCCATATGTCCCTGTCCTGTGATGGGAGAGTGGGTCCCATCTGCTATGACTATTGTTCTCCCTGGGGGAACTTGCCTGTAGGATGTGAGGTGATGTCTATCTCCACATAAATGATGTGTAGCACCTGAATCTACAATCCATTCTGAGGTACAAGAATCCTGGTAAAATGCAGAAGTATGAGTACTACTTGAGGAACTGGCTTCTACAGTAGTAGCAATGTCAAGGCTGCTCTCTAAAACTGGTGGAGTACTGGCTGGTGGCATGATATCACGCAGACAGGATACTAGGTCATTGTATCTTGGATCTGACGCTGGGGTAGAACCACAGTGTTGTATCTGCTCTGCTGCACGGGCAGAAGCTGGGAACCCATGCTTAGAGTAGCATGTGTCTTTTGTATGGCCAATCAGACGACAATAAATACACTGTATTCCACGACCACGGCCGACCCTACCACGTGATCCTCATCCACGAAGATGAGATGAGTTGCCTCTTCCTCTAGAGGCTGCCATAGCAGAAGAATTTTGCCCAGTAGTAGAAGGGCTCGAGATGCTGATACGGCTCAATCGCAGAAAAGCCTCCTCCATGGGAGGAATGGTAGCATTCGCCAGAATCTGAGAAGAAGTTGCCTCATATTGTGAGTCAAGAGAGGCTAGAAAGACTCCCACCATCGTCGCATTCCGATATGTCTTCAATTGTTCTGGAGTAGCCGTAAGACGCATGAAACTGTGAAGGTTCTCAAACATTCCCCTCAACGCAGTGTAGTGAGCATGCAGGGGCCGACCGTTCTGCTTTATCGTGAAGATATCATGTTGTAGCTGTAGAATTTTTGTTTCATTCTTGGCTTGTGAGTACGTGGCAGCAAG
The DNA here is from genome assembly GCA_037367405.1 of Ottelia alismoides. Classification (NCBI taxonomy): domain Eukaryota; kingdom Viridiplantae; phylum Streptophyta; class Magnoliopsida; order Alismatales; family Hydrocharitaceae; genus Ottelia; species Ottelia alismoides. Next base: position 350,836 of record JAZKJV010008026.1, on the reverse strand, counting down.
AATGTCCCACATGGCTTTGGCAGTGGGTTGATGTAAGATACCATTAGCAATGTCTGGAATCAGAGTACCAGACAACCAGACCTGAGCATATGCGTCATCAGCCTCCCATGAGGCATACAACCCTGTTTTCTCCACTGGCTCATCCTTGGTAAGAATATGTTTCTTACCCATCGACTTCATCAGGCTCATGAACTGCATGGCCCATAACTCATAGTTGGATCCATCCATCTTCACAATAGGCACAGGACCCTTGAAGGCGTCTGAAGTGGGGATCTCAATCTTACTTTCTGACATGGTGACTGGAGAAAACAATGATTGCAGACTAGATAAGTCTTGGTCTACACTGACATGATTAGGTTTAGTTGCACATGTAGACCTCTATGCAACCAAACCCATCAACCTTGAAGCTAGTAGAGAGCCTCTCTTTGAGATGACAACCGAACCCTAGGGTGATGCAATAGGGGCCGTGAACAGTAAGATGGCAGCACGCACGGAGAGGCGGCAGGGCACTGCCTGACGGAGTACGACCTGGCGGCGCACGGACTGTGCGTGTGGGCAGTGGGGACAACACACGAAGGGCTGCGCGCTGTGGCGGTGGCGCGCGAGGAGCGGCTGTGCACGAGGGAACCGGCAGCGCACGAGGGACGGCGACGTGCGGAGGCTTGAAGGTGGAGGGTTAGGTTTAGGGTTTGGTACGAGAGCCCCGATCTAGGACCGCTGCTCTGATACCATGTTGGTAAAAATAAGAGTCGTGTTTATTCCATACGCCCTAGGCTCTCTTATATAGGAGAGTAGCCTATGGGTAAATTACATTAAGAGTCCGAAAGAAAAGAGGAAATCCGAAACGGTATAAAATAACATAGAGAATATAAACTAAACTTGTATAGAATGGAATCTGAAAAGTCTCCTCGTCAGAGAATTGGATCTCTCCTATACTGGCTCAGAGAATGGGATCTCTACTCTAGAGTCCCTATGAAAGTCCTTATGGAACACAAAAATTCTGAGCCGACCAGAATAGACGGGGACCTCACAACTGATGGCACAAATGTGCACATCAAACTGCAGACTAGGAAAACATTTGAATGTCGAGTCTAAAATATCTAAAGAAATGTAGAGTTTGAACAACATATTGGTCTGGAATCTGACATTTAAAACTGGAACAGACCTGTGACTCTATATAATACTCCCTCTTTCTCTCATACTTGTCGGAAAACAATAACATCGACAAAGTTGGGAGAAGACAACAAAGATGGGAAACAAAACATCACACTAGCCACTCATTTTGGCTTTTCTTTTCAATCTTTTAACCATTTTTAACAGCCATCACAAATTTTTTAAAGAAGCCGGTTATCATCCCTTTTTTACTCTGCCTTTCCTCTCTTTTTTTGCGTACGTTTTTTTGCATGTACACACCCCTTTTTTTTAAAGAATTCACCCCTTTTTTCTAAACAAAATCTCTCAGCGCAACAGCTTCTCTCTCTCTCTCTCTTTCAAAATCAAGCCCTCCCTTTTTTCAACGTTTGACCTAATCCCTTCTTTTTTATTTTAAACGCAGTCGTAGCCCACTTGGGCCTTTTCTCCTTCTCCCCTCCCTCTTTATACAACCTTCGGCCCACTGGGCACCTACAATAAGAAATTTTTTTAAACAACGCAATGGGCTTTAGGATTCCCATTGGAACCCTCCTTTGTAAACTCACTCTGTCGCCATCGCCGATGAGGAGAGAGAGGAGGAAAGGCGGCATCAAGAGGAGGAGCACCGCCGCATGGAGGTCGAAGGATGGTGCTTGGGGGTTTGTCGCTGCTATCTAGAGGAAGGTGAGGGGCTTAGCTTCTTAAAGATGCCACCGACGCTGGAGTGTGTGCCTCATGCGCATTGGAGAAGAGTTGCGTAGCAGGGGAGATGCAACTTCGGGAGGAGGACCTTCCGTCTGTTGGAAGCCACATCTTGCAAGGGAGGAGAGGGCAACGTCGCCTGGGGTGCCGCGGTTCGTAAAAGGAGGCCTCTAGGGGATGGTTTCGCCTGGAGCATCGTGTGAAGTGGAGTAGCGGCTCCTGCTTGTGAGTAGGAGGGCGGCGTCTACCTGCGAGGAGGAGGAAGCGAGACTTGGAGGTGGCAGCCATTGCTGCCTACTGTCTGAAGGTGGTTGCCGCCTCTTGGACCGATTCGAGAACCTCCGCTTGTGCCCTTTTTTTCTTCCAGTGACAGATGAAATCATTTTTCTTCTCGAGATGGCCACCCAACACCAAGGCACCTGACCTGGCGATGGAACCAAGAAGGTCAGGGAGCGACAGAGAGCGCTTGGGACTGGAGCCTGGCACCGACATGGGGCGACAGGGAGGTGCCGCCGATACAGAGACTTTGATCAGAGCCTGTGATTGCCTGTAACTGGAGCCTGGCGCAAGGGAGATGTGCCCCTTCTCTATCTTCCTTCTTCGAGACCTCCGAATCTGGAGCTGAAGATTGCTACTTGTTGTTAGAGGCATGATCTGCTGATTAGAAGGATCAGGGTTTCAAAAAAGAAACCCTAGAACTCAGCACTGCCATCAAATTAGGGTTTTGAAAGTCCCAAATTTCTAGAACTTGATCATGAACATGAACTTCAAAATAATCTCGAACAAACTAATAAAGAACATAAAAATCCTCGAGAATCGACCCGCTTTGATACCATGTTAGAAAATATAATGCGAAGTGTATCAGAGAAATAAAGAATAAAGAAATGTGAAGAACATCGGGATTTAATGTGGACTCCTACTCCTTAAGGAACGATATGAAACCACGGGAGAACGCCTCAAAGGGCTGATGTATGCAGTGCACTTTCTCACTAGATACATAGGGTGAGGGGTTTCTTATATAGCCCTCACCGAGTCTCCACATCCCACAGACGGTCAATGTGGGACCATGGCCTCAAATTTCAACAAAATTCTGTCGAATTTCTGTCGAATATTGATATCCAGCAGAAATCGAAATTCGACCGAAATGACCGAGATGATCGAAATATGGGGGTCCTAGTACAAAAAATGATCGAAATGCCCGAAATTCCGGTCGAAATTCCACCGAAATTCCGGTCGAAATTCCACCGAAATTCCATCGAAATTCTGTTGTGATCGATACCGAAATGATGACCGAAACCGACATTTAGGGCCTTGTGTGGGACTAAACAACTGGATGTGGTAAATGGATCTTGGAGTGATCCATTTATCCATCTACACCATAAGTGATGCATAACACATATACTCCAACACTTATGCAGGCAGATAAATGAGATGATCTTTCGATTGGACATACCCTACACTGAGAATGTGATCTAATTAGTGTCATACTACTGGAGAGATTGGGGAGAGAATTGCAATCTCCCTCTTTATGCCTTCAATTTTTCAAAAATAGTCACCGTGACCTATTTCATGGAGAACATCAGCCACAGTGTTCTTGTTTAAAAGATAAGAGGTTATGAAAATGGCAGTTTAACAAATAATTAAGAATAATAAACATCAAATATATGACTTGCTAGTCAACTACCTTTCCTTGAAGAATGAGTTCCTGTAGGGCTTTAAGTTGTTCGGCAAATGGTATACTTGGCCTCCATTTTGAATAATCATATTGATATTCACCAAACAGTTTAACATAGCGATCTGGCCTGAGTCAATGTCGAAAACTTATCACATCTCTGGATCAAAAGAAATCAAAATTTGAGAGGGTGTTGCACCGAGGCAACCTCCATCGCATATACATGAACTAAAATCATCACATGTAAGGTCTTTATCACTTGGGAAAGATTATCATATCATGAGACTTCAGAACCAACCAGTGTATCTGCAATAGATCAATATAGTCTGTTGAGAGGCGTTCAAGGCTCTTCTCCACACTAGCTTTGATGTTGGCAGCATCAACTCTCAGTACCTTTGTATCATCCCCACGAATATAGCTTGATCTTTCCGAGTAACCACAAACTTTGGTTGCCAGAATTACCTTAAAAGAACAAAGGAAACAAGTCATAATATTTGTTTAGATTCTATGTTCCTTTGTTCATGTAATATCTATCCATTCATATCCGTATGCTTCTTTTTCTGACAAAGAATTATATAATACAATAAATTCAAGAATCTTCATTAGGAAATCATTTACATGGCGTAGATGTTTTGTTAAGGCTCTACATAATGGTGTTAGACATCATATGTGCAAGATCAATTGCTCATTTTATTACAAGGTTGTGGAAAAAGGAACGCATTGTTCCTTGATGTCTACTGAAACAGACAGAGAAAATACAAACTCCATGCTCCATGAATTTCCGTAGATCTAGTTATCAGAAATTGAACCACAACGTTTTTTGTTTTACAGATATACAGAAGCAACAGAAACAAACTTGTCAAAGGAGTTCCAATTCCTTTTTGCAAAAATTGAAACCTTGAATGAGTAGACGTGACAGGTGAGTGCCCCCTTTCCACCCTAATCAGGATCCCATCCCTGACCCCACAGGCTCGCTAGTTTAGCTAGTCAATTCTTTAGGCATGGCCAAATACAACCAGAATTAGGGATGGAAAACGAATACAAATATTTCCTGATATCCACTTATCATATTCCAAAAACAACCAAATACAGATATTCGTACCCAACTATTTATCAAATCCCGATATGCAAATCAATTTTAAAAATGAACAAGGAAATGGATGTGGTTGCAGCACCAGAATCCAAATCCAGATATACGGATTTTTATAAACAAGACTATAAGTTACAATCATTAACCCTAAATTGTAAGCATACGGTTTTATATGCCTAGAAGGCTATAAATTTTAATCTATCTACCTGTAAGGCTATAAATTGTAATCTCTCCCCCTAAGCCCTCTACAGTCTATCTGCATCTCCCGCTCCCCTTCTACAGCTCCACGGTCTGCAAAGAAGGCTGAACAACTGTTGCTGTGCGCTCAGACCCCATTCCTTGCCCCTCTTCCCTTTCAGCGGATTCAACGACCTGAACGGCTGAAACACAGCGCGTCAGTCCTCCGTGTCGCAGCTCCAACGTCACTCCAGACTCTTCAGTTGCTCCATGGAAACGTGTATGCATCAACATCTTCAAAGGTTTCCCAGGCTGTTATTTGTTCAAATGGTTTTATGAAAAATCATTTTATTTGCGTGTTCTCTTTGGATTTAGAAAAAGAAATGAAATGATGGAGAGCATGTTGCATCCGACCACTGGATTTTTAGTTCACGTTGAATTTTTCATATCGAAGTAATCTGTGCATGTGACGACCCAGATCCGGATGGCCAGCGTAAGCACAGTAAAATTTTAAGTTGGATCCTGGTTTTACTCCTGAACCTCCATTGATATCACATAGAGCAGTAAATAATCATTTAATATTTCTTTATTCATAAAAAGCTCCATCCCTCTATTACAAAATCAGCATCTCTTGTTTCAGTGGATATACAGATTCCATCCTTTGCAACTAAGTCTTCGCCTTTCCGCTTAACCAGTCTCTTGTACCTTGCTCCTCTAGTATATCTACAACAGGGCAAAACCGCAGGAACGAGACAAATGCTCATAAGCAAAACAACTTAGTATGATATCAATAAATAAGGAAATTGACAAAAATTGAAATAATTCAAAGAATCAAAAGAACATTAACAATATCACTTATATTTTATCATGCATGTCTTATAAGAAAGAATGGACAATTATACTCAATATTTCCTATATCTTCATTAGTATTTCTTGATCAATATTTCATGTATGCCTTCGTACTTTCATGATCAATATTTTATATAAGCCTTCAAATTTTCATGATCAATATTTTATACAAGCCTTCATACTTTCATGATCAATAGTACCCTCATATTCGTAGGGTGCATTTTACTTACCACTGGTACAGTGGTCAATCAATCACTACGATAACATGATGATAATAACTGCTGAGTCAATAGTGAACTTTCCACAAGGTTCCATTGAACTCAACACCCCTGGAGGTGTTGCCCTTTAGGCCGATAATGTCCCTTAGGACCCAACAAATGGACTCTAGAGGTGGCTCCCGCATCAGCGTAGCACTTAGCTCCATATGTAATTACAATGTCATTTCTTATTATAACATTTATTCTCTTTACCGTATGTATTTATGAATAGATAATGTCATAACATGTATATTCCTCTTTAGTTTGATATTGTACAATTTGGATTTAATTTTAATGATGTCAATAGCATCTTCATGTATTACAATATAAACTAATTATACATCATATATAAAAATATCAAACTTTCGTTGGACCAATATGATGGAATAAAATTCCTTTCGAGGTCAATGTTTAGCAAGATCACATATAGTTGAAATTATGCAATTATCTAAGCATAGTTACCATGACATAATAAAATATCTTTCATGATTAAAAATAATGATAAAATAATTACATGATAAAATTGGAAATAATAACAGAAGAATTTGAAATAAAGAGTAATTATATATATTTATTTATTTATTTATTTTTCAATTCTCTCTATATCCCCTCAACGTAGCACTTAGCTTCATATGTAATTACAGTGTCATTTCTTATTATATCATTTATTCTCTTTACCGTATGTATTTATGAATAGATAATGTCATAACATGTATATCCCTCTTTTGTTTGATATTGTACAATTTGGATTTCATTTTAATGATGTCAATAGCGTCTTCATATATTACAATATAAACTAATTATACATCATATATAAAAATATCAAACTTTCATTGGACCAATATGATGGAATAAAATTCCCTTCGAGGTCGATGTTTAGCAAGATCACATATAGTTGAAATTATGTAATTATCTAAGCATAGTTACCATGACATAATAAAATATCTTTCATGATTAAAAATAATGCTAAAATAATTACATGATAAAATTGTAAATAATAACTGATGAATTTGAAATAAAGAGTAATTTTATATATATTTATTTTTTAATTCTCTCTATATCACCCTTTTTATCTCTCCCCCCCTCTCTCGCCTCTTCTCTCTCTCTCTCTCTCTTTCGTTCTTGGTTGTGCCTCTTATCGCACCCCACCCCTCCCTATTTATAGTAAGGTGAGACGTATATGCCTTTAACATGTAGGAGGATACCCCCGCACCTCCCCATTTTCATGCAAGATGCCACGTCCAACCTTCCATGCAAAAGTTCCGCCTGCTTAAACAGATAAAGACTATGAAACCTGGTTTGTTGACAACTGCTAGGTTATCACTTGGATGACCAACAACTTCGATCCAAATATTAGTGCTAATCTACTTTATAAGGACACCGCAAAGGTGATGTGGGAGAACCTTGAGCGCGCATACTCCCAGAAGACAACCAAGTCTCGTCTCTCTGACATATATACAAGAATCTGGTCTGCTACACAAGGAGAGTCCAGTCTTATAGAATTATTGCATGCTTCTTACTAGCCTAGTTGAGGAGTTATTTATCTTCCAGCCTGCATGTTGTGATAAACATGTGAGAGAGCATGCTGAATAACATGTTTTCAAATTTCTTTCTGGGTTGCATCCACGATACAAGCCTGTGAAAGATCAGTTTCTGATGGATGATACTCTACCCACCATTAAGGCCATCTTTGGACGACTACAGGAGCTAGAGACCCCAGCTCAACACTCTACTACAGAGACGACAACCCATTATACCTCATCGAGTTATAGAAGACAAATGAATCGTCAAGGAGGACGAGGTCGTGATTTTGGACGTGGATGCAGCCGTGAATCTGGACGTGGCCGCGAATCTTGACGTGGTCACGAGTTTGGATGAGGACGCGAGCGTAATTCTTCTACTGTTCGTTATCCAACATGTGTACATTGTGGACGTTGGAATCATCCTTTTGACCGTTGTTGGGCAACTTTTGACATGCAACCTAATTCCAGCAATGCATATGAAGAAAAATCTTATGATGCGACTGAAGATACATCTACCCATCAATCTGGGGGGGTACAGACCCCTTTTACTGCTTCTAAATATGCCCGCCTAATGCAATTGTTGTAAGGCTCTGGCGGGTCTGCCATAGACAACGCTGCTTCTACTTCCACTGCTAGTCTAGCTACTACTTTAGGTATAGGAGCACATTCTGTCTCTGCCTCCAAATCTGCATGGATTATGGACTCTGGAGCTTCTACTCATCTGACGGGAGAAGGAAGTCTGCTCACATCTTCACAACCACCTTCCTCTGTAAAGATAGTTCGAGTTGCTAATAGGGAACTTTCCTCAGTTACTGCCGTCGGTACTGTCAGTTTCTCCTCCAAGCTGTGATTGACCGACATTCATTGTGTTCCTGCCTTTTCTCTTAGTCTTTTGTATGTACAGAAGTTATGTACTGAACTTAACTCTCATGCGATTTTTGATAAGTTCTGTTGTTATTTTCAGGACACCTAGATGAGGTAGATTGTTGGTAAGGGACATGAGAGGAATGGCTTCTATTACCTCAACAACCCCTCTGATTCCAATTTTGCCGTGCAATTTCAATATCCGAAGATCCTCTTCTATGGCACCTCCATCTTGATCATCCTTCTGCCAAGGTCCTTTCCATGATGTTCCCTGAACTCTCTATACTCAAACCCTTTGAGTATGAGGCATGCTAGTTCGAGAAACATCATCGAGCATCCTTTCCTGCACGGACTGAGCCTCGCCGTAGTGTTCCTTTTTCTCTTGTCCATTGTTGTAACATCCGAGTTTCAACAAACCCGAACTCGACCCGAATAAGGTCCGAATAACCCAATGAAGTTGTTGGTCAGTATTAAACAATCTAAAACGATGAATTGATCATGAATCAAAAGTCGTTCGGGCGAAATCGACCAAAAATCGGTCGCTTCGTAATGCGCGCCGCGAAAAGCCGTGACGTGAATTCGGAAATCGCAAAACGAACCGAGACCGTCATTAGATTCGATTCGACAATACAAGACCAACGGAATCGACCGTTCGTCAATCGGAGGTCGTTTGATATTTTTAAATCACAAAATTTAATCTTAAGCAAAAAAACCGTATCACGAAAATCTCGGGCATCCAAACCCGACCGGAAGTATATCAATATTATACTCATTTCGATCGTTGTTTCGAGACGGTCAAAACGAGATATTACGCGTCGAAATCGAGAACCCGAGATGCACATATAAGTAATTTTAACATCCTAAAAGAAATGAAAGTGAAAAGAAAAATAAATATAAGAATTTTTAAAACAGGAGCAGACTGTTCTGTCGCTAACAACTTTGCTGCCATTCTCTTGCCATTTGGACTTTTCTATACCTTCCATTTGGCCCCAAAAGACCCTCCATTTGGCAACGCCTCTTTGAGTTCCTCTCCTTATATATATACTTAACACAAAGCCCTCAAAATTCCATCCGAGGAAAGCCAAACTCCCAGCTCTCTCTCTCTCTCTCTTCAATTAAGAAGCTGTTCAAATCACTCAACGGTTTGGCCTAAAATTCTGATGCTTCTTCTCCTATTTAGCCATTCCAAAGACATCAGCCTTTCCCAAAAACCCTTAAATCTTCTCTTCAAATCCTCTCTTCCAATTCTCTCCACCAAAGAGACCTCTGCAACCCTCTTCTTGTTGAGATTGCTGCTCAACAATCTTTGAAGATCAACATCCAAGGCTGATCATTTCCTGGAAATCAGCTTTGCATGCTGAAGATGGGATCTCAAATTTGCATATCAGAACTTAGGATTTAATCCAAAGGTACCTCCTTCCCCACCTTGCTGCCATGCATGCCTATTATACTAGTTTTCTATACAAATCTCTAACCCTCTTTTGCTGTCATGCATGAGAAACCCCACTTTTCCTTGCTGATTTCATGAACAATTTGGTCACTTTTATGGGTATTAAAGATTGGGGTTGGTTCTGTTAATAAAAATAATTATCATAAATATGATAAATCAAAATTCTCTCATATCAATTAGGCCGATCTTTCCTGTTGGGTTGATGATCTGTCACCTTATGTTTGACAATTTGAGTGTTGTCTTCGATCTATTGGGAAAAAAAGGGGTTCTACATGAGACAAGTTTTTTTTATCTGGAGAATTAAGGAATGTACACTCCTATTCCTATTGCTGCCAATACATGTGTTTCTTACATTTTTTATATCTTTTTCTTGGTTGAATTTGACTATGAACTCTCAAAATCTGCAATATTTTTCTATGGGGATCCGTAAGGTATAAACTATACTCCCATTGTTACCTACATGAAAAGTTCACACATTTTCTAGGGACATGACCTATTGTTTATATCAGATGAAACTAAGATGTGTAATAAAATTGTTATATAAATACTAGAGATCTGATTGGGTATGTATCAATAAATAAGGGGCTGGTCAGATTTTTCTGTTATTAATCTAAGATGATAACATTAGGTTACAATATACGTTAAGATCCTGCTAATAGTAATTAAGGAAGTTCTAAATCAAGATGTAGAACCTTCGATGAAATCATGCATGGATTGAAAGTTTAAGTTACACACTATAATTCAAATATGATAGGAGAGGTAATTGGATGAATCCTGGAACATAATGGTGGTAAACCAATACTTGGAAAACCTATATGGACTCTATTTATAAGAACCATTGAATCTCTTTAAGCTGTTAAATAAGTATTTTAGAATTAACTAATGTTGATCTTCAAATTTAGGCCATACTTGAGTACATGGGTTGGCGACTTAAATTAATCATATAATGAAGATATGGATGATATGCAAACTTGTTTTAATAAATATAGCTTTAGCATGATTATGCACTTGTAATTAGATTATCATCGCTAGTCTGGTAGCTTAGAAACTTGATTATATTCTGTTAAAGATCACTTGAAGTTTTAAGATTTTCTAAATACCCTACGGTTAAGATTGAATTCCAGGCAATTAACCCATGAATTTTAAAATTAAAATTTCAAGAAAATTTTCTATATTAGTAATAACTAAGAAAGGTTTGGTGGTGAAATTAAAAGCTATAGGGTATAAATAATAAATAAATAAATATATATGGTAATAACGTTCTGGTCTTTGATACATCTCCCCAAGCGAATGTTATCACCTTTAATTTCAATAACATCTCAATGATAGACCGATTATGATCACTCAAGACCAATTGTTCAAAAGTCATTTTCTGTGAAACTGCTTGTGATTTAGACAAGGACTCCTTACCCAATAAGTTGGTAATATTTATATATTGAAACTTGGGATAACATTATTATTAATATCACATTTAGTGAAGACATCTGTCGATCTTATATTGAGCTTTATATCATGATTATCCTCTAAGTCACATAAGGTACCTTCTTGCATCCATTTATCTGTTTAAAACTAACATTTTCCATTTACTGGGAAACCAGAATGAAACAAATAAAGATTGTGATGATAACAACTAGGTAGTTTACAAGTCTTAAGAAATATTGCAGATAGGAGTATATCATCTCAGTTAACCGCGACTATGGATTGATAATCTTCATAAAATAATTTTCTAGGTGCAATCTCTTAATAATTTACCATTATTAATAAGATCGTTGACCAAATATTTAAAGCTATAAGGTTAACCATATCAGAGAATGAGAATGAATGAACAATATGGTGATCGTTGGTGAATCGAAAATGTCTAATGAATAATAATGCCGGTCTTGATGACTTTTACACTTGACCGTGCGAGGGCGCGGTGACCCTCAATTGGGCGGGAGAATAGGAAGCCCAGTTAGGGCAGCGGCCGCCAAGTGCGCAGGTCTAGGATCCCAGTCCTCTTTCGGTTTCTACGCGAGCTCGCAGTGTTTTTACGCCTCGTTGGGATCCCGACTTTAGACCATTCCGCTGACCCTGGTTTAGGATACCCAGGCGGGGGATCCTTGGTTTTCAGTTTTACGTACGAGCTCGGTTGCCCATTACCGGTCGGGCTGTTTTTCTAGAGTGACTTTTCCGGGAAGTCCCTCTCACCCGTCTCAGTGGCGTAGTTTGGGAGTAGACCTATCCCTCTATTAGACCGCGCTTCCAATTAGAGGGCGAGATGGAAGAGCCCTTTTGTTGGCTTCTTCACTGCTTGAGTTTTTCTTTCGCCAACAGACTTGGCGATTCTACATCCAGATCATCCATATCTACATCTATATCTACATCATCGAGAGTTACATCAGAGAGAGTGTTACAGTCAAGGTTTGGAGGAAATCACAATTAAAATTGAGATGATTAGAAGTGACTATAATCAGTTTTGAAATCCTTATAAAGATCACAGTTTAAGTTGAGTAAATGGAAGTGACTATAATCTGAATTCAAAATCTTAATAAGCTAGTGGACGTGTTGGGAACTTAGTTAGGATGCATTATACTACACTGCATGCCTACGGAGGCACCCCAACCCTAAGACTTTCCCCAAGTCTTAGAGTCATAGTGTGAGGTTTCACACGAACCAAGACCACAGACTATCCACTAGACTTAAGAAATTAATAAATCATTATATCTTCTTATCACATCTTTCCCATTATCAAAATCCACAAATATGATCTCTAAGTAATATGAGAATAAAATATACTTACTTATGATCAATTAGTTACAATATAAATATGCTTACGTGGGAAATGTTGGGTTAATAACTAATCATGAGAGGTGCTTACTAGAAATTTGGAAACCTTTTACAATTGCAAGTAGAATTAAATTTTAATTTGAGTTGTTCTGCCTCTCTACTTGCTTGCTTTTGATCATAATAAATGCTTGATATTTTTATATAAATTTTTGAGAGGTACCAGCAACCGCTGACGCCTCTTCTTTCCTAACATGTTTGGCAGGCAAACAGCCTGCTGTTCAGTAGCAGTTCAGTAGCTATACATGGTTCCAGGAGATAGAGTTTATAACCGACGGTATGGTTTATTTTGTGTCAGTTTTTGTTCGGTATATAATGTAATATGTTTCTTCTCTTCAGTCAGATTTTTGGGATATTATATGTACTGTCAGATTTTGTACATGTTGTAGAATATATGGAAGTTAATGAAATAAGATTTTGATGACAATTGTTCTATGAGCTTGTGGTTATAAATGTTTACGTGAATGTCAGATGAAATTATTGAAGCGCGAAAAAAAAATCCCTGTTTTTCTGTAACTTAATGCGATCTCATGTGAAAATAATAGTGCGAATGTGTGATTAACGGGTACCCGAATCCTAGGGGGTTCACAGTTTGGTATGAGAGCAGTGGTACCCCGATACACACATTCGCAGTATTTTAATTCCGATCGCATTAAGTTCTCGGATAAACGGCAGCCTTCTGACTTGTCGTAAGTCCGAAAAGGGAAATATGACATTCATATTCAAATACCACAGTTGTCACAAATTTCATTAACTTTCATATTATATCCCAAGAAGAGAAAAGCATATATCATATTATCTGTGAACCATCGATTTTATGACTAAAAATGGTTCTCATGCAGAGCCATGTCATCCCGACCAGACCAGGAGATGACTAACCAACTAGTACACATACTGACTACTCTTGTCAACCTTTCCATGATCTACTTAATTCTAGCGTGACGCATTCTTTTCTAGCTTTGAGACTACTAGTTTCTTTAGGTAGAGTCGCAGAGACTCTCTCTTCTCCATATCACATCCGAGGGCCAGGTGACCAGTTGTTTGTCATTTCCTTGATAGTCAGGCACTTGCCTGTACTGATTGGTGGTCATGAGATGATCGCAGATTGTCTACTTGTACAGTTTGATGAGTTCGACTTGATTTTGGGTATGGATTGGCTATCTACTATCATGCCCTTGTTGATTGTTTTAGGAAGACAGTTGTCTTCAGGATTCCAGATTTACCCAAGTTTACTTTTGAGGGTACTACACATGACTCCACCATGGAGTACATTTCAGTGTTGCAAGCACAACGACTTGTTGATCAGGGTTACGATTCATACCTTGCATTTGTTCGGGAGGTATTTGATCAGGAGCCGATGATACAGGACATCAGAATAGTATCTGAATACCCAGATGTATTCCCTGATGAGCTACTAGGATTACCTCCTGAGGGAGAGATCGAGTTTGAGATCACATTGCTACCAGATACACAACCGATCTCTATGGCACCATATCGCATGGCACCAACTGAATTAAGGGAGCTGAAGGTGCAGTTACAGGAGTTACTTGAGTTGGGATTCGTGAGGCCGATCACTTCACCTTGGGGTGCTCCGGTTCTATTTGTCAAGAAGAAGGACGGATCCATGAGGTTATGCATCGATTACAGGCAACTAAACAAGAGAACGGTGAAGAACCGTTATCTTTTACCGCACATCGATGATTTATTCGATCAGCTCCAGGGTTCTTTGGTATTCTCGAAGATCGACCTTCGCTCAGGCTACCATCAACTGAGGATTCGAGAGTCTGATATTCCGAAGACCGCTTTCAGGACGCGCTATGGACACTACGAGTTTGTAGTGATGCCGTTTGGGCTCACCAATGCACCTGCGGCTTTCATAGATATGATGAACATGATCTTCCGTCCATACTTGGACAAGTTTGTAGTGGTGTTCATTGATGATGTGCTCATCTATGCACGAAATGAATAGGATCATGCGAATGATCTACGGATTGTTTTGGATACATTGCGGGAGCACAAGTTATATGCCAAATTGAGCAAGTGTGAGTTCTGGTTATCCCAGGTCTCGTTTCTCAGGCATGTCATTTCTGGAGCAGGCATTGCAGTTGATCCTGCGAAGATAGATGCAGTTATGTCTTGGGAGCAGCCCAAGACTGTCACGCAGATTCGGAGCTTCCTTGGGCTAGCGGGTTATTACAGACGCTTCGTCGTCAATGGATTTCACGCATTGTTCGTCCTTTGACACGAATGATGCCGAAAGGAGTTCCATTCATTTGGGACGATTCATGTGAGCAGGCCTTCCAGACACTGAAGGAGAGGTTGACTACAGCGCCTATTCTCGCTCTTCCTTCAGACACTCAGGACTATACAGTCTACACAGATGCATCTGGAGAAGGTCTAGGAGCAGTGTTGATGCAGAGAGGACAGGTGATTGCTTACACATCACGGCAGTTGAGACCGCACGAGCGGAACTACCCCACACATGATTTGGAATTGGCAGCAGTTGTCTTCGCCTTGAAGATCTGGCGCCACTATCTGTATGGGGTGAATTTCGAGATTCTTACAGACCACAAGAGTCTGAAGTACATCTTTGATCAGAAAGAGCTGAACATGAGGCAGCGCAGATGGCTCAAGCTGCTGAAGGATTATGATTGCACGATCTCTTACCATCCTGGTAAGGGAAACGTGGTGGCGGATGCACTCAGCAGGAGAGCGCATGCTGATGGTACGGCGAACTGGCTATATACATGGGATACGCTTGCCGCTTTGACCGATTGGCATCCTCAGGAGAGCACATTCATTTCTACCGCCGTGCCTCCTCGATACAGCAGTCTTTGGGATCGTATTGTAGAAGGCCAGAAGACCGATCCTTGGATTTATGATAGATACATGCGCGCTGTCAAGGACGAAGTTGATGATTTTGTCGTAGCCATGATTCCATTTGGGTCGTTGTTGATAGGTTGACCAAGTCAGCCCATTTCATACATGTCAACACGACTTGCACTCCGTCCAGGTTGGCCAAGCTCTATGTGCAGAACATTATCAGGCTGCATGGTATACCACGAGAGGTGGTGTCTGACCGGGATTCGAGATTTACATCTCATTATTGGCACCAGTTTATGTAAGCACTACAGACAGAGCTGAGGATGAGTTCTGCATATCATCCGCAGACAGATGGGCAGAGTGAGCGCACCATTCAGACGCTTGAGGATCTACTTCGCGCATGCACTTTGGAGTGGAAAGGGTCCTGGAAGGACCATCTGCCGTTAATAGAATTCACGTACAACAACAACTATCATTCCACTATTGGCATGGTGCCATTCGAAGCCCTATATGGGCAGAGATGCCTCACACCTCTCAGTTGGTGTGAGGTAGGTGATCATGCTCTTTACTCCGTGGATCTCTTGGAGGAGACCGCGAGAGCTGTTGATCTTGTGAGACGAAAGCTTCTGACGGTACAGAGCCGCCAGAAGAGTTATGCAGACCGTCGGAGAAGAGACTTGGAATTCCAAGTAATCCAATTCATTCCTCTTCATCCATTCAATTATGACATATATATATGTTCAACTTAATTTCATACTAACAACATTCCTATAAATTATAGGTTGGAGATTGGGTATTTCTCCGTATATCTCCCATGAAGGGAGTGCAAAGATTCGGTGTTCGTGGCAAGTTGGCGCCACGATATGTTGGACCGTTCGAGATTCTTGCTCAAGTGGGGAAAGTGGCCTACCGAGTAGCCCTTCCTCCACATCTATCAGCGATTCACGATGTCTTCCACGTATCCAACCTGAGGAAGTATGTGCACGACCCTCGACACATCATCAGTTACGAGAATCTAGACGTAGAGCCAGATCTGACTTATGAGGAGAAGCCAGTTCAGATACTTGATCGTGCTGTAAAGAAGCTTCGCAGCAAAGAGATTTCATTGGTCAAGGTCTTGTGGCATCGACACGGCGTCGAAGAAGCAACATGGGAGACCGAAGCTGAAATACGGGCACGATTTTTTTTAGGCTCGATACCCGCAACTTTTCTGAGGTAATACGCAAAACAAGCTTTGTAATAAAATATATGGCTTGTTTTCTCTTTGAGGTTTTTATGGGTTCAAAACCCTTTGAGGTTTTTATGGACATATGAAATCCAAACAAGACACCCAATAACCTTAACTCGAGTCTCGAGGACGAGACTCCCTTTGAGGTTTTTATAATTGTAACATCCGAGTTTCAACAAATCTGAACTCGACCCGAATAAGGTCCGAATAACCCAATAAAGTTGTTGGTCAGTATTAAACAATCTAAAACGATCAATGGATCATGAATCAAAAGTCGTTCGGGCGAAATCGACCAAAAATCGGTCGCTTCGTAATGCGCGCCGCGAAAAGCCGCGACGCGAATTCGGAAATCGCAAAACGAACCGAGACCGTCATTAGATTCGATTCAACAATACAAGACCAACGGAATCGACCGTTCATCAATCGGAGGTCGTTTGATATTTTTAAATCACAAAATTTAATCTTAAGCAAAAAAACTGTATCACGAAAATTTCGGGCATCCAAACCCGACCGGAAGTATATCAATATTATACTCATTTTGATCGTTGTTTCAAGACGGTCAAAACGAGATATTACGCGTCGAAATCGAGAACCCGAGATGCACATATGAGTAATTTTAACATCCTAAAATAAATGAAAGTGAAAAGAAAAATAAATATAAAAATTTTTAAAACAGGAGCAGATTGTCGCTAACAACTTGGCTGCCATTCTCTTGCCATTTGGACTTTTCTATACCTTCCATTTGGCCCCAAAAGACCCTCCTTTTGGCAACGCCTCTTTGAGTTCCTCTCCTTATATATATACTTGACACAAAGCCCTCAAAATTCCATCCGAGGAAAGCCAAACTCCCAGCTCTCTCTCTCTTCAATTAAGAAGCTGTTCAAATCACTCATCAACGGTTTGGCCTAAAATTCTGATGCTTCTTCCCCTATTTAGCCATTCCAAAGACATCAGCCTTTCCCAAAAACCCTTAAATCTTCTCTTCAAATCCTCTCTTCCAATTCTCTCCACCAAAGAGACCTCTGCAACCCTCTTCTTGTTGAGATTGCTGCTCAACAATCTTTGAAGATGAACATCCAAGGCTGATCATTTCCTGGAAATCAGCTTTGCATGCTGAAGATGGGATCTCAAATTTGCATATCAGAACTTAGGATTTAATCCAAAGGTACCTCCTTCCCCACCTTGCTGCCATGCATGCCTATTATACTAGTTTTTAGTACAAATCTCTAACCCTCTTTTGCTGTCATGCATGAGAAACCCCACTGTTTCCTTGCTGATTTCATGAACAATTTGGTCACTTTTATGGGTATTAAAGATTGGGGTTGGTTCTGTTAATAAAAATAATTATCATAAATATGATAAATCAAAATTCTCTCATATCAATTAGGCCGATCTTTCCTGTTGGGTTGATGATCTGTCACCTTATGTTTGACAATTTGAGTGTTGTCTTCGATCTATTGGGAAAAAAAGGGGTTCTACATGAGACAAGTTTTTTTTATCTGGAGAATTAAGGAATGTACACTCCTCCTATTCCTATTGCTGCCAATACATGTGTTTCCTACATTTTTTATATCTTTTTCTTGGTTGAATTTGACTATGAACTCTCAAAATCTGCAATATTTTTCTATGGGGATCCTTAAGGTATAAACTATACTCCCATTGTTACCTACATGAAAAGTTCACACATTTTCTAGGGACTTATGACCTATTGTTTATCTCAGATAAAACTAAGATGTGTAATAAAATTGTTATATAAATACTAGAGATCCGATTGGGTATGTATCAATAAATAAGGGGCTGGTCAGATTTTTCTGTTTATAATCTATGATGATAACATTAGGTTACTGTTAGAAGAAAAGAGTCTTTGTTATGATAATAAGAAAACCCTAGGCTCTCTTATATAGGGAGAGGTCGTA
This sequence comes from Ottelia alismoides, assembly GCA_037367405.1. NCBI lineage: Eukaryota > Viridiplantae > Streptophyta > Magnoliopsida > Alismatales > Hydrocharitaceae > Ottelia > Ottelia alismoides. Next base: position 332,331 of record JAZKJV010008026.1, on the reverse strand, counting down.
GGGGTAAATTACATGGATGTCTAAATAGAAGAGATAAATAGAAACAGGGTACATAAACATATAATAATAATAGAAACTAACTATCTCTACACTCCCCCTCAAGGTGGAGCATAGATGTCGATCATGCTCAGCTTGGATGAACATCTCTGGAAAGGTCCTCTGAGCAATGGCTTGGTGAATACATCGGCAGTCTGATCCCCTGAGCTAACATGGGTCGTGGATATCAATCCTCTCTGGATTAGGTCCCTGGTGTAATGGCAGTCAACTTCAATATGCTTGGTCCTCTCATGGAAGGCTGGATTGTTGGCAATGAACAACGCTGCCTGATTGTCACACTGAAGCTTCATAGGTAGAGATACGACTACATGTAGATCTTCTAGTACTGAGCGAACCCACATCATTTCCGTACTGGCTTGAGCCATGGCCCTATACTCGGATTCAGCACTGGACCTGGCTACAACAGTTTGTTTCTTGCTTTTCCAAGAAACCAAGGAGCCGCCAACAAACACTGCAAACCCTGAGGTTGATTTTCGGTCCTTAGGACATCCTGCATAATCTGCATCTGCACATGCTGAGACAGATAAGTCCGTGCCCTTTCTAAATAGCAGCCCTGAACCTGGAGAAGTCTTTAGATACCTCAGTATCATGTGTATAGCATCCATGTGAACCTGTCTTGGCTGCTCCATAAACTGACTCACCCTGCTAACTGCAAACTGAATGTCTGGGCGAGTTATGGTGATGTAGAGGAGTTTTCCCACCATCTCTCTATATCTCCTCTTATCCACTTCATCAGTATCGTCATCATATATCTTCATGCTGGGATCCATGGGGATACTAGATGGTTTGCACCCATCCATACCAGTCTCAACCAGGAAGTCAGTAATGTACTTCCGTTGTGTCATTATCAGACCATGTGCATTCCTTGCAAATTCCAACCCCAGAAAATATCTTAGGGTTCCAAGATCCTTTGTAACAAACTGACGACCTAGGAATGCCTTTGCCCTTGCTATGCCCTGAGTATCATCTCCTGTAACAAGAATATCATCCACATAGACCATTATGACAACCGTACCTGCCGAGGACTTCTGGACAAATAACGAATGATCAGCATTGGACCTCTTAAATCCCTGGTGCTCAATTAGGTTGGACAGTTTCTGGAACCACGCTCGTGGACTCTGTTTAAGTCCATATATCGCCTTGTGAAGTCTACATACCATATGCTTCTCCCCCTCAGCAGTAAACCCGGGTGGCTGCTGCATGTAGACTTCCTCCTGTAAGTCCCCGTACAGAAAGGCATTCTTGACGTCTAGCTGATAAATGCTCCAGTCACGAACCACTGCAACAGACAGGAGGATACGGAGAGTCGAGTGTCTCGCAACTGGAGAGAATGTATCCATGTAATCGACGCCATATGTCTGTGTAAATCCTCGTGCAACCAAGCGTGCTTTGTACCTATCCAATGTGCCATCCGCATGATATTTGGCTATGAAGACCCATTTGCAGCTGACAACTGATGCATCAGGTGGTGCAGGGACCAAAGACCATGTGCCACGGGACTGCAGGGCCCCCATTTCTTCTTCCATAGCTCGTCGCCAGCATTCACTCTTCAAGGCTTCCTGGTATGTCCGTGGTATGTCCACAGAAGACAAAGCTGTGGCAAACTGCTGGAAATCACCTGTGAGTCGGTGAAAGGAAACCTGGGAAGCAAGTGGATAGGATGCACACTGTCGTCTCGGTTTCCGAATAGCAATCGGAACATCCAGATCACCATCTGTGTCCACCTGTAAGGAGTCATCCTGCATATGTACCGAACATGACCCGTCAGTAGTAACATCATCTGAACATACCTGAGGCTTAGTGATTGGCTGAGCTGTCGTCTGAGCAGGACCTGACCGACGCGTATAGTGGTTAGGAAATGGTGAAACGATTCGCCGTGGACCGGGTGGAGGTGGAGGTGGTGGTGGAGGTGGAGGTGGTGGTGGTGGTGCTGGCATAGGAATGGACACAGGAGATGAGTCAGGTAAAAGACAAGTAGGTGGTGGTGGAACCAAAATATCATCAGCGGTGGTGGATGGTACCATTCTGTCTCCAGCTGGCGAGAAGTACATGACCGACTCGAAGAAAGTGACATCCGCACTAACAAAGTACCTGTTGGTAGTAGGATCATAACACCGGTATCCCTTCTGTGTTCTGGAATACCCAACAAAGACACACTTGACTGCTCTTGGAGAGAGCTTGTCAAGTCCAGGAGAAAGACGATGGACAAAAGCCACAGCACCAAAAACACGAGGTGGTAGTGAGAATAGCTCCTTGTCGGGAAAAATAAGAGAAATGGGGATCTTCTCTCCAAGGACAGAGGATGGCATTCTATTGACCAGATAGCATGCAGTAAGGATAGCATCCCCCCAGAAAGAAATAGGAGCACAGCTTTGAATCAATAAGGTACGAGTGATATCCAAGAGATGGCGATGCTTTCTTTCCGCCACCCCATTTTGTTGGGATGTATATGCGCAGGTGGTTTGATGAATAATACCCTTCGATGACAGAAATTGAGAAAGAGAACGTGTACAAAATTCCAGGGCATTATCAGTCCGAACATATTTTACTGACGACGAAAAAACATTCTGCACTTCATTAATCAAATTTTTAATAACATCTCCTGCTTCAGACTTATTCTTCAGAAGAAAAACCCAAGAGACACGGGAAAAATCATCTACTACCACAAGATAGAACCTGTGCCCCTGATGGTCGGGCACACGACTCGGACCCCATATATCTATATGCAACAACTCAAAAGGAGAGCTACTGCTCCGACTCTGATGACCTGGAAAGCTCGACCTGTGATGCTTTCCTAACTGACATGTTTCACAACGAAACGACGAACTTGGAGAGATCTGGGGCAGAAGATGGCGCATTTTCTGGAGCGGAAGGTGACCAAAACGAAGATGCCAAATGTATGGTGAAACTGGTCCAGCAGAGTGAGTGGAGATGCCAGCATAGGAATCCCGGACCAGCCGATATAGACCGTTCTGCTCAGAGCCACAGCCAATCACCTTGCCCGTGAGTATGTCCTGAAAAATGAGAGAAGACGGGTCAAATATAGCACGACAATTCAAATCCTTTGTAATCTGACTAATAGATAATAAATTCAGCGAGAACTCAGGGGCATATAAAACATTCTGTAGCTGCATAGTGGAGGATAAGAAAACCTCCCCCTGGCCAACAAGGGGTGAGTAGGAACCATCTGCTATCTGTACTGAGCGACCTGGAGGAATAGCCCTGTAGGCCTGTAGTCTTTCTCTATCTCGACACAGATGATGTGTAGCTCCGGAATCTATAACCCAGTCAGATATATCATGTGAAGATATGAAGGCTGAAGATCTACCTGAGGAACTGGCTGCAGCAGATGAACTGGCTGAGGCTGTGGCAGCAATATCTGACGAGCCACCGGATGAATCACCAGAAGACTGTGGCATAATATCACGAAGACGAGCCACGAGTTCGTCAAATCTATGATCTGCAGTAGACGGTAATGGAGACTGTGAGTGCTCTGCAACCCGTGCCGATGCTGGGAACCCATGCTTTGAGTAGCATGTCTCCTCCGAGTGTCCAGATCTGTGACAATATGAGCATGTCTGACTGACTCGACCGCCTCTTCCATGAGAGCCACGGCCACGTCCACGACCACGCCAAGAAGGTGGTCCACCTCTCCCACGCGAAGCTGCCATCGCAGATGGGGGTGGAGTAGATGAGCTGGAGGAAACTGTGATACGACTGAGCCTCCTGTAGACATCCTCCACCGGAGGAATAACTGCATCTGCTAAGATCTGTGACCGTGCAGCCAAGGTTCAGAAATTCGGCCTACGGCCGCATATGCGGAGGCGGTACATATAGCGAACCACATATGTCCTGTGCGGTTGTTATGCGCTAAAAGCGCCTACGCGGTCCGCTTAATCCGCATATGCGGCCGCATATGCGGCCGCATATGTGATAGAACTTCTCACCCGATAAAAAGGCCAGAACCCGATTAACCCTCAAACCCTCCGCCTAAAACCCGATCCCCCAACCCCTCGCGATCGACTCTTCCTTTTCTCCCCCAACCCCTCGCGATCCTCGAAATCGAATAGCCCTAAACCCTCCGCCTCTCCGCCTCTGGCCTGCTGCGCGGCTGCGCCCCTCCCCCTCCGGTGTTCTCCAAGTTCCATCACCTCGTGCGTGCTCCTCCGCCTCCGCCTCGTGCGTGCTCCTCCGCCTCCAGTAGCAGGTATCACCTCCGCCTCCGCCTCGTGCGTGCGCCTCCAGTAGCTTCTCCAACACCTCGTGCGTGCTCCTCCGCCTCCGCCTCGTGCGTGCTCCTCCGCCTCCAGCAGCAGGTATCACTTGTTTTATGGTGAAATCATTTGTTTTTAGTGGACGTGAATCAACTTGTTGTTTCATTCAGATGATTTGCAGTTCGTTGTTGTTTCATTCAGATGTTGAATATTAACGGTAAATAATTATTTGTCCAAAAATTACCAACAGCAATATGTATGTGCTTTGATGCCATCATGTATTGGCTCTTTGCATACTCTACTATGCAACAGTTCGGTTAAAAGTGCCTTTTTCAAATTAATCTCCTTCTTTCAATATTGTACTAATCAATTTGATGTATGTGGAACAAGGCCACACCACGAACAATCCTGATATGTTGCCACTATTGGTGAATTTGGGAATGCTTGCTTTTTTACCAGTCCATGGTTAATCACTTTGAATTAAACAAGAATTTCATATCAGAGGACTGCAATTTGGGGTGAATTTACATGGATTACGAGTAGCAGGTTACTCTTTGATTGTATTTTAGCAGAAGTCTTGCAAATCTCAATGTATTTTGATTATGGGGCTAACTTTGTTTAGTAGATTTTCTCAAATATCCAAAATCTTAATGAAAACTTTTATTTTGAATTTTTTATCTAGTATTTGAATTTTTTGTTATATTGTTCATTTTTTTAATTTAAATAATAGAAACCGCATAGTCCGCATATACTTCCGCATATACTTCCGCCTGCCCGCTTACTCGCTTCAGACCGCCTGACCGAACGAATACCGCATACCGACTTTCTGAACCTTGCGTGCAGCATCATACTCAGGATCGAGAGCAGCAAGTAGAACACCCACCATGGTGGCGTTCCGGAACGTCTTCTGCTGCTCTGGAGTAGCAGTCAGAGGAATGGTACTGTATAGCTTCTCGAACATCCCTCTTAGGGATGTGTATAAAGAATGAAGAGGTCTGCCGGCTTGCTTCATCGTAAAGATGTCATGCTGAAGCTGCAACATCTTTGTCTCATTTCGCACCTGCGAATACGTAGTAGCAAGAATGTCCCACATTGCCTTAGCAGTGGGCTGATGGAGAACATCATTTGCTATCTCCATCGTCAGCGTGCCGGACAACCATACTTTTGCATAAGCATCATCGGCCTCCCATGAGGCATAGATCCCTGTCTTCTCCGCAGGCTCATCTTCGGTAAGAATGTGTTTCTTACCGTTTGATTTCATGAGGCTCATGAACTGCATGGCCCATAACTCATAGTTAGACCCGTCCATCTTCACTATTGGCGTCGGACCTTTGAATGCGCCGATGGAGGGCGAATCGACTTTCGATTCTGACATACTGCTGCTTGAAGAAGACGAAGGGATAATAGACACTGTGATGAATGTCTACACCAACTGCATTGGATTTGAGTACGTGTGTAGACTTTTACGTACTCAAATCCATAAACCGGAGCGCTTCTGGACTGCTGGAGATTATGGAAGCCCTACGGCGACAGAGAGCGGTGCCGCTGGAGCGGCTAGGGCCGCAGGGGCGGCTGGAGGATGCCGCTGGAACGGCTAGGGCCGCAGAGGCGGCTGGAGGGTGCCGCTGGGGCGGCTGGAGGGTGCAGACGGCGCCGCTAGGGCTGCGGGGAGGTCCCGCTAGGGCGGCGGGACCGCTGGTGTGTGCGGCTGGAGCGGCGGGAGGGAAGCCGCTGGCGTGGCGGGGCGGCTGGGAGCCGCTGGATGCTGTAGCGGTAGCAGAGGGGGCCGCTCGGAGAGGCAGCGGCTAGACGAGAGTAGGGGAGGGGCGGCGGGCGGGTGGGGAAGGGAAGGGAGGAGAGCCCTAAGGCGGCTCTGATACCATGTTAGAAGAAAAGAGTCTTTGTTATGATAATAAGAAAACCCTAGGCTCTCTTATATAGGGAGAGGCCGTAGGGGTAAATTACATGGATGTCTAAATAGAAGAGATAAATAGAAACAGGGTACATAAACATATAATAATAATAGAAACTAACTATCTCTACAGTTACAATATACGTTAAGATCCTGCTAATAGTAATTAAGGAAGTTCTAAATCAAGATGTAGAACCTTCGATGAAATCATGCATGGATTGAAAGTTTAAGTTACACACTATAATTCAAATATGATAGGAGAGGTAATTGGATGAATCCTGGAACATAATGGTGGTAAACCAATACTTGGAAAACCTATATGGACTCTATTTATAAGAACCATTGAATCTCTTTAAGCTGTTAAATAAGTATTTTAGAATTAACTAACGTTGATCTTCAAATTTAGGCCATACTTGAGTACAGTTGGGTTGGCGACTTAAATTAATCATATAATGAAGATATGGATGATATGCAAACTTGCTTTAATAAATATAGCTTTAGCATGATTATGCACTTGTAATTAGATTATCACCGCTAGTCTGGTAGCTTAGAAACTTGATTATATTTTGTTAAAGATCACTTGAAGTTTTAAGATTTTCTAAATATCCTAGGGTTAAGTGAATTCCAGGCAATTAACCCATGAATTTTAAAATTAAAATTTCAAGAAAATTTTCTATATTAGTAATAACTAAGAAAGGTTTGGTGGTGAAAATTAAAAGCTATAGGGTATAAATAATAAATAAATATATATATGGTAATAACGTTCTGGTCTTTGATACATCTCCCCAAGCGAATGTTATCACCTTTAATTTCAATAACATCTAAATGATGGACCGATTATGATCACTCACGACCAATTGTTCAAAAGTCATTTTCTGTGAAACTGCTTGTGATTTAGACAAGGACTCCTTACCCAATAAGTTGGTAATATTTATATATTGAAACTTGGGATAACATTATTATTAATATCACATTCAGTGAAGACATCTGTCGATCTTATATTGAGCTTTATATCATGATTATCCTCTAAGTCACATAAGGTACCTTCTTGCATCCATTTATCTATTTAAAACTAACATTTTCCATTTACTGGGAAACCAGAATGAAACAAATAAAGATTTTGATGATAACAACTAGGTAGTTTACAAGTCTTAAGAAATATTGCAGATAGGAGTATATCATCTCAGATAACCGCGACTATGGATTGATAATCTTTATAAAATAATTTTCTAGGTGCAATCTCTTAATAATTTACCATTACTAATAAGATCGTTGACCAAATATTTAAAGCTATAAGGTTAACCATATCAGAGAATGAGAATGAATGAACAATCTGGTGATCGTTGGTGAATCGAAAATGTCTAATGAATAATAATGCCGGTCTTGATGACTTTTACACTTGACCGTGCGAGGGCGCGGTGACCCTCAACTGGGCGGGAGAATAGGAAGCCCAGTTAGGGCAGCGGGCGCCAAGTGCGCAGGTCTAGGATCCCAGTCCTCTTTCGATTTTTACGCGAGGTCGCAGTGTTTTTACGCCTCGTTGGGATCCTGACTTTAGATCATTCCGCTGACCCTGGTTTAGGATACCCAGGCGGGGGATCCTTGGTTTTCAGTTTTACGTACGAGCTCGGTTGTCCGTTACCGTCGGGCTGTTTTTCTAGATGTTTTTCTAGAGTGACTTTTCCGGGAAGTCCCTCTCACCCGTCTCAGTGGCGTAGTTTGGGAGTAGACCTATCCCTCTATTGGATCGCGCTTCCAATTAGAGGGCGAGACGGAAGATCCCTTTTGTTGGCTTCTACACCGCTTGAGTTTTTCTTTCGCTAACAGACTTGGCGATTCTACATCCAGATCATCCATATCTACATCTATATCTACATCATCGAGAGTTACATCAGAGAGAGAGTTACAGTCAAGGTTTGGAGGAAATCACAATTAACATTGAGATGATTAGAAGTGACTATAATCAGTTTTGAAATCCTTATAAAGATCACAGTTTAAGTTGAGTAAATGGAAGTGACTATAATCTGAATTCGAAATCTTAATAAGCTAGTGGACGTGTTGGGAACTTAGTTAGGATGCATTATACTACACCGCATGCCTACGGAGGCACCCCAACCCTAAGACTTTCCCCCAAGTCTTAGAGTCATAGTGTGAGGTTTCACACGAACCAAGACCACAGACTATCCACTAGACTTAAGAATTTAATAAATCATTATATCTTCTTATCACATCTTTCCCATTATCAAAATCCACAAATATGATCTCTAAGTAATATGAGAATAAAATATACTTACTTATGATCAATTACTTACAATATAAATATGCCTACGTGGGAAATGTTGGGTTAATAACTAATCATGAGAGGTGCTTACTAGAAATTTGGAAACCTTTTACAATTGCAAGTAGAATTAAATTTTAATTTGAGTTGTTCTGCCTCTCTACTTGCTTGCTTTTGATCATAATAAATGCCTGATATTTTTATATAAATTTTTGGGAGGTACCAGCAACCGCTGACGCCTCTTCTTTCCTAACATGTTTGGCAGGAAAACAACCTGCTATTCAGTAGCAGTTCAGTAGCTATACATGGTTCCAGGAGATAGAGTTTATACCCGACGATATGATTTATTTTGTGTCAGTTTTTGTTCGGTATATAATGTAATATGTTTCTTCTCTTCAGTCAGATTTTTGGGATATTATATGTACTGTCAGATTTTGTACATGTTGTAGAATATATGGAAGTTAATGAAATAAGATTTTGGTGACAATTGTTCTATGAGCTTGTGGTTATAAATGTTTATGTGAATGTCAGATGAAATTATTGAAGCGCGAAAAAAAAAATCCCTGTTTTTCTGTAACTTAATGCGATCTTATGTGAAAATAATAGTGCGAATGTGTGATTAACGGGTACCCGGATCCTAGGGGGTTCACAATTGTGATATCCGGGGACCCTGTCAGGTTCGAACTTTGAGCAGTGATAAATATTTTGCTATCTTTGTGGATGACTCCAGTCGTTCAAATGTTCGAAAATTAAATATTGTCAAGAATTTCTTTCACTATGTCAAAAATATTTTCTCCACTACTATTCACTTTTTTTGTTCAGATAATGCCTTGGAATTTACCCAGAATGATTTAACATCCTTCTTCTCTTCCCAAGGCACCATCCAACAAACCTCGTTTCCATATACTTCGCAACAGGATGGGGTTGCCGAAAGAAAACTAAGACATCTCCTTGATATTGCCCGCTCTCTTCTCACCCAAATGAAGGTTCCTAAGACCTACTAGGGAGATGTTCTTATTGTCGTCCACCTTATAAACAGGGTTCCTTCTACATCACTAAATGGCTCTACTCCCTTTGCATTACTACACCCAAATGAGTCACCGTCCCCTCTACCACTACGGATTTTTGAATATACTGCATTTGTTCACAATTTTCATAATGCTGACAAATTGTCCCCTCGTGCGATTAAATATTTTTTCTTAGTTATTCTCAAACATAAAAAGGCTACAGATGTTATGATCCTTCTGGGCGTCGCTATTACATATATGTCAATGTCACCTTTTTCGAACAAACTAGCTTCTTTTTTTTTGAAATCCAACTGTTCGGGGGAGACACGGCATGGTGTTCGCCCCAAAAATTTTATTAAAAAGACGGTGAATAAGAGAGAAAGAGGTACAGAGGCGAGGGTAGAGGGGAGAGAAAGGGGATCAAGAAGATCCCAAGAAAAACAAAAGAAGCGAGCTACACCAACAACCAACAAACTAACTTCTTTACTCAGACTGCTACAAATATTCCATTAGATCTTTCCCCTCCACCAATTGTATATAAAAAAACATGTTTCTACACATGTCCCTGTTCCACTGCATGTTCCTTTGTTGTAGGAAAATATGCCATCCTCAAGTGATCCCACCAATACTACCCCGGATGATCCTTAGGAGCTTCCAATTGCTCTATGTAGAACGAAAAGCCAATGTACACTTCATCCTATATCTCATTTCACTTCTACTGCTATCTTATCATGTTCTGACAGAAGATATGCAGATGCTCTTATGTCAATTTCTATTCCCAGAGACCATCATAGTGCCCTGCAAGATTATGGATGACGAAAGGCAATGAATGAAGAAATGGATGCTCTCAATTGTAATTTGTAGAGGGACATGGGATCTTGTACAATGTCCCAAGGGAACTAAACATGTTGCCTACAGATGGGTCTTCACTACAAAGCAGTCTCCAGATGGCTCCATTGATAGGTTAAAAACAATACTTGTGGCAAAAGGGTTTACACAGACGTATGAAGTTGACTACTTCGAGACAATTTCTCCTGTTGCGCAGATGGGATCCATATGGACTATTATTTCGGTAGCGGTGAACAAGGGCTGGCCCATTTTTCAACTGGATATCAAAAATGCTTTTCTATATGGCGACCTCGAGGAAGAAGTTTACATGATGCAACCTCCAGGTTACGAAGTCGAGGGGGAGTATGTGTGTCGACTTCACAAAGCAGTCTATGGTCTGAAGCAAAGCCCCAGGGCATGGTTCGATAGACTACATACAGAGATCGATACTCTGGATTTCTAGAGAACTACATCTAACTACTCTGTTTTCATCAGAAAACGGCCAAATATACCGTTATACTTGTTGTATATGTGGATGATATGGTTGTTACAGGAGACGATGATAAAGGGGTACTAGAGACCAAGGCTTTTCTGCAAAAGGTCTTTGTCACCAAGGATCTAGGGCAACTTCGCTATTTTTTGGGCATAGAAGTTTTACGCACCACGAAGGGACTCCAGAGACGATCCTCAGGAGAGCTTGCATAATTAGCATCGGCATATGTAGTAACATTTGTGTATCCATTTGTCCCATAGAAGAGGCCACGTCCAGGTGGTTACTTCTGTTAGCAATGGATCTGAAGAACGTCATGTCAATAGCTATAACAAGGTTTCTCCATGTATTGGTTAGCTCTACTCACATAGTAACAGTAAGATACATAAGTTTGTCAACCAAGCTTCTGTATCATGTAGCGTCTTCAAAAATATGATCAATGGAGGTAGAATGTTTCCTTGGTTCTGTAGGAATGCCATCGGGTACGGGATATGCTATGATGGTAGGAGGAAACCTCATCAGTTAGAGGAGAAAGAAGCAGACGGTAGTCTCCCGATCCAGTGCAGAGGCAGAATACAAGGCAATGGCCCATGCTACATGTGAAATTACTTTGCTATTGATTTTTCTGCAAGAACTTGGTGTTGTTATCACCACTCTTGTTCCTTTATGTTATGACAACAAACCTGCTACCTACATTGCTACTAATCATGTGTTCCATGAGCGAACCAAACATATTGAGATTGACTGCCATTTTGGTCGTGATGCTATACGAGGAGGCAAGATTGCTAACAACACATCTCGACAGATCTTCAGCTTGCAGACATTTACAAAGGCCTTATCAAAGAAGCGCATTTCTTGGATAGCGTACAAGTTGGGCATGATCGATGGATATGCTCCAAGCCTCCAACTTGAGGGGAGTGTTAAAGACTAATGTAGATTATGTTTTTATATTCCATTGTAACCCCATGAGGGTATTTATGTATTTTATCTTTTTTGAGCTCTTTAGGGTTTAGTCCAATATAAGGACCCCTAGACCTCGTGAATAAACATCTCATAGTATTCTCTCCATACTTGCATTGTGATTCCCGGGTATTTTTGCTAGTTTAGCTAACTATGATTGTGATTTTGAGCACGTTCACCTAATTTAAAGCATAATGGTAACGGTAATGCGTTTTCCCCCAACATCTAAAAAAGTGGATGTCACATATTCCAACAACAGATGGAAAATGGTTTTTGTTTTTGAGAAGCAGCACACGGAAAATGGTAAACTATGTACTTGTAGGTCGATGTCAAGTTAGGTATTACTAACAAAATATCTGTTTGCTCTCCATCATAGCGGAACGCCTTTTCCTCCAGCATTAGAACTCGTAGTGTAATATGTAAATACAAAGGCAGCATATGACTAAATTTGAAATACAGAGGGATGGAAAGATCATTATATCACAGTGAACTGGGTGTGATTATTCACCCTTTCTACTTAAAATATATATATGAGATGTTGAAATACCTTATCACGGGGTCTGGACTTCAACCAGCTACCGATGTAAAGATCTGTTCTTCCCTGTGTCTCCTTCCTTGGTGGACTAGGATACTGTAAAAAGAAACAGAGCGGCCACTTATAATATGAAAACACTGTTGTGCTGCATTATGAATGGAATTCAAGCCAACGAAGTAATTGGACCTTTCCACAACTGCAGAAGCTTAAAAAATTCAACAAGTACATAAAACCTATCCTTGTGACTCCAAAGATTGAGGCAAGATGCGTCAAGCAAGCCATCCAAAACGATTGCATTAAAGATGAATGTATGCAAAGAGTAGAAAAGGTCTCAGGACATGTGATTCCAGCAACTTGCTGCTCTCTAATATTGTGTTTACTTGAAGGATATCAATCTCATTAAAGTGGCAATTAGAAGAAATTTGATCGCTTTCCAATCGGTGCTGTCTATAGTTTCAGTGTTTCCTCTTAAGGAGTGGTGACCATGTTTAGCCATTGGGCGACTTCACCATATGAAGATGTATCCCCTCTGAGATCTGGGCATCTTTACATTCAGCTTAAATACATCATCCTTTCAATGCCATAAAAGAGAGCAAATCCATTCAAAAGGACACCGTGAATAAAAAAATGAATTCATGGTATACTTAGAGCATATTTTAAATCCTTGCTGTCTACTGAAGGCAAGACAAAAGGGCCTTTATTTCTAACTGCAGTTCAATGCGTTGTCAGAGATACGTTTTAGAGTACCGACCATTTCGGTACCGACCAAAACGGAATTTCGATGGAATTTCGGTGGAATTTCGACCGAAATTTCGGTCATTTCGGTCATTTTTTGTACTAGGACCCCCATATTTCGGTCATTTCGATCAAATTTCGATTTCGACTGGATATCGATATTCGACAGAAATTCTACCGAATTTCGCTGAAATTTGAGGGCATGTCTAAAACAATGGTCGTCAAAAACTCCAAAGATCTCATAAGTCACATGTAAAGTTTAGATATAAAACCACTGACATACAACTCACGATTATGACTATATTTCTTAACCGCGTACCAAAATCCTGTTAATAAAGGGGTTGCTGCACGTGCTCCCGTTTACTTGTCCTGTGTTCCATAACCAATGGATCATCATTTAGCTGGTGAGAAGCGCTTAGGTACAGAAATTTTTTTCTCATAAGAGAGTGAGACACCAAGCTACACAAAAGGGTGCATATTCAAATAAGTTCGAGATCAGGTATCGACCTCGACAATCTCACTTTGACACGTGGTAATGTGAGACTGGATTAGAGGTATAAGCCATGCCAATCTAATACTTGAAATTTAGCATCCCCATCAACATCCAATGCCATCTTTAAGGCCATCTAAGAGTAGAATAACTCCTGTAAATTCTAAATACCACTTTTTACTAAATTTGTGACATAATGCATGTTGTGGCACAACAATTAAACTCACCCCACTGTGAAACTAGAAGAAGAAAAAACCTCTTTTCACTATTTCTATTGTGCTTTTCCTTGCATTCTTTGAAAATGGGCTCAATAGAAGTGGGCTGTTTTCATGGAGAACCAAATGGTAATTATATTTCTGTTCCCCAAATTATTAAAAAACAGAATATTATCTCTTTATCTTTTTTATTTTTGTGATGAAGTTCCTGCCTTTGAGTTACGCCAATAAATTGTGTTCTTGTTGTCATAACGGTTTATCCGTTTGCTTGAGCACTTGGTTGACGAGCATGTTAATTCGGCTCCGTCAGCATGAGCACAATTTGTGCTTGTGGTCGCATTTTATGCCTTTAATTTTTTGCAACAACATTTATGGCTTTAATAAGTTTTTCCAGCAACATTTATGCCTTTAATTTTTTGCAAACCTTTTGTTCCTGTATTCTTACAAAATTCACAGCAGTTTCATTCCGAAATTGCATTTATACCCCTATATTACACTATCGAAAGGGTAATATTTTGAATTTGTATGAATATGGGGGCATACGTGTAATTGTAAAAAAGTTAGGCATAAATGGTGTTGCGCAAGAACTCGGAAGGGCAAAAGTGTAAAATTCTCTAAAATAATTGCTCCCTTCTGATCTGTTTTCCTCCGTGCTTGAGACAGTATCGTACACAGCTAAGACGCTCGAGCAAACACGCATCTTACCATCTCCGCCGTATCGAGGCAGTTGATGCCGTTCTCGAACGCGTAATCGAGTATATCGTGCGCCTCCTTCTCGGTGTTCTGCCGCCCATACGTCATCTGCAGCAGCAAATCCGATATGTAATCGTCGCGAATGTGATGGACGATCGAGCATAGATCTGATGAGGGTTTATTTTACTTATAGTGCCGATCGTAACCTCACTGATGGTGAGATCGGAGTCGCCGAGCTTCCTGTGCCGCAAAGGGCTCGCGACTGCAGCGCGCATTGCTCTGATGGTCGCCGGGCGGGTGCGGAGGACGCGGCGAGGGCGGCGGCGGAGGGCGGGGGAGTGGAGGAGTTGAAGAGGGAGGGCGGAGGAGGGCATCTTCTTCCTTTGGACTTCCGGCGAGGGCGGAGGTGCTCTCTGTGGTGAGAGGATAAGTAAGCAGAGATCGCGAAAAGAGACGAGGGAAATTTTTTTTTGCTTGGTAGAGACGAGGGAAATTGCGCGTATGTCTTATACAGCAAAACGAGAAGGTTTTGCTTGTGAAAAAAATGTAATATTAGGATGTCATTTTAAAATGATTTTTACTCTAGTTTCATATTCACTTGCATAATTCTGAATAATAGTGAATTACACGAGAAATCATAGGACTTTTTAAAATAATTATTAAAATAATTATAATTAAATAAGTAAAATATTAAGACAATTTAAAAATAGGCATCTATAGACACCTCACGTGTCTATAGTCCCTTTCAACTATTTTCTATTTTTATTCTCTTTTCCCATTTCAATTGTATACCCTTATAATTTTGCAAACAACTTCACGTTATTTATACAATTAATAAGTATAATTTTTTTACACAATAATAATCTATTATACAATTTTTCTAAATTATTGTGTATTTATTTTATACAAATTTTGATTATTTATTTATGATTTAAGTGTGGAATGTTTCTTATTTGACATCTCACAAAAATCTGTATTTTACGATGTAAAAAATCAATAGAAACTAAATATCAAGATATTGACCATGACATGCATAAGATCAACATTCCACATTATAACATTAATCCTTTTGAAAAAAATCAGATATTCTATTAAAATCATGGAAGTAATACAATTTTCCAATAAATAATATAAAATAGTTTACAACTATTCTAATGATCTCCATTTCTTTAAACATTCTTTTAGGCATCCTCCTCCTTCACATCCTCCTCCGTCGTTTCATTCGCCACCATCTCCCGTCGTCTTATGGCTATCTTCACGTATTGTCTTTTTCTACTTCTTCTGCTTGATATTTCGGTCTGAATGTGTTGGTACATGCCCGAGAGGATTTGACTGAGCTGATGACTTCCGTGGAGGTTTGGTTGGTTGAGTCACTTGATCTCTTGTGCTTCTTACACTTGTTGACTGTCGTGGTGGGTCTGACAGTGTAGGCTCATTAATCATTACTCCTACTAATGGTCTTCGAGATGGCTCTAAAGGCTACTATAGTATAATCATGGGAATACCAAAGAACTATCTCTTGAAGTATGTTGTCTTAACTTGACAAACACTGGCAAATATCTTAGATTGAAGAGCTTTTGAATTGTATCGAGTAGGTGGTGTGAGCTAAGAGGGTGCAGAGTTAAATTGACTTGAAGGACCAACAAATGACGATCTGCAAA
This sequence comes from Ottelia alismoides, assembly GCA_037367405.1. Lineage (NCBI taxonomy): Eukaryota > Viridiplantae > Streptophyta > Magnoliopsida > Alismatales > Hydrocharitaceae > Ottelia > Ottelia alismoides. The sequence continues at coordinate 316,256 of JAZKJV010008026.1, read as the reverse complement.
CTGTGATTGATTCAAAGCTTCTACATATCCTATAAGCATGCAATAATTGCGTTATATTAAGTATCGCATAAGATAAACATAATTTCTTGAAAAGAGTCATTCAAAATTTCAACTTGAAGGTCCAAAGCCGTCTACATTTAACAACTCATTATGTTAATAAAAACCAAACATAAAATTAAATATCTATAAATAATATTAAATGGTGATAATGCACTTACTTATGTTTTACTTATCATATGCTATAATTCTTAGTTTCTCCATGGACAACGTAGATCTGTTGTGACCTAGTTGCTTGTAGATTTTACATAACTTCGATCACACACATTTCATCCATTTCATTTTGAATTCTTCCTTGTACCAGATGTATGGGATTCCTCTTCCTGATAATCGGTGCTAACATAATGGTTTCATATTCTATTCCCCAATAGCGTTGATATGGGATCGAATGAAGAAGAATCTATATAACTAACGACAGCACTCACTCGAATAGTACTGTGAACATAGGTTGTACTTATCTAGATGTGTTCGCATACGGGCGACTGCGACCATGACATGAGGGCATACAAAATGCTTCATTTGCATAAATCGACACGTACAATCTCTTTCCTTATCATTTAAGTTTACTTCATAGGCATATCCTTCTCGATCTAACACTTGAAATTACATTAGTGTAGATATTTGGGCGTGACATGGTCTAGCTTCTCTAGTATTTTTTTTCAAGCAAGTCTTAATAATTCCTGATTAAATATGTTGTTATTCCCTCTGATTCATCGCATCGGTCATTGAAATAGCCATTGATTCTGAAAAAATACTATTAAAATCAATGATATGATCGACAAAGTACATATTCCTTTCATGTACTTTCTCCTTTCTCCACATAGTGAAAACCGACTGCCGCCACCCAAAGGACGTAGCTCGATCACGACTGAACCTTGTAACTATGTGTGTCTTCGTGCTTGCATGATTGATCATTTATGTGTGTTCCACTTCTGCAATTCATAACACCCTATTTAGTGTTTAGATTACCAGAATGCTTTGTGGTCAACTATTGTGTATTTGGGCATGACTTTTCGTGTTTGCTTTCGATTATAGTTCATGGGTTTTGTAACCGATGATCTAGTTAGTCGTGCTAATTGCAACCAACTAACTAAATCGGAGCCACATCTGCAGCAAAATATTACAACCAAAGATTACATAGTAGGTAGCAAACTGTTCGAGATCAAGATGCACAACCTGCCTTTAAAACAAAACTGGTCACTGATTTCTCAGTGCTTGATTCACAACAATTCAATGATGATTTTGAGTTTGTGGCCAGAATTTTTAAAAAATGCTTTTAAAAAGAAATGTACTGAAGGAACACTAATGAACTAGGCCATCCCTGACACAGGCAGCAAGATATCGATAATCCGATATCGCCCACAAAACTAGGAGGCACTGTAACCACAGATATCGTTAAACATGTTGAAGAATAAGACGTTAATCGATAAAAAAGCTAAACTCGCCCCGTGTTTTGTAGGAGACAGGATCCTTGTATCTCTTGTAAATTTTCTCAACTTCTTCTAAAACTGTCATTGGCAGAGGGCACTCAACTGTGGTGAAGACATCCAAATTCTCTTTTAGCTGTTCAACTGTTGTTGCTCCAATGATAGAACTCGTGATAAAGGGCTGGTATCGCACAAATCCAAGGGCAAGCTGGACAGGAGTTAGACCGAGCTTTCGAGCCAATTTCACGTACAGTCGCGTTACATCCTGAATCACAAATACCACAGGTTGTGCACTTTTTTTGTGAGGGAGCATCATGAATATCAAAGAGAGGATTCAACAGAACTAGACAACAAAAATTCTTGAAACTTTCAGAACAGACATGGAGGTGCTCCCTATAACAAAAATTATAAAAGCAGTTCGGTTGGAAATGTTGAAGCTTCCAAGAATTAATCGAACCAATAGCCACAAAAAAGTTTAAGCCAGCTGTTCAACCTAAATAATTTGGAGATAATTACCTCGATAGGTAATTTTAGATGCAAAAAACGCAAGATGATATAGAAGATACTGTTTCAAGATGTTATTAGTCATTTTGTGACTTCGTGCATGTGAAATACTGAGATTTATCCACCATCATTTGTACAAGTATGGGCAAGGACGGATTTGGGGGGGGGGGGGGGGCAAGCAGGTGTAAGCGCCCCCCTCCCCCCCCCCCCCCATATTTTGGGATTACATAATATATGTATATGTAATTTTTCCTATAGATTTTCAAGGTAAAATAATCATAATATTTCATAAATATAATATCTCATTTGGATTTTTTTAGGGTAAAACTCGTACATGCCCCCTTATTTTTTAGAAAAGTTCAATATTTTTTTACCAATAGACAGTATGCCTCTTAACATAAAACTCCTACCCAAAATAATAGATTTTACCTCAAATCAACCTATATTGGATAATTTCTTCACGATAAACTTATAATAGATCCCTACTCTAATCTTATTAGTTATCCATTTTTTAAAAAATTTGAACTATAGAATGAATCGATCTTTCATCCAATCTCATTATCACTTATACAGATACGAGGTTTAATTCACAATCTAAAAAAATAAATTTAAAAAAAATCATTTATTATCATCTCTCATATATTGTTCATTGGTCCTATTTATTATCAAGTAAAGTAGTCAAATGCACATATATTCTTGATCGACATCTTTTTCTTCATAGATATTAATATTTCTTATTATTGATAGAATATTTTATATTTTTGATTTAATACAGATATGGAACAAGTATAGTTTATGTTATAATTAATCAAAATCCGTACACTGAATTTAAAATAAGTAAAATACTTAAATATAACTTTTTTTAAAAAAAATGTACAAATATCATTCACAAAAAATCCTAAAATTGTGGAACATATATGATATCCATTTATGTAAAATTGAATAAAAAGATATAGTTGATTAAAAAATAAGCTCAAAATTGGTTGTTATTATTATATAATGAATAATTTCAAAATTGATGAAAAATATATGTGAAAACTATAGATATAATTTGTTCATAACAATTATTGTTATATAATGAAGATGATTGTACTGTAATTGGTAGACATTTTTTTTAAAGGGATTTTATCACTTGTGCCCCTCCGAGATGTTGCAATATCAGTTATACCCCTATCTTTTTGGTAATATCAGTTGTGCCCCTCAAAACTTGCTCCGTCATCAGTTGTGCCCTTCCGTCAGATTGACCGTCAAAAAATTAAAATAACCATGGTTTATTCAAACCATGGTGTGGTTAAGAAGGGTATTATGGTCCATACCCTTCTTCATCTTCTTCCTCTTCCATTTGCTCTTCTTCCTTGTATTCATAATTTCTCTCTCTTACTAAAACCTTCATGCATCCATCGAATCTCTAAAATTTTTACATTTCCACGGACATATCACTCGTTACGGATCAAATGATGAATTTTATTGAATTTTTGGATGACTTTTTATGAATCAATTAGTCAAAAATTTATCAAAATTTAACAAAAAAATATGAATCTTGGGGGTGACCTGGGAAGAACATGAGTTACTGGAGGAGACACGAGGTAGGTCGCGGCAGCGCGGGGCGCAGGGACGGGGAGAAGGGAGGGGGCGCAGGCGTCGCGGGGGAGCGGGTCGCGGCGGTGCGGGAGGGGCGCAGGGGGAGGAGGGAGGGGGCGCAGGGGTCGCGGGCGAGGGGAGGTCGGGGCGAGGGCGCAGGGGCGGGCGCGGAGGGAGGTCGGGGGCTGCGGTGGGAGGGCGTGGGCGGTGGGAGGTCGAGGGCGGTGGAAGGGCGGGGGCGATGGGAGGTCGGGGGCGGTGGGAGGTCGGGTGGGGCGCAGGGGCGGGGGCGGTGGGAGGTCGGGGGCGGTGGGAGGGCGGGGGCGATGGGAGGTCGGGGCGAGGGCGCAGGGGCGGGCGCGGAGGGAGGTCGGGGGCTGCGGTGGGAGGGCGGGGGCGGTGGGAGGTCGGGTGGGGCGCAGGGGCGGGGGCGGTGGGAGGTCGGGGGCGGTGGGAGGGCGGGGGCGATGGGAGGTCGGGAGGGGCGCAGGGGCGGGGGTGGTGGGAGGGCGGGGGTGGTGGGAGGTCGGGAGGGGCGCAGGGGTGGGGGGAGGCAGGGCGACGGTGCAGGGGCGGTGGGTGGTCGGGGCTGCACGGGGCGGTGGGAGGTCTGGGCTGCATGGGGCGGGGCTGGGAGGGGGGTGCGGGAGGTCGGCGCTGGGAGGGAGCTCGGGGCGGAGGGGGGTGCGGGGTTGGGCGGCGCGGGCCAGGGGCGGGGGCAGAGAGGGAGGAGGAGGAGGTGGAGGAGGAGGAAGAAGAGGATAGGGAGGAGGAGGAAGAAGAAGAAGAAGATGAGGAGGGTGTAAAATGACCTCCTAACCTTTTTTTAAAAGTAATTCCGCCTATGTCCTCAAAGTTAACGGCCGTTTGCACTGTGGATGGACGGTCATTAACCCGAGGGGCACAAGTGATAAATTATCAAGTTTTGAGGGGCACAATTGATATTACCAAAAAGATAGGGGTATAACTGATATTACGATATCTCGGAGGGCACAAGTGATAAAATCCCTTTTTTAAAACCTCGTGCCTCCTCTTCAAAAATGTCCTGCCTCCATCCCTGAGTATGGGTGTTTCTCATGGACACTGATTTCAGACGTATCCATGAAGGTAAGTTTGCTGGCAATCCCTATGACAGAACAAATTTCCTATAGAACTCAAAGCCAACATGAATATATTCATCACTTGTTAAAAATATATTATATCTTTCCATGAAGCCGAATTCAGCCTCTCCATGCAAACATTGCAAACATATTTAATAAAATATCCCTGGAAATAAGTAGTTTTTTGAAATTATTTTCTCGGAATGCATACCTTTGCAAGTGATGTATTATATCTTTCCATGAAGCTGGGATAGAGGTTAAGCCGACCGTGTTTCGCACATTCAGAATCTTCGTCTAAATACTTTCCAGTAAGGGCACCACCTGCTAGTGGAGAATATGCGAGCAGTCCAATATTGCAGTTATTCGGATGGCAAACTTCCGCAAGATCCACTGCATAAAAAGAAATTGTAAAGTTAAATAATTTCTCAAAAAGCTGCAACATCAGACCTTCCTTATTCATCAAGAATCAAGATCTTGAGGTTCATAAACCCAGACTAAGAAGCATATACCTTCGAACTGACATCTGCCAAGAAGACTATAGTGGTTCTGGATGCTAACTATCTTTGGCAAGCCTTCTACCTTTGATGCATGCACAAATTCCATCACCCCATATGAAGTTTCATTAGAAACCCCTATGTAGCGGACCTGCAGGCAAAAAGAAAATTATGAGACCAAAACTGAGGCAAATTACTCCATAATGTAATTGGGAAACTTTATTCCTCAACTAAGCCAACAAAAAAAAATTCTGTCAATATTGCAAACATATCACATAGAATTTTGTGCTAGAGTAAATAGCGATAGATTATAGGTGATATGCGTTGCTACTCCAAAGAAAAATAAACAGAACGAGCTTCTGGGACCTTAACAGATAAAGAGAAGATCTACTGCCTAAAATTCAAGGTCCTTCACATCCGTACTATTTATATCTATAGTCATTCATGTCATAAGTAATAGGAAAAGTTATCCACAAAAGCCTCCATTGGATTAGAAAAAAGTTCATCAGAGAATACATTTCCAAAAATCGTCACAGAATATACATAACCAAGAGTCAAACATTCAGCTATTTAGTTACAATACAAAAATCTATTTATCTCTTCCTCCTCCTTTGATAAGTTCTTCTGCTATCTCTACAATCTATTCCATGTAATTGTGAACTTCCTGCACATTCTTCCTCGTCGAAGGTGGGCACAGGTGGCAGGGTAAATGTAGCATACGCAGATTGAGCCAGCATAGCTTCTTCCCCCCTCATGTTCCTTCCGGGCATTTGTGGAGTTGTTATCTCCCCATTAGGGGTGTCTATCGAGTTCAACGAGTCGAGTTGGCCTCAACTCGGACTCGAACTCGATAAGAAATCTAAGGCTCGAACTCGGGCTCGATACGGAGCAAGCCCTGGATCGCCAACTCGAACTCGAACAGGTCGAGTTCGAGTTGACTCACGAGCCTTTTATCGAGCCACGAGTTTCTGAGCTGGCTCACGAGCCTCAAAATGAGCTGGCTCACGAGCCTCTTATCAAGTCATGAGTTTCTGAGCTGGCTCATGAGTCTCAAAATGAGCAGGCTCATGAACCTCTTAATGAGTCATTGTTCCATTTTATACATTAAATTATGCAAATGGCATTTGTAATTTTGATTTTTTATACTCTTTTCTGTAGCTTTTTTGGCAAGAAAAATGTTAACCTCTATTTTATATCAAAATCAATGTGGAACTTTCGATATATATGTTTTTAATTTTTTTATTAAGAGGGAAAACGAGTTATCGAGTCGAGTTTCCGAGTTGAACAATGCCCAACTCAGACTCGACTCGATAAGATAACGAGCCATAAAACTCAACTCGGGCTCAGACTCATTAAGGTTTCGAGTCTGGCTCGCGAGCCCTTAACAAGCCGAGCCCCAGTTGAGCTCATCGAGCTCGAGCTTTCCTGACTACCCTACTCCCCATCACGTGGCTCAACAGCAAGTGTGACGAATTGTATCTCCAAAATGTACTCGAAGACCTCATCCATATCTTGTGATGGTACATGATCCATCTTCAGGTTTCTACCCTCTTCGACGCCATGTGCAAAATCTTGTTACCCTAGTATGCAACCTCATCCATGACCCTCTTGCTACGCATGTGCCCTAGACCGGCTTCTTCTGCTCCCGCATCCTCTTCCTTGAACATGCTCTTGTTACACGTACTCCTCGTTCAAGGTCATAGCAACTATAAACTGAATGGCCAAAGGACGCTCAATTTCAAACTTAGTCTCTCATGCTGTCTCTATACCTGTAGTGGGTTGGATCTCTTTCTCCCAACTTCATGACTAGGAGGCACCTTTGGTCGGTCGCTTTGGAGAACGACAAGATAACCCCTCATGAAAGATTGTAGGTAAGAAAGGGAGTCCATTGTCGAGCGGGTTTTGGGGATATAAGGTCATGTTTTTTCGAGTAGCAGAGCATATTACATAACTTCCTTCCATGATGGGTACAAAAGAGTCGCACACAATCTTTGCGCTATAAGGAAGCTCCTAGAATGTATGTGTTATCCTATAGCACATAGATTGTATGTGATATGTTTGCAATATTGATAGAAAAAAATGTTGGCTTAGTTGAGGAATAAAGTTTTCTAATTACATTACATAGGAATTTGCCTCGATCGAAACTGGTGAGAAATGGTTAATCAGTCTTCCAAAATAATAAGAATGTAATGTAGCTTTTTACATAGCACTTTATATACGTGCATGCTTCTGGTTGCCGCTCACCAAAAGACCTTTTTTCAGAAAATGGCATCTAATACCACTGCTTGAAAAGAAAAAGATTAACATGGAAATAAACACATAAACGATGCCATTCTTAATTAACAACAAGCACAAACACAAGACAATTAATGTGTAAACCCTCCAAGGATAAACTTCCTATTCATCATTGACAATTTGGGGCCATATCGGCATTGATATCGTATCGGTCCGCCCGAAAAAGGATATATCGCCGATATATCGACGATATCGGTGGAAATGACAAAAATGGCTCAAAATGACATTTTTTGCCGTTTTTTCAGAAATTAAGATCATCCAAGATATTAAAACAACAACTAACCTACAAATACACACTTATATCACATATCAGTCATTCATACCCCATATATCGCACAAACCGATCATCTCGAACATATCGATGTTAATGTTAATTCCTGACTTTTAGATATTTGAAATAGAGTTCGATCAAGTTCTTAGAACACTAAATAACTTATAAATATACTCGTAGATCATACATATCGATCATCTATGACCCTTATATCGCACATATTGGTCATATCGAACATATCGATGTCAATGTTAATTCCTGACTTTTAGATATTGGAAATGGAGTTTGTCCAAGTTCCTAGAACACTAAATAACTTACAAATATACTCTTAGATCACACATATCGATAATCTATTATCCTTGTATCGCATATATCGATCATATCGAACATATCATTGTTACTGTTGATTGGCTAACTTGTGGATATTGGAAATGTAGTCCATCCAAATTCTTACAACTTTAAATAACTTACAAATATACACTTATATCACACATATCGGTTACCTATGACCCTTATATTACACATATTTGTCATATTGAGCATATCATTGTTAATGTTGATTGTTGACTTATAGATATTGGAAATGAAGTCTATCCAAGACTTATATTACATCACATATTATGTATAAACAAAATGTTTGAGCTATTTTTGGAACCAAACAAATAAAGAGCATAATACATTTGTAAAAAGAGACATAATTCATAATAATATTTTTTGAAAGGAGGAAGAAGATGAATTAAAATCGATTGGACACCCCAAGGCAAAGAACTATTTGTATGTGCCCCCTGTCGGATCACAAAATATATAAAAATAATGTGTTTTAATACTAAGAATAGGCAAAATAAGTAGTGAAATCAAGTTTACAAGGGTATTATTCATCAATATATAGATAACGATGAAATTTTGAGGATATCGGTCGATATTCGGGAATTTTGTACTGAATACAACCATTTTTGACCGATATGGGCCTATATGGCTATATATCACCGATATATCAGTTATATATCGTCGATATCCTGGTAAATGGATATGCACCCTGAGTTTTTGATATCCCATGCCTCTCGATACCGATATATCGTCGATATATCACGATATAGACTTCTATAGCCTGGGGCACTCTCAGTATTCTTTTTTTATTTCACACAATGTAAAGTTACTATTCGGAAAAACAACCGAATCATATTCCAAAGAACCCTAGGCTCTCTTATATAGAGGAGAAGCCCCTGGATAAATTACATAAGACAGAAGAAATAAATGTAAATATGAAAAAAAAAGTCTAAAGACAATAATAACTCTACCCCCTCCCTCAAGATGGAGCATATATGTTGATCATGCTCAGCTTGGATGCATACTTCTGAAAGGATCCTCTAAGCAGAGCCTTGGTGAAAATGTCTGCAGTTTGTTCTCCTGAGCTTACATGGGAAGTAGAAATAAATCTTTTCTGAATCATGTCACATATATAATGTCCACTTCAATATGTTTAGTTATTTCATGAAAGCATGATTATTTGCAATGAATAATACTGCATGATTATCATTGCAAATTGCATAGCAAGTGGCACATCAATATATAAGTCAACTAAAACAACTTGGACCACCATTATCTCTGTGCTCCCTTGTGACATAGCTCTACATTCTAATTCAACACTAGACCTGGAAACCACGGTCTACTTCTTGCTCTTCTGGGACACTAAAGATCTGCCAACAAATACAACAAAGACTGAGGTAGACTTCCTGCCCTTAGGACATCCTTCGCAGTCTGCATATACGCAAACTGTGATAGTGAGGGATGTCCCTTTTCTGAACAACAATATGGCACCTAGAGATGACTTCAAGTACCTCAAGATCATATGAACTACATCCATATGTACATGTCTGGGTTGCTCCATAAACTGACTCACCCGACTAACAACAAATGAGATGTATGGCATGGTGATGGTAACATAAAAGTAGCTTTCCCACCAATTCTCTGTATCATGTCCACCACCTTTGTGTCATCATCGTATAACTTCATGCTCGGATTCATAGGATTAGTTGCAAGTCGACGTCTTATCATGACTATCTCAACTAGAAGATCTGTAACATATTTTCTTTGGGTCATTACACAACCACGTTGATTTCTGGCAAACTCTATCCGCGGTAAGGACCGTAGAGTGCCAAGATCTTTAGTGACAAACTATTGACCAAGAAATTTTTTGCCTTTTTGATCCCATATACATTATCTTCAATAATAAGGATATCATCAACATAGACCATAATAACGATCGTACCTCTGTGGGTCCTCTGGACAAATAATGAATGGTCTGCATTTGATATCTCGAATTCATGCTTCTCAATTAGGTCTGAGAGCTCCTGGAAGCATGCCCTTAGACTCTGCTTAAGGCCACAGATGACCTTGTGAAGTCTACAACCAACTGACACTCCCCCTTAGCAGCAAACCCCAGAGACTGCTGCATGTAGATTTCTTCCTGGACATCATCATACAAAAATGCATTTTTAGCATCAAGCTGAAATAAAAGGCAATCATGTACCACAACTACAACAAGGAGAACTCGAAGTGTGGAGTGGCAAGCAACCGAGGAGAATGTGTCCAGATACTCCACTCCATAGGTTTCAGTGAACCCACGTGCAACTAATCTAACCTCATAACGATCAATACTTCCATTGATGTAGTGCTTGACGGTAAACACCCACTTGCAACTGATAATAGATGCTCCACAAGGAGCAGGGATCAAGTTCTAGGTGCCACGCGATTGTAACACGACCATCTCATCTTTCATGGCAAGACACCACCTACTATCTCTCAAGGCCTCCTGATAAGTCCGTGAAATCTCCACGACAGACATACCAACTGTAAACCTCTTGAAATCCCCTACCAGGCGATCAAAAGAAACATGGGAAGCATGAGGATACGATGTACGCATACGCCTCTACTTACGAAGTGCAATAGGTACATATAGGTCATTAGAGATCTCCTCAATCTGTATGCCAACCTCCTGCAAAAGTTTCTTGCTCATACACATCTCCATATCCATTAGGAGAAACAATGTATTCAGAACAAACCTGAGGCATGTTGGATGATAGACGAGGACTATGAGCAGAAGCCGACCAACGAGTATAGAAACGTGGCAAGGGTGGAGTAAGGTTAATGGGCGGTGGCGGTATAGGAGGAGGTGGTGGAGGTGGTGTAGATGGAGCAACGAGCGTAGTGGGAGGTGGTGATGGGATTGTAGGAGGAGGTGGCATGTAGACCTCATCATCTGAATCAATGAAGTCAACCTATCTTCTGTAGAGGAAAAATGCATCACCAAAAAACAAAAAGTGGAACGAGGCACTTACCTTAAAATCAATGCGAGATGTAGCCTCGAGGCGTAAGCCTCAATATTCCCACCCAAATTATGTAATTAAATAAATAATATTGTAATAATATCAATAAGATAATATCTAATAAAATTCCGATGTTCCAAAGTAATTAAAGCATATTTCAAGTAACTTTTCAATACGAAGAGTAACAAACAGGGATGCTATAATGATTGGGCTAATGTAAAAGTCTAAAAGCTCAAGACAAAAATATTACAATGATTACAAAATATAATATAAGTTCAAATATTCTGCTTCTAGTCAATGTCCACAAGTTCAAAAATCCAAAGAAATACTAAAAGAGGTAGCTTCGCAATATTCTAATCAAGGTTCCGAGCCTTCTAACTGCTCATTGACATTGCCCCCAAGTCCAACTACAATATGCATAAAGATTAGCATCCGAAGAACTACTGCTTATTGGATCATCCAATGAGCCATTCATATACTTCAAATTTACTTCATCTTCCCCTTCATCGTTAACTTCATCGTCACTATCATGAAATTCCTCATCATCAACATCCACCACTGCTTTACCTAAATTAGATAACACTATTGTTACTTAACTTTCTTCTATTGTGTTTAACATAACCAAATATGTTTGAGAATCAAAATAATAGGAAGCCATTACCGTTGTCCTTCCTCCTCTTCCGACAGTAATTGTGTTGTTGATCAGCTTCATCCTCGACGTCTACAATCTTATCTTCAATGGGAGTGTTTGCATCAAGTTCTTCATATGCTTCAAAGTCACAACTTTGAAGCTCTTACACACATTCATCACTAGAATCCACATCATCCAGGTATAGAGGATCCTCCACAATCTTTCTCCTTATCTCTCTATGCTTCAACTCTATGTTAAACCTCACATAGACCGAATCATTCAATTTGACTTGTGTAAGTCGATTCCTTCTCTTTATGTGGACTTAATGGTGGATTTCCAATATCATTAAATATGTTGGTCATAAATCTTAAAATAATATAATTATTAATATTATTGAAATATTACCTGATTAAAAGACTCCAGTTGCGCTCACAGCCCAATGCACTACAAGTCAAACTCAAAAATCGAATGGCAATTTTTTGCAACTCGAGACATTCGTCCCTAGATTGAGACCACCAATCCACAAAAAGTGTTATATTTCACAAACAATGTTAATCTTAGATAGTTATCAATTGAAAGAAATACATAATAAAACAAAATGCACACTAACCAGAACTCCTCTTCTTGTGTGTACTTATTGCGCTTTCCCATCCAAAGAAGCCTCTTGCATGCTTAAAAGCATCGATCCGTAGATCAATTTTCTCCCTTGCAGTTCGATCATCTATCATCCTCCATATGCAATCAAACAATCTTTTTTATCTCAAAATGTTTGGAGAATGACGACTCGTATAGGCATCGGAGATTTAAAAAGTAGGGTGTCGCATGCAAATTGGTATGGAGTTGGCAATCCCATCTGTCATCCAAAATATCCCATAATATTTGGTATTTTATTTCATCATTGCCCAATGCTTTTGCTATTTCTTCCTTAGATCTATCCATGACCTCATAGATGAAACACATTGATGGATATTTTTCGGAATCAACTATCTGTAAAACCATAACCAACGGCTTCGTCATTCATATCACATAGGCAACACCAGGGTAAAAAGTCTTGCTTCTCAAAATTATTTGACTTTCACTTTTCCCTTGAGGCTTCGAAGCATAGGGACTCTTCTTCCAATTACTGGAAGTAGAAAAGGACCCTAGAGGATCCTTCGTGCTCATCAATTTATGTAACGTGAGAAAAGTCGTAGCAAAACGTGTGATCGATGGTCATACCAAATCTCTTCCTATTTGCTTCCTTACCATGATTAAAACCCATCCATGCGCATAGATGTAATTAATAATCTTTTCCTCTTACTTCAACACAGAGGCATGTAGAGGTAATTTTAAGATATCATCCAACACCAAATTTATGCAGTGGACTACACATGGAGTCCAGTGAAGCTTCATTTTCTCTATTAACATTTGTCCAACCGCCATATAATTCGAGACATTGTCTGTAATAGCCTACAAAACATTGCCTTCGCCGACCTCCTCCACAATCTCATCCCATAACTTAAAAAGTAAGATTACATTATTTACTTTATCAGATGCATCTACAAACTTCAAGAACCAAGTGCCTTTCGGATTGTTCACCAAGAAGTTTATTAAAGAACGGTCTTTTACGTCTGTCCAACCATCTGACATTATGTTGCATCCAATTTCCGCCCAAGAAGCCCTTGCCTCACTCATAACATCCCCAATGCTCTCCACTTCTTTCAAAATCCAACTCTTTAGCTTGTAAGCTAATGGAGGCTTCAATCCCTTTCCAAAGGAGCCGATGGCTTGAAGCATGGCCGGAAAGGAAGGACTACTTACACAATTGAATGGTAACTTATTCTTGAAGAAGAATGTGCCAATGGCAAGACAAACACGATTTCTCTCTTCTTTTTTCCATGTCTCGGTCAATGTAGTTTAATGACCACTCATCTCAATCATAGTTGTTGACATGGACTTTTCGATAGCGAAGGGAAGTCCATGGGACCTCTTACCTTCTTCATGTTAAAAGATCCAAATGGACTGACAGCTTGATTTTCACCACCAAATGGATTTTGCATCTCAAAACTACCAGCTCTACACAATAGTCCCATCTCCATCATTGCTCTTCTATATTTCTCTTTGAAGGATGATAATATAGCCTTCATTTCATTCAACACTTCAACGGGAACTTGTGCATAACCTTTTACATTTTTCTGGTCTTCGCGAGATGATGCCTAAGTCTAGAAATTCCACCAGTAGTCCTCTTACAATAAAAATTGCATTGGACATACACATATACTTTAGCTTTTTGCCTCCTCCGTCTCAAGTTGAACACAATTTTTCCATGCGAGATCATTCCGATTAACTTCGGAATTCTTTGGTCCTTTGCTTGACTTTTGCATCTCTATGATTTCAAGTATCAAAAATAAATAACCAGCGTACGGTTCAACAAAGTATATGAAAATGTTAATTGAGCAAGAAGAAAACCTAACCAATTTTGTAATATAAACTGTTAGTTGAATTGTAAGATAACTGACGAACCGCAAATTCGGCCTCTTAAGAATGACATTTTCGTGTGTTGTAGTCGGCCGAATTGGATTCATCAAAGATCGCTTAATTAAAATCTCTCGATTAAAACAACGTGGTCGATTTTTATTTTACTTGGGCAAGCCCAAGGTCGAACTCAGGGACACGATCCTCTTAAGCTATTATATAGACTCTTATTATTTAGATTGAGTGTGGAGTTAAGAACATCATAGGTAATTATGCATAAAGAGATATAAAATGAAAACAATGCAGACATATGCTTAGAGAGAGAAGCATGGAACATACTTTTTTTTTGCTTTTTAGCATGCAAGCAGATGCAAATAATGATACACGCAAATATGCCCTTCGTATCAGAGATCAATGAGCAATAAAACTAAGACAACTTCAGGATCCATTAATTGAAGCAAATTTCATTGGAGCATAAGTCAAGGCATGGGAAATTATTAATAAATGGACACTCCATTAATAAAATTAATCATCAAACTCTAAAGTGTCAAAACAGAAATCTAGTTATGCCATTAGAAAGATGATTAAATTAGCTTCAAAAGGACACTGAAATTAACTCAAACGGAGCTCGGATGCTCAAGATATGAATAAAAACATCCAAGGGCATAAACCCAAAGAAAACATAGAAATAAATAGGGAAAATATGGCAAACAGGTCCTTTGGGAGGGACTAAAATGCAAATAAAAATAACTGCGAGGCCTTCCCTGATATTTACCCACACGCACGGGCGTATAATTATTAAAACCCACAGGGGTTCTGGTGCAATTTGCCCCAGGCGCACGTGGTTTCCACGTGCTTTCAGGACCTATCTGCAAATTGATGAAGCCACGGAGGCCTCTTTGCAAATTACCCATGCCCGTATGTGATCGGGCACGTGGGGCGAGGTTCGGCAACGATGTAGGCTTGGAGGAGGCTCAGAGTAGCTTCGGTCGCTGGCTCAGATTCGGATCATGGCTCGGGAGGTTCGGACGAAGCTCAAGCACTCCGAGCCTGGAGGTTCTGTGCTGATGCTGGGTGCTGACACGTGCCCTCTCGTGGACCGTTCGATCACTGAGATCGGACGGTAGCTGTAGATGTAGAGAGGCGTCGACGTGACCCCTCGTAAGTTGTTGGTTGGAAGGCCACCAGTATGGTGCATCCAACGACGCCTATAGACTTTGGCGTTCCTCCCTCCACCCCAAGAGTGGCGGCGAGATTGAAGCTCCGACGACACCATAGGAGCTCCGCCATCGTCTCCCGATCGTTGCTCCGTTCCTTAGAGGTCGCTGGAAATGCTGGTTCGATAGTTGGAGCGAGGCCAAGCCACTAGACCTTCTGGAAGGAGTTGACGTTGATCCATGGCCAAAGACGATGCTCGAGAAGAGGGCTCCGACGAAGCTCAGTGTAGATTCCCTCAGATCCGTGTACCCGTTTACACATGTTCGCATCGCTACATTCACATGTGATCGCAGAAATTAATGAAAATTCAGAGATTTTTTTCCATTTGGTGCTGCATATGACAATCACATTCAAATAAATAAACCACAAAGACAAGAAGAAGAAGTGCCACTAAATTTTTTGTTCATTTCCATATAATATTACATGTAACAAAAGAATGTATTACAATCTACATGTAGACCCCAAAATATATGACCGAAGAGAAAGGAAACATATTACATCATAAATGAACCAAAAACTGAAACAAAAGAAACGTACCGTCTGGTATATACACGGACACCGGAAGACATCAACCTACTACTGTGCAACATACTCCTTGCCTGCCAAAACATGTTAGGAAAGAAGAGGCGTCAGCGAACGGTGGTACCTCCCAAAAACTTATAAAAATAAGTAGGCATTTAAATGTTCAAAAGCAAAAAGTAGAAAGACAATAACAACTAAAATTTATTTGTACTTGTGTATGTAAAAAGGTTTTCAAGTTGCTTATAAGTACCTCCCATGATCATCTATTATCCCAACATTTCTCATATACAACATATTTATATTGTAATTGATTGTTCATAAATGTATGTGTGCATGTATATATATATACATATATATTCTCATTTTGTTCAGATATCATGTTTGTGGATTTTGACGATGGGAAAGGTGAGATTGGAAAGGTTTAATGATTTATTTAATTCTTAAGTATGGAGGATAGTTTGTGGTCTTGGTCAGTGTGCAACCTCACACTATGACTCTAAGACGTAGCGAATGCCTTAGGGTTGGGTGGCATTGCTCTGACTACCCTTGTTAATTCAATCAATTAATGGTCAAATTAAATTTTAAGTTCGTTGCAGTCGGATAATCTAAGCTATGTCAAAAATACCACTTTTAATTAAAGTTCAATTAATCTCGAGCGGCAAATTTATTTTACTTGGACAAGCCCAAGGTCGAACTCAGGGAGGCAGCTGTCTCCTTAGGTAGATTTCAAGTAAATTTCAGAGATTGGGTTTTTAGAAGATATTTTTGGTATTTTTCAACAATTTTTATGCAATTAGAAAAAGACACTTGCAAAATCAGGCCAGTTTACAGGTTACATCAGAAATATGGTCAAATTAGTTCCAAAAATTATGAAACTTAGCCAGATGGTAAAATGCAATGAAATTAAGCTACATCAATTTTTTTAGATTTTTCTGACACTATATGAATTTATTGTGAATTAAATATGAATGCAAGGTGATTTTTATAAAATTAATTTTAATAAATACCAAAACACAATAATTCCAGATATAAAATTATCCTAGATAGATCTCAGTGTGAAGAATCCAGGAAAATTAATAGATCTAAAATTCTATGTGAATTGGACCTATTAAAAATCAATTAAGGAAATCACAAAATGATTTATTCAGACCTCGGTATGCATGCAAATGCAAAGATTTTTGGACACAATGTAGACTAAATGTGAGTTTTTGGTGATTTTTGGAGCAACAGAGAATTTACTACAAATTAAAGGGGTATAAATGGGTAAAATATAGAAAATTTCACCAATTTATTAATAATAAATTCCATTGAAATCACAAAAATAAGACAAGTGTCACATATGAAAGAGGACAGGTTTAGCTACACAATGCAATTTTTAGACTCGAAAAATGATGTCAAATGAATACAAAATATGCGTGCAAACACAAGGACTAAATTGCAAATACAGAAATTAAAATAGCTAAAAATTAAACATGCTGACAGGGACGTAAATGCAATTACCTATAATGAGGGGGACATGTATGCAAAATGCCCACAAAACACATGTGCCTCACGTGGTGCTCCTGGTAGGGACTGAAATGCAATTATCAAAACCTCTAGGGGCCTCGGTGCAAAATATCCGAACCGCACGTGAGAGATTCGTGAGGTCCAGGCTCGGGTGGCTTCGGAGGCTTGGGCGAAGGCTCGGGGTTCTACAGGCTCGGACTTGGCTCGGTGGAGCATCGGGGGCTCCGAGCCTAATGGTCGGGGAGGAGGCTCGGAGGCGGCGACGTGGCGCGCTATAACCCTTTGGATCAAGATCGATCCAACGGTAGCTGGAGCTTGATGAAGATGAATACGTGGGCGATCGAGAGCCGTTGGATCAGGACGAATCCGACGGCATCTGAAGCTCGGGGGAGTGGCGACGTGACGCGATGCGGAGCGTGGGATCCTCCTGATCCGACGGCTGCAGGATGATGGCGACGTGGATCGCTCCAAACCGTCCGATCAAGGGGATCGGACGATTATTGTTCTTCGTTCTCAACCGTTCCGCCGCCTCCTGCGGTGGAGGTGGCTGCACTCCGATAAAGAGCTGCTTGCTCCTCCTCCTCCTCTGGTCGTCGATGAAGCTCGCCGGCGACTCCCAAGTAGCTGGGAAGAACCGGGGAGGCTTCAGGTAGCCACCGGAGGTCTCAGCTGAGGCTGGGGCGGTCTGGAGAAGTGCGGCGATGAAGGTCGAGGGAGCTCCGATGAGGCGTCCAGCCAATTAAAGATAGAGTACATGCAGGGGGTTAGCTTGATAGCCGAGGCGTGCGAGGTGCTTGTGGGGTGATCGTGAGTGCGATGAGAGGCTTGAGGTGGCGTGAGGATGGTCCGGTGATGCTGCTCCGCCAAGGTGGTGGAGCTCTCGTCGGAGTGAAATGCGGTGAGTGATCTGAGCAAACGGAGATGCATGCGAGGATGCCAGCTCCGAGGCAAAGCTCGGAGGATGGTCAGGCGAGGGTGAAGATGACTGCGGGCGACGAATAAATTACGAGAAGAAGTAAGAAAAAGAAGAAGAAGATCGGAGGGAAGATAGAGGCGTCTACCTGGGGAATGGAGCTCGGGATTGAACTCCGGGTTGTTGCTCGAAGGCCGGTAGAGGTTCCTGAGCTCGTGCAACTCACTGGGGAAGCTGCAGCATGGCAGGGATGGCCGTGGATCTCGCCGGAGATGAAGCTCAGTCTTCGCTCGACTCCTTGTCGAATTGTTGTCACCAATAAGAAGGTAGGAGCTTGGGGTTTCTCTCTGTGATGGCGGATGGGGTCGAAGGTTGACGGGAATGGAGTATTTATAGGTGGAAGGTGACGGCGTAGGTGACGAAATAATGGATTTGGTGGAGGTCGTGGAGCGAGGTGGGCGCGATTCATGGAGTTCGAGGGGGTTGGCAAGGATGAGGGAAGTGTAGGCGGCAAGGTGGAGGTGTTGGAGGCCGAAGAGGGTGGCCGGAGTGGTTTCCAAAATAGGAAGGGGGCGGCTCGCATGCAAGGTGGGCGACGTGGGGTGCGGGCCTTGCGGGAGGTAGAAGACGACGTCTTGACCGTTGGATCGAGCGATCCAACAGTCAGGAGAAGGGCGCGATGGGGCAGCTGTGATCAGGTTAGATGGGCGAGATCGAAGGGTCATGATGGAGCCACGTGGAGGGCGTAGGTAAAGTGCTGGCGTGTGGTTGTGATGATGCCTGGGGTTTTGATCGTAGGGTCACGATGGTGCGCAAGATGAGTAGCCAGGATGGAGGGCTTCTGGCGAGGATCGGAGGGTGCGGACGTCGCCACGTGGCGCAAGGAGGACGTGGCACTGACGAGCGACCCAGATTAGGTCCAGGGCTTGATCGAATGGCGGAGGTGTGTTGCGGCTTGGATGGCCCATATTAAGAGAGAGAGGGCATGATCGGACGGTGGAGATGGAAGGCGCGTGACGTGCAAAGGAGCGGGCCGCGTGACGCAATCAGAGGGCACCACATGGCTTGCTCTGAATGGCTAAAAAAAGAAAATGAAATTAGAGAGAGAAGGAAGCGGAATTCGGAAAAATCAAAACATGAAAGTTGTAGATCTCGATGAGATCTACAAGTTTCATGTTGACCAAAAACGAAGATGAGGTCAAATATGATACAAAAAATACAAGGGTACAAATATACATACATATAGTACACAAAGGGGCCCAAAAATCCAAGTTTTGCATACGAGCTCCGATTTAAATGAAATTGGTCTCATTTTAAAGGTCTCTGTATATGTATTGATCTAAAGGTGAGTAGACCTAGATCGGAGGTTGTATGAGCTAGATATTGGCATTCTAAGATCTGGGGTCTCCAACTGGGTTTGGGATTTTTAGTGGGTATTTTTACAAGAGGAAAACTGTGCCTCTCTTTCTTGTATTATTAACTAATAATATACATAGTATAGGGTTAGTTTTATTGACTTTGGAGGGGTGATAAAATACAGGTAATTAGGTGAATATTGGTGAATATTTTATAAGTGAAACATGCTTCATATTTAATGCAAATATGGATGCTAAATTGCATGTATTATGGATGCATATATGAATGCTATTTATGCAAGATAAAAGGAAAAAATACTCGGGAACAAGTCTCTATTTTCAACTTTAAGAGTGATGAATCACAGATTCATCATTGGGGTGCCTCCGTAGGCATGCGGTGTTGTATAATGCATCCTAACTAAGTTCCTAACACGTCCACTAGCTTATAGGGATTTCAAATCAAATTTCATTATAGTCACTTCCAACCAACTCAACTTTGATTGTAACTCCTCCAAACCTCAACTGCAACTATCTCAGATGTAACTCTAGATGACTTAGATGTAGACGCGGATGATTTGGATGTAAAATCGTCAAGTTTGCTGGCGAAAGTAAACAAAACTCAAGCGCTGAGGTAGCATACAATAGGACTCAAGCGGTGAAGTGCTCGGTCTCACAAATCCCAAATCAAGCAATTCCTGCAACTGCACCTTCAACTCTCTCAACTCAGCAGGTGCCATTCGATAAGGAGCCATCGACATCGGTTGTGTATCTGGTAGCAATGTGATCTCGAACTCGATGTCTCTCTCTCAGGAGGTA
The DNA here is from genome assembly GCA_037367405.1 of Ottelia alismoides. Lineage (NCBI taxonomy): Eukaryota > Viridiplantae > Streptophyta > Magnoliopsida > Alismatales > Hydrocharitaceae > Ottelia > Ottelia alismoides. The sequence continues at coordinate 295,786 of JAZKJV010008026.1, read as the reverse complement.
GTCCTAGTAGCTCATCAGGAAACACATCTGGGTAGTCTGATACTACATGAATATCACGTGCCATCGGCTCATGATTAGATACCTCTCGAACAAATGCTAGTTAGGAATCGCAACCCTGATCAACTAGTCGCTGAGCTCGCGACATTGAAATGTACTCCATTTTGGAGTCATGTAAAGTACCCTCAAAAGTGAACTCAGGTAAATCTGGAATCCTGAAGACAACTATCTTCCTAAAGCAATCAACGAGAGCATGATAACCAATCCATACCCAAAATCAAGTCGAACTCATCGAGCTATAGAAGTAGACAATTTGCGATCATCTCGTGACCGCCAACAGTACTGACAAGTACCGGACTATCAGGGAAATGATAAACAACTAGCCATCGGCCCTCATATGTGATATGGAGAAGATAGTCTCTGAAACTCTACCTAAAGAAGCTAGTAGCCTCGAAGCAAGAAAAGAATGCGTCACGCCATAATCAAATAGAACATGGAAAGGTCAGACCAAGACTGAGACCATACCTTTCACCACAGTAGCTGCTGAACGTGCTTGCTCCTCAGTAACTGCATGTAACTGACCCTGCCTGGCTGGTGCAGTACTGGATCCTGCTACACTCTGCGTTTATCTTTGCTGCTGTCGTCTGAAGTTGGAGTTCCTGCCATGGAAACTCCCTGAACGTTGTGCCTGAGGCTGTAACTGTAAAGGCTAGGGCTGAGGCTCACCAGATATGGTGTCACTATCTTTATGGGGTGAATTTCGAGATTTTCACGGATCATAAGAGCCTGAAGTACATATTTGATCAGAAAGAGTTGAACATGAGACAACGAAGGTGGCTCGAGTTCCTGAAAGATTATGATTACATGATCTCTTACCATCCCGGTAAGGGAAATGAGATGGTTGATGCACTTAGCAGGAGATCTCATGAAGATGGTACGGCGACCTAGCTATACTCGTAGGATATGCTTGCATCTTTGACCGATTAGTATCGTCAGGAAAGTGCATCCATTTCTACCGGCGTGCCTCCACGATTCAGTACTTTGTGGGATCGCATCGTAGAAGGCCAAAAGACCAATCCTTCGATTTCAGATAGATACATGCACGCCATTAAGGATGAGGTTGATGATTTTGTTGTGACGGAGTCTATTTTATGGAAGGCAGGACGGGTCATTGTACCCAATGACGAGCAGTTACGCAGAGATATCCTTGATGAGGCATACAGTTCACGATTATCCAGTTTTCACTCCGAGAAAAACCTAACAAGATTATTCATTATGGAAATAAAGTAGATGCAGTTCGTAAACGATGGTGGTGGTAAAAATTCAAGCATGGTAGAAGTATAATATGAAAAAAAATCTGAAAGCAAAAAAAACCCTAACCGTGTTCCTGGTGGAATGAGGTAGAGACGATGGAGTTGCGAGTCAATGACAAGGAAGGCGTATCAGTGTAGTTGCTGACTCATCACCGGCGACACAAAAGAGGGGGTGACAACACAGTAGAGCTCAAGAACTATGCGGGGAGCAATTGGGCGACGGAGTGTGGCAGTCCAGAACCATTCGCGCGAGGGGTTTGAGGGATGAGGGTTACTGTTCGGCAATAACCTAAATCCCTCATTAACCAGGTATTCGGATCCTAGGTTGGTTTTTTGTTTAAAACTTCTATGCAAAAGTCGGCCGACTAGGCCGACTACTCGGGCGACTAATCGGGTCAACCCGACTATAGGCCGATTTGACCTAGTCGAGTTGGATACCCCCCGACTCGACTAGTCGGGCCGACTAGTCGGCCTAGTCGGCCGACTTTTACAACAATGATTGCATGCAAGGGTTCTTTTCAAATTTTGGTGAGAAAGGTACAATCCTTAGCCTCTTTTGCTGCCATGCATGTTTTGGCTTCACTTGAATATCCATATGTGATGCATGATTAGGCATTTTTGGTGTAAATATTGCATAAGGTGATAGAAAGTAGTCCACTTTGATATTTTATAAAATGGGTTTTAGATACTCTATTAATTTCCTGGAAGTTTCTTCCAGGTAGAGAGCTCCAGAAATTTTTCAATCCTTGATGCATTGTTTTTGAAAGTTTCTTGGAAATTTGGAAAATTACAGAATTTCTCAATCCACCTGTGGACTTCACTCTCTGGTTAACTTTTATAATGACTAAATGATGCTGGAATATAGTGTAAATATATACATATATATATAAGAGGAGCAGATACAAGCACTCTTTCTTTTCATGCTAACAAGTTTTATATCCATAGACATATGTTTTTGGGCTAATTATTTCGATATGTGGGAACTGCAAATAGAGGAGCAAATAATATAGGATTAAATTTTTGAATGACAATGATAGAGAATATAGAATAGAATATACATGGGTAAACAAATAACTCAAAGCAAGCATGGAAACAAGACATGTGGTTTGGTGATTTAGATGCTTGCCTTCATGTTAACTCAAAAAAAAAAAGAAAGAAATTTGAATTTCAGTATACATTGTATAATATAATTTAATTCTGTAAAGTAAAATATAAGTTAAAAATTTAGTAATATGTAAACAGTATACACAGTATAAATTTAAATTGAAATTTTGTAAAGTAAAATATAAATTAGAATTTCAGTAATTTGTATTGCAGTTTCAATATATATAGTCCGTGGCATCTCTAGGAAGTCCAATGGTGGATTGATGCTAGAATTCCATCCTACGTTCCAAGTGGTTAGGGGTTATATATTACATTTTTGAAGTGGATTTAGATTTAGATTCATGAACCCAAGATGTCACATTCAAAGTGCCTTCGTCTATTTGACTTGCAAGAGGATCTGCATACCACAAATCTCCAAATTATGTTCATGAACAAGAAGGTTCCAAAGCTTGAAAATTTTGATGCAATTATCCAAATGCAAGGTTTGGTAGACACAATAAAGCAATATGAGATTTGATTTTTTTCATGATCATCTGTTTCAATTTTTAAGATGCGTCATTCTACAAGATCTACCACATATTAAGTAGTTGGAGTACGTATCATATGTAGAGATGGGTAATTGGATCTTCCCAGGGTCTAATTACCACATCCATATACTTAATCCCACATCCATTGTTAGTGCTCCAGTCCATCTGTTGCACTATACAAGAAGTCTCATATCCATTGTATCTGTTAAGAGAAAAGTTAATGAAAACATCATCCCTTTAAGGTGATCCTCTCATGGCTCCATCCTTAGAGTTAAAATTTATGGGATTTATAAAAGTTAAATTAATCTATGGAAGTCTATGATCATTATGACTACTAATTTCATCAATTGATCCTTTAGTATGAATCATCGTTGATAAATTGTTGACAACATACATAGATCTATCGATTATTAGTGCCGGTCATGGTGTCCCTCACACCTGACTGTGCGAGGGCGCAACGACCCTCAATTGGACGGGAGATAGGAAGCTCAGTTCGGGCAGTGGCCGCCAAGTACGCGGGTCTAGGATCCCAGTCCTTTTTACGGTTTTACGTGAACTCGCGGTGATTTTTAAAAAAAACTACAAACGTGATTCATATTCAAAGATGGTTGGAGTTTTTTTAATCAAAACTTGCAGGGATTCAAAAATGAAAATGAAGTTAAATCCTTCCAAGTTATTCTTGCAGAACTTCATACTTGCATAAAATCCCAATTTAGAAAGCTGAAATATTGCTAACCTAAGGTTTTATAACTCTAAATTTTATTTTTTATACATATACACGCGTCAATTTTGGTTCTAGCTCCCATCAATTTGGTGACTCCATACTATCAATAAGATAAGAAGGAAAGAACTTTATGGAGGGAAGCAAGGAGAGGCTTATTGATGAATATGTGATTCATCACTCTTAAAGTTGAAAATAGAGCCTTGTTCCCGAGTAATTAGGAGCACATTTCCACCAAAAATGCATAATTAGAATCCACGCATGCATTGATGACATTTGCATCTTAGCATTTGCATCCGCATTGAATGAGAAGCCCACATCACTTGTAAAATTCATCCTACATGTATATATTTACACTCACTATAAATTCCATAAATTCACTCTATATTGTATATATTACTAACTTGAATAATTGCCCAATAAAACCCCAAATCAAGTTGGAAGTTATGGACCTTAGAATGCACATATCTCTCTCATACAACCTCCACCTAGGTCGACTCACTTTTAAATTAATATACATTCAAAGGCCTCCAAAATGAGACCAATTTCATTTGAATCGGAGCTCGTATACAAAACTTAGATTTTGGGACCCCATTGTACACTATATGTATGTATATTTGTACACTTGTATTTTGTTACTTTATTTGACTTCATTTTCGTTTTCGGTCAACATGAAACTTGTAGATCTCATCGAGATCTACAACTTTCATGTTTTGAGTTTTTTCTTAATTCGACCATATTCTCACTCTTGTCTCACATTCTCTTTCAGCCAATCAGATTGGGCCACGTGGTGCCCTCTGGTCGCACCACGCAGCCCACTCCACTGGCCACCACGCGCCTCGTCTCTGGGCCGTCAAATCGTCCTCGCCGCCTTCAAATCTCGACCCTCCATACCGCATCATCCCTCAGCCGTCCGATTCATCCACAGATCTCATCAAGACCGCACGTCAGCGCCTTACTCTCCACTCTCCACGTGGCACGCTCGTAGCCATTGGATCATCCATTGATGATTAGATCTTACCCGTTCAATCCCGGCCATGTCCTGACCATCCGATCGAAGCCCAGATGAAATCATGGCCTTCTTTTAACGCCTCATCCATAGAGCTCCACTTGGCAGGCTCTCCATCGATCGCATCGCCCCGATCTAATCGGGGTCGTCTCCTCGTGCCCATCTCCTAGCCGTTGGATCACTAGATCCAACGGTTGGGGCGTCATCTCCTACCTCCAGCCCTCTCTCTTTCCCACGATCTCCACCTCGTGACGGCTCCATCCCCGTTCTATTTCTGGTGCCACTCCAGTCACAATAGCTGCCCTCTATCACCTCCATGATGTAGCCCATCCTTCCCTCTTCCTCGCCGACCTCCATGACCTCCATGAAACACACCCACGTCACTCCACAAAGCCCAGGAACACCACGCTTCCATCGCCTGACCTCCACTGTCTTCCTTTAAATACCCTGCCTCCAACCTCGTTTCACCCCATCCGCCATAGCGAGAGGTACCCTAGAGCTCTTAGCATTCCATTGGTGATAGAAATTGAGGACGAAATCAAGCGACGATAGGACTCCACCTTCGGCGAGATCCACGGCAAATCCCCGCTGTGTCCCAGCTCTTCCAACAAGCTGCTTAAGCTCTGGCCCTCTACCGTCCCTCGAGCGACGACCGAGAGCACTCTTCGAGCTCCCAATCCCCGGGTAGATCCCTCCATCCTCCTCGGATCATTCTTCTTCTTTACTCGCTTTTTTCTCGAAGTTTATTCCGCTTCGCCTCGCATCCTCACGCTCCTCCGACTATCCACCGAGCTCCGCATTGGAGCTCCCATCTTCACGTGCTACTCCACTCTATCTGACAACACTTCGCCCCTCCTTCCGACCAAAGCTCCTCCGCCACGGTGGAGGAGGACGAGCAGTCCCATTCACTTCACCATCCAGGCCTCACTGCACTCACACTCACCTTACGAGCACATTACACATGTTTTCTTGCACAGACTAACCCTGCAGGTGCCTTCATCCTCATTGGCCGGAACTTCACGGGAGCTCCACTCGAGCTTCAACGCCTCTGGCCTGAGGACCTCTCCAGCCACTTCTAGGACCTCCGGTAGCCTCCTGGCACTTCCACGACCAATCCGAGCAATCCAGGAGCCACCGGCGAGCTACATCGAGCACGAGGGAGGGCGACGGAGCAACACCCTCTTCACCTAAGCGTCGCCAAGTCCACCGCAGAAGGCGGCGGGCCAGATGAACACGAAGCACAGCTACCATCCGATCCCCTTGATCGGACGGTCCTGATCGAGCCACATCGCTTGCCTTCCGCCCCCGTTGGATCATAGGGATCCAATGGCCACAACTCTGCCACGTCGCCTGCATCATCGAGCTCCAGCAACCGTCTGATCTCGCAAGGATCTGACGATCCGTGTCACGCCACGTCGACTTCATCGGCCACCGTTCGATCATCTTTATCGGACGATCCCTAGGTGTGCCCCGTCTCCAAATCCGAGCCTCTTCCCCGACCCTTAGGCTCGGAGCATCCGACCCTCACCCGAAGCAGTGCTGAAGCAACGCCCGAGCCTCCAACGCGTTCAAGCCTCCTTCCGAGCCTCCGAAGTCTCCCAAGCCTAGCCCCCTCACGTGTCTCTCACGTGAGGGCTAGGCAATTTGCACAGAGGCCCTGAAAAGTTTATGACATAGCAAATCAGTCCCTGCCAGGCGTGTCACGAGACAAGCACATGCTCCATTGGGCATTTTGCATCCAATCCCCCCAACATTATATGTAATTGCATTTAAGTCTCCGCCAGCACGTCTTATTTCCAGAAATTTTATTTTTTGTATTTGCATTTTGACCCCTATCTTTACACGCATATTTAGGTGTCCATATTTAATCATTTTCCAATTCTAAAAATTGCATGTTGTAGTTTAACTTGTCCTCTAGCTGGTGTGACACTTGTCTTATTTTTGTGAGTCGTTTGGAATTTAGTAATATTAATTTGGTAAATTTTCTATATTTTTCCCACTATGTGCCTTTTATTTAATATTAAAATCCTTGCTGCTCCAAAAATCATCATAAAATCACATTAGATCTAGGATAGGTTGCTCTACATTGTGCCCAAAAATCATTCAATTTGCACGCATCTCGAGGCCTGAATAAATCAAACAATAATTTGCCTAATCAATTTTTAATAGGTCCAATTCACTTAGATTTTTAGGATAATTAATTTTCCTGGATTCCTCACACTTAGATCCATCTAGGATAATTTTTATATATGGAAATAATATATTTTGGTATTTATTAAAATTAATTTTGCAAAAATCACCCTGCATTCATCTTTAATTCATAGTAAATTCATTTAGAGTCGAAAAATTCCAAAAACATTACAGTAGCTTAATTACATTAATTTCATATTCTGGCCAAGTTTCATAATTTTTGGACTTAATCTGATCATCTTTCAAATATAACCTTAAAATTTGGCTTGAAATCACATTGTCTTCCTTTTAAATTGCATAAAAAATATTAGAATACCAAAAAAATATTCTTCTGAAAATCAAACCTCCGAACTAACTGAAAACTAACCTAAGGAGAAAGCTGCCTCCCTGAGTTAGACCTTGGGCTTGCCCAAGTAATATATCAATTTGAGCGCTTGCTATTAATTGATAATTATATTAAGTGGTTTTTTATGCATCCGATTCGGCCAACTACAACGTACTAAAACGACTTATTAAGAGGTCGAATTTCAAAGGTGATCTTAGTCCAGATCTTGTTATGTGGCATGACCCCGGAGATGCAGGGGTTAGTAAGTGCCGCCTGTGGAGGAAGCTATTTGAACAAAAACAAAGATGCTGTATGGAAGATACTGGAGCAGATGGCAGAAACATGCAGGTCTCAGGCCACCGGGGCTTATCAATTGTCTTCCTCAAGCCTATCCAACGAGACAACTAGAAGGACTGTAGCGGATCTGACAGAGGACCTCATCCCCAGCATGGGGATGATAGCTGACAAGTTAACCATGATCGAGCAAATTCACAAGAGGGTCACTGAACTTGAGGCACTCTCTCGATTGTCGAAACAAGTGTAGGAATTGACTGAGAGGGTAGCCAAGATACGGCTACATGCCCAATCTGCACCACCTGTACCTGTACACCGAGTTCATCTTGTACAGGCACAAGCACCAGGGCCTCATAGTAGCTGGGTAGAGGAGCAGCAATATACTCAGCAGGAGCAACACGCACCACCACAAGTGGAGACAGGATATGAGGAGCCTCCGCAGGTGTTCTATATCAACGGGCTGTGGTACAACCATGACCCCATCGATAGATAGTCGGGGATAGGGAACGGTCAGTCTCACCGACCTTCCCTAGCTTACCAGGAAACCAGCTCCGTCCCCTCACCACGTTTCAATCAGTCCCAGCCCGGACAAGGGTACCAGCTTCAGCAGCACCAGCAACAACGCACTTTCCACTCAGGCCAGCAGGGCCCTCCACCACCATCCCACCATCAGCAGTATCAGCATGGCCAACAGGGCTAATACATAAACTCGTCCTCTAGTCACCATCAGCAAGCCCCACCCACAAGAAAATTGGAGTCCCTCACCTTGGCAATCCAGACCCATACTGATAGGGTCCAACAGATTCAAAATGACTACTAAGATATGAGAACTGATTTGAATCGTGTCACCCATATCCAGGACCAGCAGATGGTGCCAAAGACCCCAATTCCTGCCTAGGTTTAGGCCAACCCAAATAGCTTAACTCAAGACCAGAACCGACCACGAGATCAGGTATACTATTCAGATACTTTTGTACGATAATGTCAATCATATGTCCCTCAGAAGCGGAAGGACCGTGATCGTACCTGATCGGGCACGGGCACCAGAGGAAGACGCCACCAAGTCTTTACATGAGGAGAACATATCTCTGTCGTGCCTAGAGAAGAATCATTGTAGAAGAAGTCCAGCGCGGAGTAGTAGTCGGGTCGTAAAAAAAGAAGTATACACCCTGACGAAGAAGTCGATGCTATGTGAAAACGGATGATCTGAGTAATAGTGGAGTATCAGATGTCCTGAAGAATCATCTTTGACTCCCCCTTTCTCCCATACTTGATAGAATAAAGAGTATGGAACATCAAGTTGGGAGAAACAAAAAGTTGGAAGAAATAAGTCGTGGTGAAGCATGAGTTGTTGGAGGGGGGCTCCAGACGGTGCCGACAATGCAGGAGGTGTGGTTGGAGTTGCTGGAGCCTCAAACGGTGCTTTAGGTACTGTTGGAGGTAACACCTGGTGCTACTGGGGACTTGGAACGCCTTGTGCAAGACCATCGAATGCACGAGCGACGCAGACAGTCCAGCCCTCTCTCCTTATCAGCAGAGAGAGGGATGGTGATGACGGTGAATTTAGGGTTTTAGGCTTCAGCCTAGGACCGTTGCTCAGATACCATGTTGAGAAGAGGAACAAATGAGATGTTTATTCCATAGAGCTAGGGTCTCTTATATAGAGAGAAGACCCTAGAGAGTACAAGTGTTACGGAACCCCGAAGGGTCACAGGGGGTTACCGAACTCGAAGGTTCACAAAGGGTTACGAAACTCGAAGGGACACGGGGGTTTACGGAACCCGAAGGCTCACATGCATAAATGTAAATTCTTCTTCTGGTGTCGATCAAGGAAATATAATAACTCCAACAGCCGTAATTAATTTTACATTCTTTTTACTTGAATTGTGAAAGTACAGTTAATTTTCCACTTAATCACTTTCCATTTCAAAACCTATGAGACTCATATTAAACTAATTCTTCCATTTTCTACACAACCATCCTCATTTTGCTCAGATTCATTACAAAGATTTAGTTAACTGCTTGTCTAACCCTCTTCACTACGAGCTATGTAGGGTAGATTTAAACCAAATCGAGTCGGGTCAGTGATCGAGCAGACGGTTTTAGTAACACTTCAGGTGTAACTAGAAGCACTACACTTTGTCCTAAGTTTTAAGGACCAGGATTCCCAAGACAACTAATGGTCTGGTGGTAGAAGCAGTGTGATCTAATTGGTGGCATACTACTGGCGAGATTGAGGAGAGAATTGCAATAAAATGGTCACCATGACCTATTTTATGGAAAACATCAGCCAGTGTACTTGTTTAAAAGATAAGAGATTATGACTATGGCACTTCAGCAAATAATTAAAAATAATAAACATCAAATATATGACTTGCTAGTCAATTACCTTTCCTTGAAGAATGAGTTCCTGTAAGGCTTTAAGTTGTTCGACAAATGGTATACTTGGCCTCCATTTTGAATAATCATATCGATATTCACCAAACAATTTAACATAGCGATCTGGCCTGAGTCAATGTTGAAAACATATCACATCTCCAAATCAAAAAAATCAAAAAATGACAGGGTGTTGCACGGAGGCAACCTCCATCGCATATACATGAACTAAAATCATCACGCGTAAGGTCCTTATCACTTGGGAAAGATTAACATATCATGAGACTTCAGAACTAACCAGTGTATCTGCAATAGATCAATATAGTCTGTTGAGAGGCGTTCAAGGCTCTTCTCCACACTAGCTTTGATGTTGGCAGCATCAACTCTCAGTACCTTTGTATCATCCCCACGAATATAGCCTAATCTTTCCGAGTAACCGCAAACTTTGGTTGCCAGAATTACCTTAAAAGAACAAATGAAAAGAGTCAGAATATTTGTTTAGATTCTATGTTCCTTTGTTCATGTAATATCTATCCTTTCACATCTGTATGCTTCTTTTCCTGCCAAAGAATTATATAGAATACATAAATTCAAGAATCTTGTTGGACATCATTTATGCAAGAGATTAATTGCTCATTTTATTACAAGATTGTGGAAAAATGAATGCATTGTTCGTTGATGTCTTCTGAAGTAGACAAAGAGATAATACAAACTCCATGCTCCAAGAATTTCCATAGATCTAGTTGTCAGAAAGTGAACCACACAACTTTTTTTTTGTTTTACAGATACACAGAAGCGATAGAAACAAACTTGTCAAAGGAGTTCCAATTCCTTTTTGCAAGAATTGAAACCTTGGATGAGTAGACGTGACATGTGAGTGCCCCCTTTCCATCCACCCTAATCAGGATCCCATCCCTGACCCCACAGTCTCGTTGACTTAGCTTAGCTAGTCAATTCTTTAGGCATGGCCAAACACAACCAGAATTAGGGATGGAATGCGAATATTTCTGGATATCCACTTACCATATTCCAAAAACAACCAAATACAGATATTCGTACCCAACTATTTATCGAATCCCGATATGGAACTTAATATTAAAAATGAACAAGGAAGAAAATAAGCTGCTTTTGTCTTTAAAAAAACAAGGAAATGGATTTAAAAGTGATTTTACTGCGGGATATGCTATACAGAAAGCTGCCTCAGCCAAAGTTGCTAAACATGAGAAGGCTTGTATTGACAATCAACATGTCTTCATCCCTTTCGGATTTGATACCTTTGGGTTCTTGGCGTCTGAAGCTGTAGAGCTCCTTAAGAGGGTCCAAAAAATTATGCATAGTAATGTTATGGTTCCCAGATCTATGGATGTTGTAATCCGAAGAATTGGATTTGCCATCCAAAAGGGATTGGCGGCGCAGCTTGGTGTCCGTCTCCCAACAGTTTCTTTGTAATATGTACTTTTTTTTATTATGATATAGGCTATAAATTACAATCCCTAACCCTAAATTGTAAGCATGCGGTTTTATATGCCTAGATGGCTAGAAGGCTATAAATTTTAATCTATCTATCCGTAAGGCTATAAATTGTAATCTCTCCCCCAAGCACTCTACAGTCTGTCTGCATCTCCCGCTCCCCTTCTACAGCTCCACGGTCTACAAAGAAGTCAGAACTGTTGCTGTGCGCTCAGGCCCCATTCCTTGCCCTTCTTCCCTTTCAGTGGATTCAACGACCTGAACGGTTGAACCGCACTGCGTCAGTCCTCCGCGTCGCAGCTTCAACGTCACTCCAGACTCTCTTCAGTTGCTCCATGGAAACGGGTAGGTATCTAACATCTTCAAATGTTTCCCAGGCCGTTATTTGTTCAAATGGTTTTATGAAAAATCATTTTATTTGCGTGTTTTCTCTTTGGATTTAGAAAAAAGAAATGAAATGATGGAGAGCATGTTGCATCCGACCCAGTGCCGTCCCTGACATTTCATGGGCCTTAGGCAAAAGAGAAGAAAAGGGCCCCTATAAAATATAATTAAAATTTTTAATTTGTAAATTTCTTATAAATAAAGTTCTTTCGATTCTAAAAAGAACTATAAATGTTTATGATCAAAGAGCATCAAATAAGTAATGAATTAAAATTATAAAAAAATAATTTCTACAATCGAAATAGATATCTATGGATATAATTCAACTCAAGGAACGTAAATACAAACAAAAGCTATGGGAAATAGTTAGCAAAAAATGTACGGCATTTTTTTTTAAGTTTGGATTTTTGAAAACGTTCAAGCACAGAAGCACATATATCTATTGACTACAATAACAAAAAATTTAAAATTAAGAGTTTCATCTCTTAATGTCTATTTTCCATATCATATGAGCATAAAAAATATGGTTAGAGAATAATAATACTCAAGCGAGAAGCACTAAACAATTAATTACTATAAAATAATACATGATTTAAATAGACAATAAAATAATAGTTATGGAAAAAATAAACAAGTCATCAGTTTTTTATTTAACAGTGGTAATCAGACCAAGCTGATAGTTTTTATCAACAGTCCAAGATTCAAACTTATATATGTTAATAAAGTAACTTCTCAATCACAACTAGCATTAATCTTGAAACTGAAATTAAATAATAAGATTTAGTTTTATCGAAAACAAAATAAGTTACCTAAAAAGATTATTTGATGGTTATTCACAATCCAATCATAAAATATTCTTACCACAAATATAAAACCGATTATAATGACAATAAAAACTTTGAAAAGGGAAACATATGTCCTGTGATTGAGAAAGGAGAGATGATTTTTTTGTAAAAAAAGATAACAATAATTCAAGTGGTTAACTCCACATTCCCAATCCCTTACAATGTGTAATAACTTTCAATTTTATAATTTCTTAGAAAAAAAGATGAGAGATTATTTACAATTACACAAATATGGTGAGTAAATATGTGAATCCAAAAAATAATCATGATTTGTGGATCTAAGGGAAAAAATTGCAATGCACAAATATAAAAAATATCATTAATTGAGGTCGTGATATGCTGGTTCTCAACAACAAGTCATGAATTGAAAGCAAGAGAAATTACAGTAGTGGCGGAAATCACAAATCACAAGAGGAGGAGGTCATATTTGTCTCCAAAGGACACATTTAAGTTCAATGTAGGGTCTTAACTATTAAGATATTAATGCGTCATTGGGGAACTCAAAGGATTTTTAGGCATTTAGAATATGAAGAGTCAAATGATACATGCAAATGTAAATAATTAATGAACCTGTGTAGCCATTTAGATATTGAATTGGTATTTGTTAGGGATGAAAACAGATACGAATATATCTGAATATGTACTTACAATGTTCGAAAAAATACTGGATACGGATATCCGTATCCAAATTTTAATCAAATATGGATCGAATATGGATACGAATTGTAAAATTTTTCGGATATGGATGCATATATGGTAATGGCTTGAATATACAGATCCGAATCCGGATATCAAAATAAAACATTTAATATTATTTTATATATTGGTTAATATAATACAAGACACAACCCCATATTATTATATTAGTATTATATATTATATAATACAATATATCAATGATATTAATAAATTTCCGTTTATTTGGAGATGAGCACGCACAAAAGTTACAAAACTATATCTCTCCTTTTGCTTCTAGTTAAGAACACATGTCACCTCAACGGTCCCTTTTGTCAGGATGCAACTTATTTATATTTCATTATCAATTTTTAAAATCATTGTAAACTTTTATTAAATATCAATTCGTATTCGCATGTGATCATTAATAGATTCGTATTTGGATTCCATGTTTATTGGATCTATATTTGGATTCACTCTATCATTGGTTCATATTTGGATTAGTTCTTTATTTAGTCTGTAATCAGGTTCGCTCTTTATTCGATCCATATTCAATTCGATAAATATCTGATTCGTGTCCATATTTTTAAGGATACGATTTCCTTAATGCATATCTGAATCATTCCGTATCCGTATTCGTATTCGATATAGATAAAACGAATATGGATATAGAAATAGGCATATCTGATCCGTATCCGATCCGTTTTCATCCCTAGTATTTGAAATAAAAATAATAAAAACTGGAGGTTAATGGGGCTATCCCCGCGCCATTTTCGATGTTTTTTTATTTTTTGTCAAAAATGTCGCCATATATATACATCTCTATATCTCTTCTATATGTCATTCGAATTTCGTCAGAAACAAAGACTCCTATGGCCTCCATCCAAACAATCATTTTTTAACGGTAACATGATTTTTTAAATTGACACCATCTCGATAGAGGCCGTAGGAGTCTCTGTTTCTGACGAAATTCGAATGGCATATAGGATGGATATACGGATGAATATACATGATGATATTTTTCAAAAAAAAACACCGAAACAGGGCAACCATGTTGGCTGGCAGCCCCATTAAATCTTAAAAACTAACTATATGTAGCCAATTTAGAGATGGGCCCCAAAATTGCGGGGCCATGGGCCATTGCACCCCGAGACGAGGCTCAAGGACGACCCTGATCCGACCACTGGATTTTTAGTTCACATTGAATTTTTCATATCGAAGTAATTGGTGTAGGTAACGACCCAGACGGCCAGCGGAAGCACAGTAAAATTTTAAGTTGGATCCTAGTTTTACTCCTGAACCTCTATTGATATCACATAGAGTAGTAAATAATCATTTAATATTTCTTTATTCATAAAAAGCTCCATCCCTCTATTACAAAATCAGGATCTCTTGTTTTAGTGGATATACAGATATCCATCCTTTGCAACTAAGTCTTCACCTTTCCGCTTAACCAGTCTCTTATACCTTGCTCCTCTAGTATATCTACGCCTTCTACGGCAGGGCAAAATCGCAGGAGCGAGACAAATGCTCATAAGCAAAATAACTTAGTATGATATCAATAGATAATGAAATTGACAAAAAATGAAATAATTCAAAAGAACATTGGCGAAAACAATATCACTTATATTTTATCATGTATGTCTTATAAGAAAGAATGGACAATTATACTCAATATTTCTTATATCTTCGTTAGTATTTCTTGATCAATATTTCATGTATGCCTTCGTACTTTCATGATCGACATTTTATATAAGCCTTCAAATTTTCATGATCAATATTTTATACAAAACTTCATACTTTCATGATCAATAGTACCCCCATATTCGTATAGGGTGCATTTTACTTACCATTGGTACAATGGTCGATCAATCACTACGATAACATGATGACAACAACTGCCAAGTCAATAGTGAACTTTCCACAAATTCCATTGAACTCAACACCCCTAGAGGTGTTGCCCTTTAGGCCGATAATGTCCCTTAGGACCCAACAAATGGACTCTAGAGGTGACCCTCGCCTCAGCGTAGCACTTAGCTCCATATGTGATTACAATGTCATTTCTTATTATAGCATTTATTCTTTTTACCGTATGTATTTATGAATAGATAATGTCATAACATGTATATCCCTCTTTAGTTGATATTGTACAATAATACCCTTGGATTTAATTGTAATGATGTCAATAGCATCTTCATGTATTACAATATAAACTAATTATACATCATATATAAAAATATCAAACTTTCGTTGGACCAATATGATGGAATAAAATCCCCTTCGAGATCGATGTTTAGCAACATCACATATAGTTGAAATTATGTAATTATCTAAGCATAGTTACCATGACATAATAAAATATCTTTCATGATTAAAAATAATGATAAAATAATTACATGATAAAATTGGATATAATAAAGGAAAAATTTGAAATAAAGAGTAATTATATATATATATTTATTTATTTATTTATTTATTTATATTTAAATTCTCTCTATATCCCCCTTTTCTCTCTTTCTCTCTCTCTCTCTCGCCTCTTCTCTCTCTCTTTCGTTCTTTGTTGTGCCTCTTATCGCACCCCACCCCTCCCTATTTATAGTAAGGTGAGACGTATATGCCTTTAACATGTAGGAGGACACCCCCACACCTCCCTCTTTTCATGCAAGATGCCACGTCCAACCTTCCATGCAAAAGTTCCGCCTTCTTAAACAGATGAAGACTATGAAATCCGGTTTGTTGACAACTGCTAGGTTATCACTTGGATGACAAACAACGTCGATCCAAATATTAGTGCTAATCTACTTTATAAGGACACCGCAAAGGTGATATGGGAGAACCTTGAACGCACATACTCCCAGAAGACAACCAAGTCTCGTCTCTCTGACATATATACAATAATCTGGTCTACTACACAAGGAGAGTCCAATCTTATAGAATTATTACATGCTTCTTACTAGCCTAGTTGAGGAGTTATTTATCTTCCAGCCTGCATGTTGTGATAAACAGGTGGGAGAGCATGTTGAATAACATGTTTACAAATTCCTTTCTGGGTTGCATCCACGATACAAGCCTGTGAAAGATCAGTTTCTAATGGATGATACTCTACCCACCATTAAGACCATCTTCGGATGACTACATCAGCTAGAGACTCCAGCTCAACACTCTACTACAGAGACGACAACCCATTATACCTCCTCGAATTATAGAAGACATATGAATCGTCAAGGAGGACGAGGTCGTGCTTTTGGACGTGGACGCGGCCATGAATCTGTACGTGGCCGCGAATCTTGACTTGATCACGAGTTTGGATGAGGACGCGAGCGTAATTCTTCTATTGTTCGTTATCCAACATATGTATGTTGTGGACGTTGGAATCATCCCTTTAACCGTTGTTGGGCAACTTTTGACATGCAACCTAATTCCAACAATGCTTATGAAGAAAAATCTTATGATGCGACTGAAGATACATCTACCCAGCAATCTGGGGGGTACAAACCCCTTTTACTGCTTCTAAATATGCCCGCCTAATGTAATTGTTGCAAGGCTCTAGCGGGCCTGCCATAGACAACACTGCTTCTACTTCCACTGCTAGTCTAGCTACTACTTTAGGTATAGTAGCACATTCTGTCTCTGCCTCCAAATCCGCATTGATTATGGACTCTGGAGCTTCTACTCATCTGACGGGAGAAGGAAGTATGCTCGCATCTTCACAACCATCTTCCTCTGTGAAGATAGTTTGAGTTGCTAATAGGGAACATTCCTCGGTTACTGTCGTCGGTACTGTCAGTTTCTCCTCCAAGCTGTGATTGACCGACATTCATTGTGCTCCTGTCTTTCCTCTTAGTCTTTGTATGTACAGAAGTTATGTACTGAACTAAACTCTCGTGCTATTTTTGACAAGTTCTGCTGTTATTTTCAGGACATCTAGATGAGGCAGATTTTTGGTAAGGGACATGAGAGGAATGGCTTCTATTACCTCAACAACCCCTCTGATTCCAATTTTGCCGTGCAATTTCAATCTCCGAAGATCCTCTTCTATGCCACCTCCGTCTTGATCATCCTTCTACCAAGGTCCTTTCCATGATGTTCCCTGAACTCTCTATGCTCAAACCCTTTAAGTATGAGGCATGTCAGTTCGAGAAACATTATCGAGCATCCTTTCTTGCATGGACTGAGCCTCGCCGTAGTGTCCCTTTTTCTCTTGTCCATTGTGATATCTAGGGATCCTGTCTGGTTCAAACTTTGAGCAGTGATAAATATTTTGCTATCTTTGTGGATGATTCCAATCGTTCATCTTGGGTCTTCTTGTTAAAGAAATGTTCAAAAATTATTGTCAAGAATTTTTTTCACTATGTCAAAAATATTTTCTCCACTACTATTCAATTCTTTCGTTCAGATAATGCCTTGGAATTTACCCAAAATGATTTAACATCCTTCTTCTCTTCCCAGGACACCATCCATCAAACCTCATGCCCATATACTTCCCAGCAGAATGGGGTTGCCGAAAGAAAACTAAGACATCTCCTTGATATTGCCCGCTCTCTTCTCACCCAAATGAAGGTTCCTAAGACCTACTAGGGAGATGTTCTTATTGTCATCCACCTTATAAACAGGGTTCCTTCTGCATCACTAAATGGCTCTACTCCCTTTGCATTACTACACCCAAATGAGTCACCCTTCCCTCTACCACTACGGATTTTTTGATATACTGCATTTGTTCACAATTTTCATAATGCTGATAAATTGTCCCCTCATGCGACTAAATATTTTTTTCTTAGTTATTCTCAAACACAAAAAGGCTACAGATGTTATGATCCTTCTAGGCGTCGCTATTACATATCTGTCGATGTCAACTTTTTCGAACAAACTAGCTTCTTTACTCAGACTGCTACAAATATTCCATTAAATCTTTCCCCTCCACCAATTGTATATAAAAAAACATGTTTCTACACATGTCCCTGTTCCACTACGTGTTCCTTTGTTGCAGGAAAATATGCCATCCTCAAGTGATCCCACCAATACTACCCCGGATGATCCTTAGGAGCTTCCAATTGCTCTACGTAGAAGGAAAAGCCAATGTACACTTCATCCTATATCTCATTTCACTTCTACTGCTAGCTTATCATGTTATGACAAAAGATATGCAGATGTTCTTATGTCAATTTCTATTCCCAAAGACCATCATAGTGCCCTGCAGGATTATGGCTGGCGAAAGGCAATGAATGAAGAAATGGATGCTCTCAATTGTAGAGGGACATGGGATCTTGTACAATGTCCCAAGGGAACTAAATATGTTGCCTGCAGAAGGGTCTTCACTACAAAGCAGTCTCCAGATGGCTCCATTGATAGGTTAAAAACAATACTTGCGGCAAAAGGGTTTACACAGACGTATGAAGTTGACTACTTCGAGACAATTTCTCCTATTGCGCGGATGGGATCCATATGGACTATTATTTCGGTAGCAGTGAACAAGGGCTGGCCCATTTTTCAACTGGATATCAAAAATGCTTTTCTATGTGGCGACCACGAGGAAAAAGTTCACATGATGCAAGCTCCAGGTTACGAAGTTGAGGGGGAGTATGTGTGTCGACTTCGCGAAGCAGTCTATGGTCTGAAGCAAAGCCCGAGGGCATGGTTCGATAGACTACGTATAGAGATCGATACTCTGGGATTCCAGAGAACTACATCTGACTACTATGTTTTCATCAGAAAACGGCCAACATATACCGTTATACTTGTTGTATATATTGATGATATGGTTGTTACAGGAGACGATGATAAAGGGGTACTAGAGACCAAGGCTTTTCTGCAAAAGGTCTTTGTCAAGGATCTAGGGCAACTTCGCTATTTTTTGGGCATAGAAGTTTTACGCACCACGAAGGGACTCTATATGTCACAGAAAAAGTACTGCTTAGATATACTGACTGAGGCAGGGTTACTTGGCTGCAAACCTGATGGCATTCCTACAGAACCAAGGAAACACTCTACCTCCATTGATCATATTTTTGAAGACGCTACACGATACAGAAGCTTGGTTGGCAAACTTATGTATCTTATTGTTACTAGGTCAGACATATCATATGCCGTGAGTAGAGCTGCCAATACATGGAGAAACCTTGTTATAGCTATTGACAAGACGTTCTTCAGATCCTTTGCTACCAGAAGGAACCACCTGGACGTGGCCTCTTCTATGGGGCAAATGGATAAACAAATCTTACTACATATGTCGATGCTGATTATGCAAGCTCTCCTGAGGATCGTCTCTCTACTACGGGATATGCTATGATGGTAGGAGGAAACCTCATCAGTTGGAGGAGAAAGAAGCGAATGGTAGTCTCCCGATCCAGTGCAGAGGCAGAATACAAGGCAATGGCCCAGGCTACATGTGAAATTACTTTGCTAGTGACTTTTATGCAAGAACTTGGTGTTGTTATCACCACTCTTGTTCCTTTATGTTGTGACAACAAATCTGCTACCTACATTGCTACTAATCATGTGTTCCATGAGCGAACCAAACATATTGAGATTGACTGCCATTTTGGTCGTGATGCTATACGAGGAGGCAAGATTGCTACACAACACATCTCGACAGATCTTCAATTTACAGACATTTACAAAGGTCTTATCAAAGAAGCGCATTTCTTGGATAGCGTACAAGTTGGGCATGATCGATGGATATGCTCCAACTTGAGGGGAGTGTTAAAGACTAATGTAGATTATGTTTTTATATTCCATTGTAACCCCACGGGGGGTATTTATGTATTTTATCTTTTTTGAGCTATCTAGGGTTTAGTCCTATATAAGGACCCCTAGACCTCGTGAATAAACATCTCATAGTATTCTCTCCATACTTACATTGTGGTGAATAAACATCTCATAGTATTCTCTCCATACTTACATTGTGATTCCCGGGTATTTTTGCTAGTTTAGCTTACTATGATTGTGATTTTGAGCACGTTCATCTGATTTAAAGCATAATGGTAACGGTAATGCGTTTTCCCCCAACATCTAAAAAAGTGGATGTCACATATTCCAACAACAGACGGAAAATAGTTTTTGTTTTTGAGAAGCAGCAGACGGAAAATGGTAGACTATATACTTGTAGGTCGATGTCAAGTTAGGTATTACTAACAAAATATCTGTCATCTCTCCATCATAGCCGAAATGGTTTTTCCTCCAACATTAGAACTCGTAGTGGAATATGTAAATACAAAGACAGCATAATGACTAAATTTGAAATACAGAGGGATGGAAAGATCATTATATGACAGTGAACTGGGTATGATTACTCTCCCTTTCTACTAAAAATATATATGAGATGTTGAAATACCTTATCACGAGGTCTGGACTTCAACCAGCTACCGATGTAAAGATCTGTCCTTCCCTGTGTCTCCTTCCTTGGTGGACCGGGATACTGTAAAAAGAAATAGAGCGGCCACTTATAACATGACAACATTATTGTTTCGCATTATGAATGGAATCCATGCCAGCGTAGTACATTGGATCTTTCCACAACTGCAGAAGCTTAAAAATTCAACAAGGACATAAAACCTATCCTTGTGACACCAAAGAGACTTAGGCAATATGTATCAAGCAAGATCCATCGAAAACGATCGCATTAAAGATGAATGGATGCACGGAGTCGAAAAGGCCTCAGGCTATATGTGATTCCAGCAACTTGCTGCTCTCTAATATTGTGTTTACTCGAGGGTATCAATCTCATTAAGTGGCAATTAGAAGAAATTTGATAGCTTTCCAATCGGTGATGTCTATAGTTTCAGTGCTTCCTCTTAAGGAGTGGTGATTCCATGCTTATCCATTGGGCGACTTCACCATATGAAGATGTATCCCCTCTGAGATCTGGGCATCCTTACATTAAGCTTAAATACATCATCCTTTCAATGCTGTGAAAGAGAGCCAATCCATCCAAAAGGACACCATGGATAAAAAAAAGAATTAATGGTATAATTAGTGCATATTTTAAATCCTTGCTGCCTATTGAAGGCAAGACAAAAGAGACTTTATTTATTTCTAACTGCAGTTTAATGTGTTGTCAGAGATGCTCTAAAACCATGGTTGTCAAAAACTCCGAAGATCTCATGTCACATGTGAAGTTTAGATGTAAAACCACTGACATACTGTAACGGTTGGATTTTTTTGGAAAAAAAATCTCAATAACCTTCCAACATACCATTATTGCAATCTTATTATCAAATTGATTGGGATTTAATGTCCCATCAATTCTCTCATTTATATCTATAAAAATCCCAATGCCCCATCTTCTCCAACGTTGCCTTTGCAATTTGAGAAAGAGGTGAGGAGGGAGAGAGAGAGTTAGAGGGAGAGAAGGGAGATCTTATCGAGTGTCCTTCTTCGTCGTAGGAGAAGGCAGCATCAAATCGGAGGAAGAAGAGAATTTGGATCTGTGACCGGAAGGAGGCACGACTACCATGACAGAGGAAGTTACGCATTGGATCTAAGGTATGTGTCGGTTTTAGGATATTATATATATACAACGAGTCATTTTTTAGAATTGACCTTGAAATGTATGTATCGGTCTTGGTTTTCGTATAAATATCGATTATATTAAAATAGATCTCTCGTATGTGTCGGTTTAGGATTACAGTTTATAATGTATGCGTCGGCATAAGATTCTACGTAGAAGAAAGAAACATATCTAGAATACGATCTCTAAATATTTGTTGTATTTGTAGGATTATACATACCCTTTAATGACTTGAATCGAGATAAGATTGGTAAATGAGTATGTCAAACCCTTAGGATAATATAGCATCAGAATATGACTTGTCGTGATAGTTTCTATAGAATCTTTAAAAAAAGGTGTGCGTACATTGAATCTACCATATTTAGTATGTGTAAGGCATTGACGGATGAGTTTCGTCACCCCATCTACAATCCGACAGTGGTTGAACATTTACATAGCTTAGTTATATTTAAAATACATAATCATGTGTGTACGTTATGATCTAAAGATTAAGCCATTTGTGAAGTACACCATATAATGTTTCTATATGCTTTGATATGAAAACACATGCCATCGTTAATTAAAATGTAGTCTCCATGTATTTTTATCGATAGTTTGATTAACCTAACATCATGTTTTTAGACGAAGTCAATCATTAATTCCTAATGGATTTGTTTATCCCTACACTGTCAGTTTCCAACAGATAATTCAAGACTTCTAAACCACATTGTATTTAGTTTCTGTCAAGCCAAACTGCACTAGTCGTTGGTGCATACTTAAGTATTTGTTTAAGCGTAGAATCTATTTAAATATTATTGTAATTTTATTGTTCTACTTAGTAATTAGATTTACATCCTCGAATACTGGAAGGTTACCCATATAAAGTAAAATAGAGGTGCTATTATAGTATATTTATGATATTACCTAATCAACCTCTTCATCAAATTAAATCCTATATTTAGCAGGCATATGTTATCCGTAACTGTTGGAATTTTGATAATCTGGCATTATTATTTTGTGTAATCGTAAGAGCATCTCACTATGATTTCCGTATTTTCTAGTCCCTTGTCATATGCAATACAGACCTAATTATCAATCACATGTTAATGTTGAGCATGTCAATATATTCCTTGGTATTGGAAGTTACTGTGCTTGTCAATTAGGGATTAAAAATCGGTGATGAATATTAATATTTGGTTAATGATTGAGAATAAAATCTTGGTATTTAACCATTGCTTGAGTCATTAATAAATGCTAATAAAAGAATTTTCAGTCAATTAACGTTAATAAGGAGCTTGAATCTGTTAGATACAAATTGCATGGATTATTTAATGGTGTAGTAATGATGTTAGCTATAGTTTATATGTTTTGTAATACGATGAATATCCATAACAAGGAAGGAATTACAACTAATGTTAAAAAGAATAAGGCACGGATTCATAAAGAGTCACATGGACGACCGCAAGGGGTCGTGTTAGCCCAAGGGGCAACGCCGCAAGGGGCGTATGGTTGCAAGGAACCATAGAGGCAAAAGCTAAGTCCTCTACAGTTGTACCTACATTGTCATGTAAATGCCGCAAGGGGCAACGCCGCAAGGGGCGTATGGTTGCAAGGAACCACTGAGGCAAAAGCTAAGTCCTCTACAGTTGTAGCTACACTGTCATGTTATGGACCGCTAGTGCAGCGGTAAAGCCAGCAAAGCCATCAAAGCCGCCTAAGAATCTAACAATCAAGACAACCTTAAACACTGAAATGTTATGGGCATATGTGAAATTAAGTTGATGTCATGGGCATATGTGCAATTATATTACTATTATGGGTATATGTACATTTATGCTAATGTTAAAGTATATGTACTTATGTACTGAAATGTCATGCAAGAAAAATGTTTTAAAGAAAGAATAAACCGTTAGAAGTTATGAAGGAAATAGTTTAGAAAGGTAAGCCATTACATGTTATGAAAGAAATGGTTTATAATGGTGAACCATTGCATGCTATGAAAGAAATGGTTTAGAAAGGTAAAGCCTTACATGTTATGAAAGAAATGGTTGATAATGCTGAACCATTACATGCTATGAAAGAAATGGTTTAGAAAGGTAAACCATTACATGTTGTGAAAGAAATGGTTTATAATGGTAAGCCATTACATGTTATGCAAGGAAATGATTTAATCAAAGATAAATCATTTTATGGTAGAAGAGAAATGTTTTAAGAATAATAAACCGTCACAAGTCATGCAAAACTATTTTAAGGGGTTAATCCGAAAGAATGATCTAAATGATAAAGGATGCGTAAACATATCATGAATTTCATAAACATACCCCTTATGATGAAAAATGATAGCTTATATATTTTTATGTGTATTGAACATGTATATTCATGTCGAATTCTATATGCAACTTGTTAGGGAACGGACTTAGACATGCATGGGACAATTAGGCACGTAATGATGTTATTCCATTGACAGTTAAGTACATGAATTATAACATGTTAAAAGGCTGCTAGAATTCCCATGCATGGGCCCCGATACATACTGGGCATTAGGCTCATGCAAATTCTGTTTATTTATTTCAGGTGAAGAATAAGTTTGATCAAGCATTCAAGTTCATGCGACAAGAATGAGACATTCAGTGCGGTACGAATATTGCATGGTTTATGGTGGATATTTGTATGCCCACTGGAACAGGGACCCATGTTGTGAAATTGTTTAGTTTCTTTTGCAAGCATACCCTTATAGATGTTGTAATAATGGAACTCTCGGTTGAATTGGATTTTATGGATCTTTTTAGAATGATTTTTGTATGCTCAATGATTACCATGCATGAATCGGTAACGGTTCGGTCGTGCGAATTCAAATCGCACGCTTCCGCCGATCAGCGCGATCCGTTCCGTTACACATACAACTCATGATCATGACTACTTCTTATCCGCGTACTAAAATCTATTATTATTACTCTCTTTAAAGCTGGGTTTTTCACCCGTAGCTTGACAGGTGACCTCATGAGAGGCCATGGCTGCTTCCTTTTCTTTTGGACCTCTCAGCATTTCCCCCTTCTCACATTTGCTCACATTTGATTTGATACATTTTCATTTTTTTCCAAGTGAACTCATGGGAGGCCATATCGATTCTCCACCTGCTATTCCCCCAAATAGTGACGCGTATTGATATTTCTGTCTCCACAAGTACAACTATTGATTTATCGTCTTCAGATTTTCTCATTTTCTTTACCTCGAATCTTCCTCCCTTCTTATCAGTCGGTTGCTTTCTACTCTCTCTCTTCTCTTCCTGGTCGGTCAGATTCCTTCCTACCCTTTTATTCTACAACGATCTTCTTTTCCCTTTGTTATTCGGCGCTCTCTTCTGGCCATCGACTTTCCTCCTGCTGAAGGTATGATGAGCGACTTCTTTCTCTCCTGAGAGTACAAGGGTTGCATAACTTCTTTCTCCTAAACGTTTTCCCTTGAGTTTTGTCACGGTGCCTTGCCTATTGCACCCGAAGTTTGTACTCTCGATTGCATGTCCATCTCAAATCTAAGTGTCACGGTCCCTTGGGTTTTCATTTTTTATTTAGGGTTTACTGAAATTTGAGGTTTAGTTTAATTATTTTCTGCATTTTGTTGGAGACTGATCCGATCAAGCACCACACAACCAAAACCACGATCGAAGAAGAAAGCACAAACAATCGCACAAGACAAGGATTTATAGTGGTTCAGCAATGTGCCTACTCCACTTGTTCACACCAGGCTCCTCTGCTATTGCTTGAATGATGTCGGATACAATATGTGATACCACAGGGCTCTTTTTATATTACAACAAAAGAATACTGAGTATTCAACAATTCCCACCACCAGCTCTCAACCAATCAGGATGCAGTAGGTGGATTGAGCATCTCAGTAATCCAAACCACAGCTCTTAGTCAATCAGAATGCAGGAGGCAAATCAGACACCTCAATAATCCAACCTAACAACTCTTAGCCAATCAGAAGGTAGGAGGGAGATCAACCACATCAGCAATACTCACCACTAGTATTCAGTCAATCAATGTTCACAAGATAAATCTCAACAATCTCTCACTTGAAGACTGAAGTGTGAAGCCACTACGGAGTTCTCGCTCATCTTTAAATGGAAAAGCGTCTTCATCAAATACACCTTATTTGATGCAGATGGCTTCTCATACATCATTTCAAGAGCTTTGAAAAGATTCGTCGTCGTCTCCTTCACGATATTTGAAGCCACCGATGGAGCAAGGTTGAGCCTTACCATTTGGTCTAGGACCTTCCACTCCTCATCCTTCATGACTTCGGGCTTCTTCCCTTCGATTGGAAGATAGAGATCCTTCCGATATAGAACATCTTCAATCTGCATCCTCCAAAACGTGAAGTTCAATCCACTGAACTTCTCAATCTTGACCTTCGATTCTTCACTCATATGTGTAGAGGTTGATCTCCGAACCTTGCTCTGATACCAGTTGTTGGAGACATATCCAATCAAGCACCACACGACCAGAATTACGATCGAAGAAGAAAGCACGCATAATCGCACAAGACAAGGATTTATAGTGGTTCAGCAATGTGCATACTCCACTTGCTCACACTAGACTTTCCCTCCTATTACTTGAATGATGTTGGATACAATATGTGGTGCCACAGGGCTCTTTTTATACTACAACAAAAGAATACCAAGTATTCAGCAATCCCCACCACCAGCTCTCAGCCTATCAAAATGCAGGAGGTGGATTGAACATCTCAGCAATCCAACCCAACAGCTCTCAGTCAATCAAAATGCAGGAAGCAGATCAGATACCTCAGCAATCTAACTCAACAGCTCTCAGCCAATCAGAAGGCATGAGGAAAATCAGCCACATCAGCAATGCTCCCCACTAGTATTTAGCTAATCAGTTTTCACAGGATAAATCTCAACACATTTTCGATTTGATTGTATTGTTACTGTAAGTATTATGTTTTCCGATTTCTAACTATTCTGATGGGTACCCCTATGTTGCAGGTATTGTATCTTCTCCATTTTCCTTTTTCCCTTTCACGTTTGCCAAAAATATTACTCATCCTAGCTCCGAACCGTTCTTTCTTGATTTGGGGTTATCTGGAAGGTGTGATTAAATTTAATTATTTGACAAATTTTTAAATTCATTGTCTTTGTTGTTTATGACTCGGATGCATGGTGGTTTGATTCTGTACTATCCTATCATTCATAGTTGTATGAATGGTATTTTCTCCATTTGGGATTTCCACTTTGACAGTAATAAAATTCTTTTTGTCCCAATGGAGAAAGTCATACCATATGTTTTTTTTGTGTTTTTAAGCTTGCCGTTGAAATTAGTGATATTGGTGATTGTCTTCAACTATTTACTGCATGATCAGAGGCCATGTTCTTGGTGGATCTGAGTAAGTGTTTTTCTCTTTCTTTTTCATTACCACCTCAGCTTTCATAATCCGACTAAGAAAAATCTATGATTGTGCGTATTCCAAAGTCTCACATTACCTTAACTTAAAAACTGTAATAAGCATAAATGAAAAGTATCATTTATCATCATTTTTATTTTACCATCTTTTTTACTATAACTATATTGCATCTAAATTCTTTCTGCAGTGTTGGAGCATGCATGATCAGGGTTATGCAAAGTGATAACATTAATTTAACAAAAAAGATATGGGTTATATCATATCTATTTGTATTTTTCCTCCTTTGAGAGTAATTGGGCTGACGAAAATATTTTATAAAAAAAATTCATTGAGATACAAGATATGTTTGCCAAAATAGTTCGTATAGTTATTCAATTGAAATAGCTAAAATTTTGTTCATCCCAGCGTAGAAATGCTCTTTCTTGATTTGGTTTTATCTGGAAGATGTGATTGAACTTAATTATTTAACAATTTTTTAAATTTATTGTGTTTGTACTGATGACCCAATGCATGCAGGTTTGTTTCTATAATGCCCTATCATCCATAGTTGTGTGAATGATATATTCTCCAGTTAGGATTTCCCCTTTCACATTAATAAAAACCACTTTCACATTAATAAAAACCATTCTTTATCTTAATGGAGAAAGTGATACCATATGTTCTTTTTACCGTTTTTAAGTTTGAGGTTGAAATTTGTGATATTGTTGATTATCTTAAACTATTTACTGCATGTTAATAAGCTATGTTCTTTGTGGATATGATAGGGAATTGAATATGGTGTGAATATCTATACATGGATGTTATTTATCTACTTCTCAACTCTACTCTATTTATATGTATAAATTTTAAATGTTTTTTCTTTCTTTTTCCATTACCTATTCATCTTGATTGAACTTAATTATTTAACAATTTATTAAATTTATTGTGTGTACTAATGACCCCGATTCATGCTGGTTTGTTTCTGTAATGCCCTATCATCCATAGTTGTGTGAATGGTATATTCTCCAGTTGGATTTTACACTTTCATAGTAATAAAAACCCATCTTTGTCTCAATGGAGAAAGTTATACCATATGTTCTTTTTACATTTTAAGTTTGCCGTTGAAATTTGTGATATTGTTACTTATCTTTAACTATTTACTACATGTTTAGAGGCTATTTTCTTTGTGGGTCTGAGAGGGATTTGAATATAGTGTGAACAACTAGAATTGGTTTCTTAGTCATGTGCTGATTACAAAGATAAAATCATCAGTATATGTTAATTGTTTGCATTGTGAACTTTGCTTTTTGTGTGGGAATTGAACCTTTCTTTGTTCAATTAACTTAAATATTTAACAATATTGGTTTATATATTTAAGTAATTTGTAGGTGGACATTCACTTAAGATTTTAGTTATTGTATTAATTGCATAATTTAGTGTGTATGCTCATGGGCAATCAATGGTATTTCCATTGATTAAGTTAACAATTGAGTTGTACTTTAATAAAGCTGTAGATTTAATCTGCCTACCTTTATTTATGTTTTTTCCAATTCTACCCCCACACAATTTTAACTTGCTTATGATTTTTTAGCTTTTTGTACCTATTATGTATAAGAGGCAATGATTACATTTCCTAACAACTGAGAACTGTAAAATGATAAGAAAATGAAATGCTTGAGAGGTTGTGGCAATTTAAGATGCTTTGGAAGGAATCAAGTTACAGATTTCTTGGGTATTTATATACTAGCAACTTAAGAATCCTTCCGAGGAACTAATTTGCATACCTTAGAAATTTCTCCTATTACTTGCTATATTTCTCACTTCGTACTATTAGTATTAATCATAATATGTGACTATCTACTCATTCAGTTTCACCAATCTAAAACTATTAGTAATTATTTATTATATTTTTTATTTAATTTCAACATTTAATGTATGTCTATATGGAAAATTCTGTGTGGATCTGCATGAGATTAAATATGATGAGAACTTTTTTCCCTTGGTTTTTTCACATATCGGCCAATTTCCATAGATAAAATCGTCATATTATGTTAAATATTTGCATTGTAGTCTTTGCTTTGCAACCATTATGCGTCTACTATTCATTCTGATATCCATTGTAATCGTTTTATCTTTATGTGTACATGCATGCAATTCCGCAATAAAATGATGTGTGCAAATGTAACATGCAATATTTTTTTCCATATTCTTGATTTCTTCTCCAGCATAAACGTAATTAATATCATTGAAATATAATTTCAACATTTGTTATATGTCTAGAAGGCAAACTCTAGGTGGATCTAAATGGGATTAAATATGGTGAGCACTTTTTTCTTACTTTTTTCAGATAAAGTCCCGGGACCATTTAGGAAATGGAAATTTTGGGACTCATGACGAATATGCCCATGTTGGGAAGAGAATGAGAGTTGAGTTCCAACTTTTAAACAAAGGCATACTCGTCATTAGCTCCAAAAAGTTCCTTACATTAATGGTCATGGGACCCGAATCTTTACAATTTAAAGATTGGGACCCATTCTGAGATCAGACCCATAGATAGGGACCCCAATTGTAATTTACCCTTTCAGATATGTGACAAGTTCCATAGATAAAATCGTCATATTGTTTGCATTTAGAAGTTCAAATTTCGTTTATCTATTTCAAACGTTGTCTGTGTAATTGCTTCTGACTTGGATATTTTCTAATTTATTTCTGACCATTATACATCTCCATCGTTATCGTTTCATCTTTATGTGTACATGCCAACAATTATGAAATAAATTATGTGTGCGAATGTAGCATGCAACAATTTCTTTAAGTATTTTTGACTTCTTCTAATCAATATCATTCAAATATTTGTGTTATTTGATGCTTATTTATTTTCAGTTGTTATTCTTCTTCTTCTTTTAAATGCTTTTTCCCAAACATTGTTTTCCTACAATTGATCTAGATTCCCGTTATTGTTGTCCGCGTACATTTAGAGGCGTATTTTTTATTACTAAATAACATAATATATGCCAATCAAGAATGCTGAATTATGTTATTGATGCTCTTACCCTATTCTCCAGTATAAGTTTTATCACTTTTGCTATTTTTTCCCATTGAAAAAAATTTCTCTTTAACTTTTTCAAGCATGCTATTTATATGATTTTCTGTTTCAAATTTTACTAATATTTTTCCGTACTCTGTGGTAAAATAAAATCCTAAAACTATATGATTAAATAATTTTGATTTGTAAACTGCACAATTTACTACTCACGAGATTAAATAACAATACGAATCGGCCTCAATGTATTGTTACACGAAATAAAAAATGTCCGTACTTTATGTACTTTAATTTTAACTATATATTTCTAGAGAGAGAGAAAAGTAATCTCAGTAATTTGACCTTTCAATATTAATTACAATCCGTCGTTTTTCTAACATATAATCAACAAAATTCACTTCCGCCGCGAAGCGCGGGTATCTTCCTAGTCATGTTAATAAAGGGGTTGCAGCATGTGCTTCCATTTACTTGTCATGTGTTCCATAACCAATAGATCATCAATTAATTAGCTGGTGAGGAGCGCTCAGGCAAGGCCCTAAATTTCGTTCACCATTTTGGTATCGACCAAAACAGAATTTCGATGGAATTTCGGTGGAATTTTGATTGAAATTTCGGTCATTTTTTGTACTAGGACCCCCGTATTTCGATCATTTCGGTCATTTCGGTCGAATTTCGATTTCAACTGGATATCGATATTCGACAGAAATTCGACCAAATTTCGCTAAAAGTTGAGGCCATGCTTTTTTTCTCCTAATAAGAGAGTAAGACACCAAACTACACAAAAGGGTGCATATATTCATATAAAATTCGAGATATCAGGTGAGACCTCGACCTCGACGATCTCGCTTTGACACGTGGTAATGTGAGACTGGATTAGAGGTATAAGCCATGTCAATCTAATACTTGAAATTTAGCATCCAAGTCGACATCCAACACCATCTTTAAGACCATCTAAGAGTAGAATACCTAGGGATGAAAACGAATGTGAATACATTCGTATCCGATCCGCTATCGTATTCGTTTTATACATATTTTGACATTCATATTCGTATCCGTTTTAAAATGGATGCGGATATGGATATCACTTTAACATTCATTAATATTCGCATTCGTATTCGTGTATTCGTTTTCGAACATAAGTATGGTAATATATTTATTTATAAATGCGCATAACAATATTTTATGATTGCATTCACCATTGTTGATATAATTGTTATGAAATTACAATATGTGGTATATCTATTTTATGTTTAAATCATCTTAAATATGTATATTAGTAAATTATTTCTGTTATTATGCATATCCGCAAAGGGTGCCTCCACAGGTTGACATCCGATCCAACCTAGTAGTAAACAATCCGTCAAAAGCAACCAAAAGATTCCTTGATAAATCGGGCGAAAACTGGAACTATGCACATAGAGATTTTTGAGAAAAGGTAAACCCAACAGACATATAAAAACGAGTGCCATTGCGGCTACACCTCCCGATTTGTCATGTATACTTCGAAGAATGGCATAGATCGGTAGGAAATACCATTCAGGCACAATATGAGACGGGGTAGACATCGGATTAGCAGGTATATAATTGTCGGGGTGCCCCAAAACATTGGGAGCATAAAAAAGAAAAGTGGAAAAAAAGATAGAAAAGGCTACCCAACCCACTAGATCCTTTACACAAAAAGAAGGGTAAAAAACGATTTTATCCATCTCTGAATGTACACCCAGTGAATTATTGGATCCATATTGTTCGTATTCGTTTTTAAGGATATGTTAACATATTTTTTATATTTGTCAATATTCGTATCCGTATTCGTCGTATTTTATAATAGATAAGGATATAATTATGCATATATTCGTATCCGTATCCGATCATTTTCATCCCTAAGAATACCTCATGTAAATTTACTTTTTACTAAATTTGGGACAGAGTGCATGTTGTGGCCCCACATAGCGACCCATATTTAAAGCCACCCCACTGCGAAACTGGAAGAAGAAAAAAAACTCTTTTCACTGATAGCGACTCCGTCGGCGAGAGCATAATTTGTGTTTGTGGTCCTGTTTCGTAAAAAAAATCACAGAATTTTTACACTTGTACCCTTCTGAGTTTTTCCAACAACATTTATCCCTCCATTTTTTTGCAAACCTTTTGCCCTTATATTCTTATAAAATTCACAGCAGTTCCATTCCGAAATTACATTTATACCCCTGTATTACACTATCGAAAAGGGGCAATACTGTGAATTTGTATGAATATGGAGGCACAATTACAATTGCAAAAAGGTTGGGGCATAAATGGTGTTGCGCAAGAACTTGGAAGGGCAAAAGTGTAAAAATCTCTAAAATAATTGCTTCCTACTTGATACGGTATCGTACACAGCTAAGACGCTCGAGCAAACACGAATCTTACCATCTCCGCCGTATCGAGGCAGTTGATGCCGTTCTCAAACGCGTAATCGAGCATATCGCGCGCCTCCTTCTCGGTGTTCTGCCGCCCAAACGTCATCTGCAGCAGCAAATCCGATACGTAATCGTCGCGAATGTGGTGGACGATCGAGCATAGATCTGTTGAGGGTTTATTTTACTTACAGTGCCGATCGTAACCTCACACTACAAGAAAAATGAGTTGTGGCCACGGAATGTGGCTACGGAAACTTGTGGCCACGATAATTCCGTGACCACTAGTTTCTCGTAACCACAATCCATGGCCAAAGTCTTGATATAAGAGTTGCGGTCACGATAAGTTCTATGGCCACTTGTAGTGGCCACGGCATATTCGTGGCGAAAGAACTTTCGCCACGAGACTTGTAGCTACGACTACTGGCCACGGCGTATCGTGGCCAGAGCTCAATTTTGTGGCCACAAACCTTATATTCGTGGCCATAGTTCTGTAGCCACAACGTGTTTTCCTTGTAGTGTCACTGATGGTGAGATCGGAGTCACCGAGCTTCCTGTGCCGCAAAGGGCTCGCGACTGCAGCGCGCATTGCTCTGGTGGTCGTCGGGCGGGTGCGGAGGACGCGGCGAGGGCGGCGGGGGAGGGCGGGGGAGTGGAGGAGTTGAAGAGGGAGGGTGGAGGAGGCCATCTTCTTCCTTTGGACTTCCGGCGAGGGTGGAGGTGCTCTCTGTGGTGAGAGGATAAGTAAGCCGAGACCGTGAAAAAAGAAGCGGGAAATGGCGCCTGACTCAAAATAGCAAAACGAGGATCAGGATGTCACAGAAACACGTTTTTTCACCCATAACTTTGAGGGAGAGGATCCTCTGCTGTAGAGGATATTAGAGTAGAGGTGCTGTAAACTTTAATAATTTTTTTTATTTAGATTTTAAAATCCAACCTTATAGATTGAATCTTAGGTTAATCTTTTGCATATCTTCCAAATTTCGCTTAAATCTGACATCGTTTGCTATTTTATCTTAATATAGCAAATAATGTCGGATTTAAACGAAATTTGGAGGATATATATAGCATTAACCTAAGATTCAATCTGTAAGGTTGAATTTTAGAATCTAAATCAAAAAAAAAATATTGAGGTTTACAGCACCTCTACTGCAATACCCTCTAGAGCAGAGGATCCTTTCCCTAACTTTGAATAGTTTTTTTTCGAATGATCTCGAATTACATGACAAATCATGCATAGTGTTTATGATTTTTATTACTTGTACCCCTCTTAACTTATGTAATATCAGTTATGCCTTTTCCTTTTTTGAAATATCAGTTGTACCCTCGTATTCTTACAAAAATGATGTTCTTCTATAATATCAGTTATACCCCTACTTTACTTTAACATAATGACAAAATTATGTATTTTTTAAGAAGTCAGGAGAACAATTGGTATTCCAAAAGAGGAAGAGGCATAACTGATATTGCAGAAGATAAGAGGGCACAAATGATAATAACCCTAATGTTTTTTTTAACCTTTTTTTTACTAATGGGATTTGAACCTTGGTTCTTTAAAATGGGAGCCACTGCTTCTACCACCAGACCATTAGAGGGGTTCTGACCCTAATGTTTAACTCTTATACATCATAACTGTAACACCCCAACCCCAAAACATAGTGCCATACCTAAAACTCACAAAGTGTGGCGTGGTTTATAAGTGGTGGGGATTATTACTTGACAACTTGGACTTAAGCATTTTGGGTAGTAGACAACGGGTCCATCTGAATCCGTATCCAACAAGTTGTCAGGGCCAGTTTTCCTCGATAACGGACCGGAGACTTAAGCCTGGGACGTTACAAATGGTATTATAGCTAATTTCCCCACTTATATTTGCAACATCCTCGTTGCGACATGACCCATCACTTATTCCCAATGACAGTGGCGGTTGCACGCTCCGGGTAGCCATTTCCTCCTATCTCTTTGTAGGGGCGATTCCACCTCTTGGGTAGCCCTTTCCATTATCAGAGGAAACCCACTCTGATACCATTTGTAACGTCTCGGACTTAGGTCCCCGGTCCGTTATCGAGGAAAACTGACCCTGACAACTTGTTGGGTTCGGGCCCAAATGGTATCAGAGCCAATTTCCCCCACTTATATTCGCAACTTCCTCGTTGCGACATGGCCCGTCACTTATTCCCAATGATAGTGGCGGATGCACGCTCCGGGTAGCCATTTCCTCCTATCTCTTTGTAGGGCGACTCCACCTCTCGGGTAGCCCTTTCCATTATCAGAGGGAACCTACTCTGATACCATTTGTAACGTCCCGGGCTTAGGTCTCCGATCCGTTATCGAGAAAAACTGATCCTAACAACTTGTTGGGTTCGGGCTCAAATGAACCCGTTGACAATCACCCAAAATGTTTAAGCCCAAATTGATAAGTAGTAATCCCCATCACTTATAAACCACACCCACACTTCGTGAGTTTTAGGTATGACACTGTATTTGAGGTTGGAGTGTTACAATAACTCTGTGTTATGAGTTGTTATCGTTTGGGCGACGGCTATTTGGGTGGACAAAATTACCTAAAAATATAGCCGCTGGTGGTCTTCTCCCACATGGATGGGCCTATATATTAAGGGGATTAGACCACCATCCACCTGGACAAATTTTAAGGAGTTGATACCACCAAAAATACATGAAAATTTGCATTTTCATGATCTACAAAAGGTGCAACTGTTATATACATTTTAGGTATTTTTTAGATACTACATGTTGTCTGATATTACATTATATTCACTAATGTTACAACAAAATGTAGTCAAAATACTTCGAGCCATCAACAGACGTTCACTGCCTTTGTGGTGCTGAGGTTGCTCTAAAGACCTCTGGGAGGTTATGAAGCAAAGGAGCTAGATTCTTCACATGCCACTTCAAAACTTGTGATTTCTTTCGATGGATCAGTCATCACCTCGTCGTGCATCCGAGAAAAGATAAATGGAAGAAATTCCAGTTAACGATCGAAATACGGCATCAGTGTACAATAAAATACCACTTCTATACCAGCATGTTAATGGTGTATTTGCATAACTTGAGAATAATGTTATTATGCTTTAAAGCAATAGTAGTTTGTTTGATTTCCATTCAGGGCCAGCCATGAGCATTGTTTTGAAGTGCAGTTGCCCAGGATCCATTATTTTTAGGAGCCTAGGTTTGCATGTAATCTGATTTTTAGGTTAGGAATAAAATAGAAATTGTCAGTGAAACAACTTGCAGAAAAATTAGCCTCTATAAATTAGGGATAAAAATAGATAGGATACGGATTGGATATGCCTATTTATATATCCCTATTCATTTTATCTCTATCGACTATCGATACGGATATGATTCGGATATGCATTAAGGAAATCATATCCTTAAAAATATTGATACGAATTCGAATCCAAGTACGGATCAAATAAAGAGCGGATCCAAGTGTGGATCGAATAAAGAGCCAATCCGAATATGAATCAAATAAAGAGTGAATCCAAATATGGATCCAATAAACATAGAATCCGAATACAGATAGAACAAAGACCGCATACAAATACGAATTGAATTTCTATCAAAGTTCAAAATGATTTTAAAAAAATGACAATGAAATATAAATAAGTTGCATCATGACAAGAGGAAGCATCGAAGCAATATGTGTTTTTGATCGGAAACAAAGGGGGGGATAGGGCTTCGTAACTTCTGTTAATGTGGGTGTGGTTTATAAGTAGTGGGGATTACTACTTGACAACTTGGATTTAAGCATTTTGGGTGGTTGCCAAACGGGTCCATCTAAGCCCGAACTCAACAAGTTGTCAAGGCCAGTTTTCCTCAATAACGAACCGGGGACCTAAGCCCGAGATGTTACATAAACAAAAATAACATGATCATGTAGTTAACTATCAAATACATGAGTACTGACTGACACTAAATCATAGCAAAAAAATGAAGCACTCACAAGCGCTCCAAATCCAGGTTACTATCCAAGATTTGTGCATCTTCGGTTTGTTGGTGAATACCTTCGGTTAGCCATTGAATCTTGTGTGCTTAAAGAAGCTTGTGTTGATTGGCTGATCGGTATCTATGAGCTTGTATGCAACGACCTTAACAAACCCATCTCGACCGTCCGTAACCAACTCTATCTCAAACTCTCTTCGACCCCTGATCCCCTGTAGCCCTAAGACTCTAACCTCTGTATCCTTGACTCTACTCCCTATTTAGACCTCCCGACATCATATTCTGCAAAGGGTAAAATGGGGCTGCCTCATGGGGGAGCTAACTTAGCTCCCCCGCTTCATTTCGCCCGATTTTTTATTTTTTTAAATTTTCTTCCATGGATTTTCAACAATATAGCCCTATATTATGTTATTAAAATTTTGTGAGAAACAGAGACTCCTACGACCTCCATCCAAACGGGGCCGTTTTTAGCAACTGTTACCGTTAAAAAATGACTGTGCAGATGAAAACCGTAGAAGTCTCTGTTTCGCACGAAATTTTAATGACATAATATAGGGATATAGTGATGAAATTCCATGGAAGAAATTTACAAAAAAAAAGAAAAAATTGGACAAAATGAGGCTGGAGGGATTAGATCCTCCTCACTAGACCTGGTCAAATTGCGGGCCGGGCCGAACGAGCCGAGGTAAAAAAATCTTTGTCCAAGGCCCGCCCTTGGGCCGGCACATGGCCCATTTTGGTCATTTTCCGTTGACTTTTTAATGGTATTTAATACATATAGATGGTTTTACTAATACCAACTATACTTTGTATAACTAATATACATAGTTTACATGTTATTTGACATGTAAACTATTGAATTTTTTATTTAAAACTAGTTTCACAAATGAAAAACTTAAAGCATATCATATTAATACATGTATAATTTGACATATATTTATATATTTTTATTTTTTACGGGCCAGACCAGACCGCCCATGCTTAAATCTCGAAACCCAAACCCGACCCATGAGCGGGTTGGACGGACGGGTCCCCAGCCCCTTGGCCAGGTCTACTACTCACTCACTTTCCCTTTATCTT
Organism: Ottelia alismoides; assembly: GCA_037367405.1. Classification (NCBI taxonomy): domain Eukaryota; kingdom Viridiplantae; phylum Streptophyta; class Magnoliopsida; order Alismatales; family Hydrocharitaceae; genus Ottelia; species Ottelia alismoides. The sequence goes on along the minus strand of JAZKJV010008026.1, from coordinate 258,189 downwards.
CGTCTTCTCCCTCTCCTTCTTCATCATTGTCTTCCTTCCGAAGCCCCCAACATCCCAATCCTCCATCTCCATTGAATCAACCCACTGCTCGACGATCACCTCATCTCCGACATCACCTCACATTCCCTGCAATCGTCCACCAACTCCGCTCCATCCTCTCGTATCCGTCGGAGCACCATCGTCATCTTCCTCTTCTCTGTAATTCAAGGCAATCAGTCGAGCCTTCCCCAGAGATTCGAGCCATCCTTCTCTGCAGGACTCAACATCGGACAACCTCCCAGACCTCGTTGGAGCACTTCACGCCGACCACATGTCCGCCTCAGTGTCACCTGCTCGCGTGTCGACCACCCTCGATCGAAGTCTGCACCTGGAATTGAAGAAGGGAGGAAGAACAAGAGCTACATGCATCCTTAGATCGAGAATGGCCCCGATCTCAGCCGTTGATTCCCGTCCAAATTCTAGCCATTGGATCAGGAATCACCAGATGCTCCGGATTAACTCCCAGCCTAGAACCGAGCCTCGAGCCTCGGGCATAATCGAAGCTGCCAGAGAACGTCGCGTGGAGGGGAGCCACCGAACCAGCCACGACTCACGTGTGTCCCACGCATGCATGAGAAAATTTGCAGTCGTATCCCCTTGTGTATCCAAATTCACAAGGGAGTCCTGGTCACTTGCGTTGTTGCGCATGTAACCTTGGGCAAATTGTAGATGTGCTCTCCTTTGAAACTTCAGCAGGTCAGAATTAAAAGAGTTTTAATTATTTTTATTACGTTTGAGTCCCTAGACTTCATATCTTATCCTGAGCATCTAGTATCTAAATTTGACGTCCTTTGTATCATTTTGAACATTGATTCATTACATATCATTAAGAACGGTTAATAACTTAATCATTCATTTTGAGATACACTTGAACATCAACTTACTTGAAGAGCTTATTTACATTGAGCATATTTATTCGTTTACGTTGATTTCTCTTGCTCAATAATTAATTGCAAAAATTGGGGGAATTCTTGTGGGATTCATTGATCATTTATGTGTGAAACGATTGGAGGGAAAGGCTCATTGATCGACTTGTCTTGATCTCTTAACTTGCTTGACTGCTTGATTGCATCTTGCATTTGTCATCATATCGCATCATTATTGCATCGCTTAAAAGCTCATAAAAATGTATTGTACTTAGTTATTTATCTCTTACAACACAGCATAGCAGTATTCCTCTGCATTAAAGATTATTTTGTTAAAATGCATGCATCATATTTATTAAATTACATCTCTTGCATTTAAAACCCCATATAAATCTGAAAAACAAAACACTAAAAAAATATTCTTCTTCTGAAAACCTACTTTCTATATTATTTAATTGTTAATTCTGAACCCTCATATTACCTCCATGAGTTCGGTCTTCGACTTACCCAATTAAAATAAATAATTTGACCATATTTAAATTTGATTTTCCATATCACTTCTTGGCCTGGTAATCTTCAACGAATCTCTAAATTGCTCGACTACATCGATACATATTAAGAAGGGTGATTTTAGGGCTCATAAGTGGTCTTCCATGAACACACACCATCATAACAGTGGCCATCATTAGAGGAGTGAGGTGGGAGAATTGCGTGGATGACTATTACAAAGTTATCCGTTATAGGAAAGCATATTCTAGCTTCTATGTCTGACAAGTCCAAGTGCCTGGTGGTCAATTTCTCGTTCAAGGTAAAACCATCTCACACTGCAAGACCTCCGCGATCAGTATTCATATCCCTCGCAATTTACATATCATGGGTATCCTCAGCGGAAACAACTACATTTTCAGTCTCAGCGACCACCAGTTACCGAGCAGCAAGAGGCATATTAGGTGAACCCAGCACTCGATCATTTTGCACGGTTGATGAAGAAAATGAATAAGATCAATAAGAGGCTGGATGACTTGACTACTACAAAGACTACCATTCCATCTCAGATCGAGGCAAATCCCAACAATTTCTACCGCAATAAGGAGTAGGTATCCCGACATGATCCTTCCATTATCGAGACAAGTTTCCATGTGATGGAGGTGTTAGACTTGTGAGCCCTGGGCGAACCATTCTTACAATAAATGTTATTGTAATATTTAAGTTTATCAATAAAAGTTATTGATGTTTCACTCCCTTTCTGAAATTATATGAATGAATGCACTATAAGGTCCCTCTGTACAATTAGGGTTATGTACCTTGGCCAGCTTGATGATCATATAGCTGTTGATTCGTTAAATGAATCATAGAGGCTGGTGTTTGGATGAATATCTAAAGAGTTAGATAGAGGACTCATCAAGCACCGTCAAATGATTGTCAAGTGGAGATCTCCAGCCTGAGTAGGAGATGGCAATCCTTTCTCACATAGGCTGATATCTGACCGACCTCTTGATGCAGGTCCTCTGCATGGGAATAGTGATTCGGAGGTGTCAGATTAGTTAGGTCAATGGGTTGACCTAACGAGATCGAGATAACTTAAGTCCTATGTTGAATGCTGTCACAGCATAGGCACGCATCCTCTGACCGGAGACAGATATATTGCTATATATCTGAGTATGTACATTTGGCAGACCAATAGGTTGATGACCTAACCAAGGTCTATACACCGGCGAGCTGGTGTGCACATAAGGGTATATGAGCAATATGATCTCTCAAAGGGATCATACAGGTTCACTTGTGAACCGGAAGACATGAGCTCACTCATGAGGTATTGGGACCGATCAAATTCCATGCATGGTCGTCGTGCTTTGGAAGCATGACATGAATTTGAAGGTATGATATATGCTTTGGGAAAGCATATGATCGATACCAAATCCCAATGACCAAGATTGAGAAACTTAATGATTAAATTCTGAAGAAGACAGTATAAAATGATCTTGATCTTCGGGTTGATTATGGGTCTTCCAGTATGCAGGATGTACAGGTATTGGGAATACCTGAAGGGTGATGTGATCATAAACGATTGTATATCCATGACGCTTCCATTCCGAGGGAGTGATGAAACAGGTCTGGATTTTAGTGACTCCTTTCAGTAGAGAAGCAATCCGATCTTAGTCCAAGTATTGGACATTGATCTGAATGGGATTCAGATTCAATGAGAAGATTGGATTTGCGGCCTTGATTTAATCAAGCATCTGTGAGAGGTCCGTAAGATCTGGATTTGAGATGAGATCTCAACCTCCAAGTCACTATACGTGGAATAATACAATCGCCCTGTCCTTATCTCCAAGTATCTGCGGAGAAAGCACATTATTCTTGAAAGGGTTCCAGAATAATTCTTTTGATGAAATATCCAAGCAAGGACTTGATGATTAAATGTGATTTAATTATCAAGCTTAAATATGAATATGATTCATATTGATTATCTAAGATAATTAAATTGGATTTAATTATCAAGGATTAAGAGAATGTGGATAACACTATCCATGATATATGTGTGTTATAAATATGATTTATAATATACATATATAAGAGAGAGAATTTATGTAAATAGCATTTGTTAATTAATAATGTGGATTGGATTCACATTTGTTAATTAATTGGAAATGCAATTTACTAACTAGTTTGGGTTGTGAATATGATTCACACAATATTCAATGGCAAGATTGAAATATTCACAAAATTAATTTGGAATTAATTTGGTGAATATTTATTGTAATTAATTAAGGAATAATAGAATAAATAAAATGGAGATAACAACCACCATCATGGGTGGCGTCACCCATGAATTGTTCATGGGTGACGCCCCCCCTTTTTAGGAGGGTGGTTAACTCCACTTAATTTATTATGTTATCTCTTGATTAATTGTTGTTATTGAACAACAATCCTAGCCATTGATTCATCATAGACCAAGCATAGCCCTTGGATCCATGTGTCCCATGGATTGAGATCCATTGGATCCTAAACTAGTATAAAAGGAGGGCTAGGATAGCCTCTCCATGGTACATCATCTAGAGTTGTGAAAGACAACTTCTCTCTCTCTCTCTAATTCTCGTGTGTGATCTCTCTCTTAATTTCCAAGTGGCCGTCCACTTTGAATATTGAAGAGGAGAGCATCTTGCTTCGCCTTCGACGCTTGGTTCTTCGTCAAGGATTGCGGGAAGGACGCGACTCATCATCGTGCCCGCAAGCGCATTCTCCGTGGGTCGGACTTAAGATAGGAGGATCTCTACTTTGGGATCTCGCGATCACAACCACGCTTCAAGAGGTAATCCTTATACTTTGTGGTTTGATGAAACGATCCGAGAAGTGTTCTCGTGATCATGTGGTTTCATCGTTATGTTAAAAATTTTAATTTCCGCTGCATCTAGCATCTAGTACGACTAGTTGCTCCGATCGTATTCGATACGATCAACACGCTTCCGTGATGCGCTTAAGGATTCACAATATCCTTCAAGTGGTATCAGAGCCAGGTTGAATAAGGTTTTGGATGTGATCCATGAACCTTAGACGATTTGGTTCTTGAAAGGGTTGCGAAATTTTACTGCATTTCAATTTTCGCACCTCTGTCTAATTGAATTTTTCCGTACTGTTTAAAATGTTTAAACACGAAATTTTCAATTGGATTTTGTTCCCCATTAAACAAGGAAACCATAAGACTTGAGTTTACTAAATTTGGACTTTATTTGCTCAAGATATGGCTTTTTGAATATGACTATATTCACTGTTGCGGGAACTGCGGATTTGAACGTAATTAATGAGATGATTACGGTTTTAATCCACCTTGAAATGCGTGAATTATCACTTGGGTTCTTTAATAAATCAAATAGGCAATCTTTGGAAACTGAGTTTGCATTTTTTGGATTTAAATTGATCAAGATAAGTTAATTTTAGTGATTGGGGTCACTGCTGGAAATTAACAATTTTGATCTTGAACCTTGTGATATGTCATTCAATAATCTTGATGAAAATTAATTGTTAATTTTCTGGAATAATTAGTAATAAATATTTGTGAAATATTTAAAGAAATAATTATTTCATTGAATGACACTTGCCTAAACCACAATGATAAGATATTAGATCTTGATCATTGCTTCATCAACAAACATTGCTTTCATGAAAACAATAGTTTATCCTACAATAGTTGTAGGACAACTTTTACATGAAAAATCCTTTCTTTTGCTTGAATAGGATTGGGGATTTGTCTAGCAAATCTCCTTATAATCAAAAATGTTTTGATTTGTACTATATGGTATAACTTTCGGTTGAAAAACCGATGAACATCTCAAAGTACATGATGGTCTATCTGGTATTATCCTTTCCCGAGGCGGATGTGGTGCCTAGTCGGAGAGCATTGGGGTTGCGGGTTGCAACGTATGTGGTCCGTCCCACTCTCGTCGGTACTGGCCATGACAGCGGGTAGGGATTGTATAATACCGGAGACAGACAATATGTATTTTTCTAATTATTAAAATTCGAATAATACGTATTTTGAGATTATACCTACTATTCAAGTAAAAGACGTGTTTGTTGATGATTGGGCTAAATGATTAATTTAATATGATTAAAATAATCATACCTAATAAACACACTATTTTGAATAGATGTATATTTCCCTTGGAAGGATTAATTATGTGAATGTGATTCACAATAATTAATTATAAAATTTGAATATGAGGTGGAGGATCACATAAGTGACATCCATGGTCTCCCGTCAAGGCAAAGGATTTCGTCGCCAGTTGTTGTGTATGGGAGACGCCTGTCCGAAGTGACAGATCCTGTGCATGATTTAATTGGATCGGGTTCTTTGCTTCTCGAAAGAGTAAGGCCGTATACGTAGTGACCCCAATATCGGGTCCTCATATTATTGGGGCGATATTGGATTGCGTATAGCGAGTATTAAGCCTGTTGACGGTTGGTTCAATTAACAACGGGTCAACATCATCTTAGGGGTGGTGGGCCCGGGTGTTAAAGACCGAATTGGGAAATGCAAGTTGGACTTGCAAGGCGGAATGTGTTCCCGCTTCTCTTATTCGAGTCACAGGTTCTCATATTATTGGGATGTGATAAGGATAGAGAGGAGATCCCATATCTTGCTTGAGATATAGCGGTAAGTATATCTCTTACTTTGAAAGAAAAATAAGGGAATAATCTTTCAAAGTCGACATGGCAGGACAAATTTGATTTAAAATGCCTTAATCAAATTATTCTTAAAATGAATATATAATTATTCTAATATAGTGCATTCTTAATTTCAGAAAATGAAGTCCATGAACCCACTTAGCAGGCTTCTAGAGGTCAACCAGTTGACCGGACCAAATTATTCGGATTGGATCCGAAATTTGGATCTTGTTCTCTGTGCAGAGCGCATCTCCTACGTGCTTAGCAAGGACAAGATAGCAGACCCTGTGACTGATGAAGATAAATCATATAATGATAAATATGATGAAGATAATAATCTGGCAAGATGTTACATCCTTGGGTCATTGTCCAATGTGCTTCAGAAGCAACATGTGGAAATGAACCATTGCCAAGAGATTATGCTGAGTCTAAAAGAAATGTTCGGTGACATAAACCGCACACAGCGTTATAATGTGATGAAAGAGCTTATTCGCTGCAAGATGCAGGAAGGAACCTCTGTCAGAGAACATGTACTCAAAATGTTTGGGTACCTCTCTGAGCTGGAAACCCTGGGAGCCTACTTGAATTCTGAAATAAAAGCTGATTTCATTCTCCTTTCGCTCCCTAAGTCTTTCAACAACTTTGTTGTGTCTTACCACATGAACAAAGGTGATTTCACAAATGCTGGGCTGTTAGCTGCATTGAAGTCTGCAGAAGACGTCTTGAAGAAGGACGGCCCCTCTGCTAGTGCAATGGTTGCACAGGCGAGAGGAAAGCGCGGGCGGAAGCAAGGTTCTCAGAAGGGCCCAGCCTCGAAGAGAAAGAAGAAGAATCAAGGAGTTGGTTCATCTTCTAGTGCTTCCACACTGATGACATCGAAAAGACCGATGTCTGTCACCACTGCAAGAAGCCGGGGCACTGGCGGCGTAACTGCCCAGATTACCTGAAGTCTACCGACAAAGGTAAAGCCCCAACAGGTATGAAATCTACTTTCATCATTGAAACCAGCTTTCTCGTTGGACGAGAAGGAAGTTGGGTTATAGATTCTGGTGCTTCTGTTCATGTATGCAATTCATTGCATTTGTTTCAGGAAACTAGGAATCTGGAGCATGGGGAGATAGTTATCCAGATGGGATCTGATGCAAGTGTTGCAGCAGTCGCCATCGGGACATGCAGACTGTCGTTATCTAGTGGTCGAGTCCCAGTACTTAAAGAGTGTCTTTATGTACCTGAGGTCAGGAGGAACTTAATATCTGTGTCTAAGCTTGTTAGACATGGGTACTCTTTCCTGTTCTGTAATAAATTAGTCATTAATAAATATGATAAATTTGTTGCGGAAGGTGTTCTGACTTCTAGTGGACTCTATGAATTGTGCATTGATGAATGTGTCATAAATGTCACTACCACTAATAATAAAAACCCCAAGAGATCCAGGGAGAATGGAAATCATTCGAATATGATTTGGCATCAAAGGTTCGGTCATTTATCTGTTGATAGGATCAATAGATTGATAAAGGATGGACCTTTAGATTTTCTACAGGTTCAAACTTTACCTACCTGTGAACATTGTATTAGAGGTAAAATGACCAGGATGCCTTTCCGTAACAAGGTTACGAGATGCGAGGGTATTCTCGACCTAATACATACTGATGTATGTGGTCCCTTCAATACCGCGACTAGAAATGGATATCGATATTATTTGACGTTTATCGATGACCATTCGCGATATGGGTTTATCTTCCTGCTACGTCATAAATCTGAAACATTTGAAAAGTTCAAAGAGTTTAAGGCTTTGGTTGAGAACCAAGCCGACAGGAAGATTAAACGGATTCGATCTGACCGAGGTGGTGAGTACCTCTCAGATGAATTCAAGGAATACCTTAAAGAGAGTGGAATTGTCTCCAATCTCACTCCTCCTGGAACTCCCCAACTTAATGGTGTTGCTGAAAGACGCAACAGGACCATCATGGACATGGTCCGTTCAATGATGAGTAAAGCACATTTACCTCTTAGTTTCTGGGGATATGCAGTAGAGACTGCAATATATATCCTAAACAAGATTCCTAGCAAATCTATACCAAAGACTCCTCACGAGCTCTGGTATGGAACCAAACCTAGTGTCAATCCCTTGAGGGTTTGGGGATGCTTGGTTCATGCGAAGAACGTGGACGCAAGTAAGCTAGAATCTCGTACTCGTGAGTGCTACTTCATTGGGTATGTTAAAGATGGTATTGGATACCAGCTTTATGACCCTGAGACCCAAAAGGTTTTTGTCTCTAGGGACGTGAAATTTCTAGAGGATGATTTCCTTAAAGGTCAAGACAAGAATGAAGTAGAGGAGCTCATTGAATCCCCTGAGGATTCTGAGATTCCTGAACCAGAAACTGAAGAGATAAATGAAGATGAAACACCCATACCTCTTCGAAGGAGTTCGAGGGTGGTTGCACCACCTGAAAGGTATGGATTCCATGTGTCAGGTGAGACTGACAATGATCCTTCTTCATATGATGAAGCACTTGCGGATCATGACATGGATAGATGGATGCTAGCAATGAAGTCTGAGATTGACTCCATGCATAAGAATGGTGTATGGACCCTAGAGGATCCACCTAGAGGGGTAAAACCCATTGGGTGTAAATGGATCTTCAAGAGAAAGAGGGGACCTGATGGGAAAGTAGAGACTTTCAAGGCACGGCTCGTAGCCAAGGGCTACACACAGAGAGAAGGCATCGACTACGATGAGACATTCTCTCCTGTGGCCATGCTTAAGTCCATCAGGACACTGCTAGCTATAGCTGCATATCTTGACTACGACATCTGGCAGATGGACGTCAAGACGGTTTTCCTCAATGGATACCTCGAGGAGGATATCTATATGGAGCAGCCCCAGGGCTTCATAGCTGAGGACGGTAAAGTATGCAAGCTGAAGAAATCCATCTATGGGCTCAAACAAGCTTCTCGTAGCTGGAACATCAGATTTGACGAAACCATAAAGAGTTATGATTTTGTGCAAAACCCTGATGAACCTTGTGTGTACAAGAAGCTTAGTGGGAGCGCCATTGTGTTCATCGTGCTTTATGTAGATGATATCCTTATCATTGGGAATGATACAGGAATGATGACCAGTGTGAAGATTTGGCTATCCCATACCTTCGAGATGAAAGATCTTGGAGAAGCTTCTTACATCTTAGGCCTGAAGTTGTTCAGAAACCGAGAAAAGAGAATATTGGGATTATCACAACATGGATACATCAAGAAGATTCTAGAACGATTCCGTATGGATAGTTCGAAGAAAGGATTCCTCCCCTTAGGACATGGTATCCATCTGTCCAAAGGGATGGCTCCTCAAAGTGTTGAGGAAAAGAAGGCCATGGCTGGATGCCCTTATGCATCAGCCGTAGGAAGCTTGATGTATGCCATGATGTGTACTAGGCCAGACATCTGCCATGCAGTGGGAGTGGTAAGTCGTTACCAATCCTGCTATGGAGAAAAACACTGGAATGCAGTAAAGAACATATTCAAATATCTAAGACGGACGCAAGATTACATCTTGGTCTATGGGGATGGTGATCTCCAAGTCTTGGGATATACAGATTCAGACTTCCAGTCAGATATTGATGATCGAAAGTCGACATCAGGGTTTGTATTCCTGTTGAACGGTGGTGCTGTGAGCTGGAGAAGCAAGAAGCAGGACACTACGACAGATTCAACAACAGAAGCCGAATACATTGCCGCATCGGATGCTGCAAAGGAGGCGGTGTGGTTGCGCAAGTTCATCTTGGAGCTTGGCGTAGTTTCCTCTGATACTCCCGTCCCGTTACTCTGCGATAACACTGGAGCCATTGCCCAAGCAAAGGAGCCCAGGTGCCATCAGAAGAGCAAGCACGTGGAAAGGAAATACCACATCATTCGGGAGATTCAAAAGCGTGGTGATATCATCATCACTAAGGTGGCCTCTGCCGACAACATTGCTGATCCTCTTACCAAACCTCTGACACAGAAGGTTTTTGACCAGCATGTAATGAGTATGGGTTTACGGATTGTACCTGAATGGTTCTGAGGGCTAGTGGGAGATTGTTAGACTTGTGAGCCCTGGGCGAACCATTCTTACAATAAATGTTATTGTAATATTTAAGTTTATCAATAAAAGTTATTGATGTTTCACTCCCTTTCTGAAATTATATGAATGAATGCACTATAAGGTCCCTCTGTACAATTAGGGTTATGTACCTTGGCCAGCTTGATGATCATATAGCTGTTGATTCGTTAAATGAATCATAGAGGCTGGTGTTTGGATGAATATCTAAAGAGTTAGATAGAGGACTCATCAAGCACCGTCAAATGATTGTCAAGTGGAGATCTCCAGCCTGAGTAGGAGATGGCAATCCTTTCTCACATAGGCTGATATCTGACCGACCTCTTGATGCAGGTCCTCTGCATGGGAATAGTGATTCGGAGGTGTCAGATTAGTTAGGTCAATGGGTTGACCTAACGAGATCGAGATAACTTAAGTCCTATGTTGAATGCTGTCACAGCATAGGCACGCATCCTCTGACCGGAGACAGATATATTGCTATATATCTGAGTATGTACATTTGGCAGACCAATAGGTTGATGACCTAACCAAGGTCTATACACCGGCGAGCTGGTGTGCATATAAGGGTATATGAGCAATATGATCTCTCAAAGGGATCATACAGGTTCACTTGTGAACCGGAAGACATGAGCTCACTCATGAGGTATTGGGACCGATCAAATTCCATGCATGGTCGTCGTGCTTTGGAAGCATGACATGAATTTGAAGGTATGATATATGCTTTGGGAAAGCATATGATCGATACCAAATCCCAATGACCAAGATTGAGAAACTTAATGATTAAACCCTGAAGAAGACAGTATAAAATGATCTTGATCTTCGGGTTGATTATGGGTCTTCCAGTATGCAGGATGTACATGTATTGGGAATACCTGAAGGGTGATGTGATCATAAACGATTGTATATCCATGACGCTTCCATTCCGAGGGAGTGATGAAACAGGTCTGGATTTTAGTGACTCCTTTCAGTAGAGAAGCAATCCGATCTTAGTCCAAGTATTGGACATTGATCTGAATGGGATTCAGATTCAATGAGAAGATTGGATTTGCGGCCTTGATTTAATCAAGCATCTGTGAGAGGTCCGTAAGATCTGGATTTGAGATGAGATCTCAACCTCCAAGTCACTATACGTGGAATAATACAATCGCCCTGTCCTTATCTCCAAGTATCTGCGGAGAAAGCACATTATTCTTGAAAGGGTTCCAGAATAATTCTTTTGATGAAATATCCAAGCAAGGACTTGATGATTAAATGTGATTTAATTATCAAGCTTAAATATGAATATGATTCATATTGATTATCTAAGATAATTAAATTGGATTTAATTATCAAGGATTAAGAGAATGTGGATAACACTATCCATGATATATGTGTGTTATAAATATGATTTATAATATACATATATAAGAGAGAGAATTTATGTAAATAGCATTTGTTAATTAATAATGTGGATTGGATTCACATTTGTTAATTAATTGGAAATGCAATTTACTAACTAGTTTGGGTTGTGAATATGATTCACACAATATTCAATGGCAAGATTGAAATATTCACAAAATTAATTTGGAATTAATTTGGTGAATATTTATTGTAATTAATTAAGGAATAATAGAATAAATAAAATGGAGATAACAACCGCCATCATGGGTGGCGTCACCCATGAATTGTTCATGGGTGACGCCCCCCCTTTTTAGGAGGGTGGTTAACTCCACTTAATTTATTATGTTATCTCTTGATTAATTGTTGTTATTGAACAACAATCCTAGCCATTGATTCATCATGGACCAAGCATAGCCCTTGGATCCATGTGTCCCATGGATTGAGATCCATTGGATCCTAAACTAGTATAAAAGGAGGGCTAGGGTAGCCTCTCCATGGTACATCATCTAGAGTTGTGAAAGACAACTTCTCTCTCACTCTCTAATTCTCGTGTGTGATCTCTCTCTTAATTTCCAAGTGGCCGTCCACTTTGAATATTGAAGAGGAGAGCATCTTGCTTCGCCTTCGACGCTTGGTTCTTCGTCAAGGATTGCGGGAAGGACGCGACTCATCATCGTGCCCGCAAGCGCATTCTCCGTGGGTCGGACTTAAGATAGGAGGATCTCTACTTTGGGATCTCGCGATCACAACCACGCTTCAAGAGGTAATCCTTATACTTTGTGGTTTGATGAAACGATCCGAGAAGTGTTCTCGTGATCATGTGGTTTCATCGTTATGTTAAAAATTTTAATTTCCGCTGCATCTAGCATCTAGTACGACTAGTTGCTCCGATCGTATTCGATACGATCAACACGCTTTCGTGATGCGCTTAAGGATTCACAATATCCTTCAGGAGGAATAAGGGAAGGAGATGGGGGAGATGGTGGTTAGTCGGAGGAGAACGGTGGTCTTGTTGGAGGTTAGGGATGACCTACAGTCACCATTGGATCGTGGAGATTCAATGCTGAGGGGGGATGCACGTGCTTTGCACGTGAGAAGAAGGAAAAAGTTGGGAAGTGTATCGGTCGTTGGATCAATCTTGATCCAATGACAATGATGAGTTGCACAAAGGGACAAGGGTCGTTGACTGGGGCAAGGGCGGGTTGATTGCATGGCTTAGGTAGCCGAATGGGGTAGCGCCACGTGGTGTTACTTTGACTAGACTGTTGACCATGCCACAAAATGCAGAAATAACGAGAAATAAAATAGCAAATGACCTTGATGATTACATGAATCAACATCTTTATTCTTTTATTTTAGCAAAAATCATTGGTAAACACACATGTAAATATTCTTTAATTATCACCAATTACCATTCTTCATTGATTTGTTAATATTGTATATTTATCATTATTTTACACCAAAATAAAAGAATAAAGAAGAAAAGAAAAGGAAAAGAAAAGAAATAAAGAAGGATGTATTTATGAAATAAATGCATACTGACTCGAACCTCAAGAGAAGGTAAAGACTTGACATGATTGACCAGGAATAAAGTAGGGGGAGATAGGGTCCGTAACTTATAAAAATCAAGAAAACCAAATCTCACTTGTACATATTCGTCATTTTCACCTTGTACATATTTTCATCTATTTTATTCATCGGCAAAAAACCTCAAATAAAATATTTCCTTCTTGAAAGTTGTTAATAATAATGTATATTAATTTGTAAAAATATCAGAAAAAATAGTTAACCAATAAATAAATAATTACAATGAACCTAAAAAGCCATAAAGCCCAATTTTCCAGGTTCATAGCTATTTATATAAAATTCTAAATTGATCAAACTCACTTTTAAACTTCATTTTGTAGCTAATACCATTTATTAAAAATACCTAAAAATTGTGGAATAAAACGTGCAAGCTTTGGTGTTTGGACCCCTTTGTCTATATGTACATTATGAATATAAAACATCTTTATTTTCTATTTATTTATCTGTAATTCCAATTAACTTAATTCTTCTTCTAACTTGTTCATAAAAATCACTAGAAAATACAAATATATAATTTAAAAATAATTCTGAATAAATACCAATAAATCTCAAAATCTAAAAGCCATAAAGCTTAACTTCCGAACCTCATAACTCAGCCATATGAACTCCGATTTTGGTGTACTTACTTTAAATCATTTTGTAACATTATCTATAAAATAAGAGTGGTTTCACTAAAATAAGAGTTAATATGTAAAAAGTAGGTTTTGGACCATATTGGTATACTTGTACATTTGTGTATATATTCTATATATTTTTACTTATTTATTTTCTTGTATATTTATGCATATATTATATTTTTATATATTATATATACTTAAATATATAAAATGCAAATAAAAATAATAAAAAATCATAAAAAAATAAAAATAATGTATTTATTACCTAGGCATAATGTACCTATCTTGTAGATACTTGTATTTATTTATCTGTACCATTAAATTAATTAATAAAATAAAAATTATTTAAATATTTGATTTATTCTGTAAATAAATAAATTATTACATCATGTAGTTATTGTAAAAATAATTTACTAAAATTTATATTATTGCATTTATATGTAGTTTATACCTATGAATACAGGTTTTATTTATTTTCTCTTATTTATTTAATTTATTATAATCACCATAAATTTATTTATTGAATTATTAACATTATTAATTTTAATAATTTTATAATGTAAAATCATTTACTTATGTATTATTTTTATTCTTTATTTAATATGTTATTTTGTCCTTCCCCCCCCCCCTCAATCCAAATAATCTGCCCAACTAAGCCACTTTCTCCCATTTTTCTAGATCGCGCCTTTAATATGATTGACTAGATTTTTTCTCCAAATCGAAGATCAAAAAACCCTCATTTCGCCCAATAAAATTTCAAAATTTTCCTCCTTGCTTTGCCAGCAGAAATTTCATTTGAAATTTGGCTTTTGCACTCTATAAAAACCTTGGAGCTTCTTCCTCTTTCCATGGCACTCCCATCTTCCTCCAAGGAGCTCCGATGATCGTGAGTGACAGATGACCCTCGTTGTAGTGAGGAGAGGATGCAAGGACCTCTAATTCGGTGATCCATTGTCGTGCTCCACTACGAGCAAGAGCCGGGCCTCTCCACCGCCGCACCGTCGTGGCAACGACCTGAGGATCTTTGATCCTCATCCCATGCAAACTCCCTTCATCCTCTATAATTAGATTTACTTATTTGAATTCAATATATTCTGATTTTTTAGACTTTTGTAGCATTAGTTAATCTCTATTTGGTACAAACAAATCGCACGATCCACCTTCATCTTCGATTCCCTGCATATTCCTTTTCTACCTCACACAATATATCGCTTCTAGCCACGCACAGTGGCTGGAGATATCAAAGCTAATCCTTTGTCGTGTGCTCTGCCAATCACCTTTTCTCTTTACCTGTGGATCGAGCCCTTATGATCGAGTCATTTAAACTTCCTAGCATTACCTAAGGTTGAATTTAACATCATCTGGATGCAATTAATACTTGATCGGACTAGAGCCCTTCTGATGTATTTGGACTTGATCGATACTAGATCTAATTGGTAGCCCCGTCGATCTATGCGGGAAACAAACCTCTCAACATCACATGGATGAGATCTGGAGATTCTGGTCTCGTCAAAACTACTGCCATAGCATCTGATTGACATGCATGCCATCATATATGAATCCCTCACCATCAACCAGATCGAGCATCACAGTTGCACGATTGAACGAAGCCATCATCGTGTTGTCGTCCTTTAATTCAGATCTGAGCACAGAGACCCACTGCTTGAAGCCTAGCAGCATCTGCGATTCATCCATCTATCGTTCCATCTGTATGTCGTAAAACACCATCAGAACCTCATATGAGATCCACTCTAATCGAACTCGAGCCTCGCCGCAATCGCCGACCAAGCATAAAAATCACCGCTCGAGATTGAAGCCGATGCCCACTCCAGAAGAGAAAGGGGAAGAACAACCTCCCCCTCCAGGTCTGAGCAAAACCCTCGGATTTTCTTTGATCCGATGGACATCCGAACGCCATGCATCAACCCTAGAGATGCCGCCCAACCGTCATTTAACATATTTTTTGGATTAAACTACATTTTCATCCCCAATGCTATTTTTATTTGCAAAACAAACCCGCGATGTTTGATAACATGTGATTTGCACGTGTTTACTATGTGAATATTACATATTATGCCTTGTTTTTCATTCAGATTATATTTTTCTCTCAAACTTTGAAATGATTGCAAATAGGTCCCTGGAATTCAATATTTGATTTTCTTATCTATTTTGCATGAAATAAATTTCACAAGTGCTCCAAAATTTCATAGGAATTAGGATAGCTTCCTGCATAGTTGTTTTACATCATATAATTTTTGCTTGCAAAAATAAACTGATTTGTAATTTTAATAATTCAAAAATCTTTAAAATTTTACAGTTTTACATTAGAAAAATTATAAAAATTTAAAAAATGCTCTAAAAATTCTAACAAAATTACTATTTGTTTTACTTTGTTTTAACTACTATATAATTTTTGTCTTAGAATCTTTTTAAAAAACCAAAAAAATTGCAAATTACAGAAAACATTTAAAAATCATATAAAATCATTAAAAATATGTGTTTCTAGACTTGATTTAAAGCTTAATAAAAATGATTTTTGAGAAAATTAGTTTCCAATAAAATTATTTTTATTTCCTATTTTAAAAATATAAAAACATCTACTTGAATTTCATGTTTTGATTATTTCTTTTTTAATTGACTTGAAAATCATAAAAAATCTAAAAATATCTGAGAAATTACAAAATTTTCAAAAATACAAAAATATTTTTATTTGAATTTTTATCATATTTGAAAATACAAAATGACAACTTACTTTATTTTTATTAGATTTCTTTCATTTTCTTTGTTTGAAAAATAAAAAAATAAAATTTTGCAAAATAAAAATTTATTAAAAACCTGAAAATCGGAATAAATAAAAAATATAAAAAATAAAATTCCGTAAAAAATTAAAAAGATAAAAATTCAAAAAATCCAAGAGCAGTGTGCTTTGAGTTTCATTTTTTCTTTCTTTACTTTTTTCTTTGAATTAAATAACTATTGCTTAATAATTATTGCCTCCTTGTATTCGATCCTGGGAGTTATATAGAGTTAATAATTTATAATCCATATTTCTTTTATATTTGTTGGATAAACTATTTAATTTATTCGAGGGCCATTTTGGGCGACAACGACAGATTAACATCACATTTTCTCTCATCATTCATATTTAAATAAATTAAATGCAAGTGAGATCTGTGATCATCAAAATGGCGTCGCTGCCGGGGAGGCACGACGAGGGTAGCTAGGTTGCTTTGTTAGCCTGCTACTATTGGTGTTTGTCTTTGTCATTTATTTCTGTTTAGCCATAATTGTGGATTTGCTTCTTGTTGAGGAAATAAAAAATTCGTTAGACATTCATTGAAAAATATTCAAAAAAAAGAAAACCAAGATTAAAAATTGGGACTGCTAACTGAACTCGATCCATAAAATCAAATGTAATCGATTCACTTTGTTTTGGGGGGAGCATCCCCCTCATTGAATACTAGTACTCTCCTGCCGAGTGAGGTGCGTACACTTTAGGATTATAGCCCAAATCCCTGGACTTGTGCCTTAAATGTTTGGACTAACTTTGGGCCCTATTATTGTTGTAAGTACTTGTCTCTGACTTTAGTATTAGTAGTCATATTTGAGTTGGTGTAATCTATTGGCTCAGACACGACGTACCCCAAGAGACTGCACCCATGAGTTTGATAATATATTTGTTCGCTTACCTAACTCTAAAATTGACAAGATTAACGATCGATCCTTCATAGTCTTCATTGAGTTGAGTAGGTGAATCGGGTTTGCTTTGCGTTTGCTTGTGCTTGGTATTGAGTTGGTTGTGTTCATCTTTTCTAGGTCAATAGCGGTCACCTTCTATTTTCTTTTGTCTTCACTTTGTTTCTTATCTTTTCACCCTCCTGATGGCACAAAATTCCCGAGCGACTAAGGTAGAAGGTACAGAAAAACAGGTCGTTGCGACCTCAGCCACTCAGAATGTGTCAATCAAGAAAAATGAACCACTAAATAAATCAAAGATCAATCAAAACACTCAAATAGCGGTCCTGCTTTGAGATTTACCTGGTATAGCACCCAGGGTCGAACTCAAGGAGCACGGATTGGCTAAAAAGCCTACGAAGTAGTCAAAAAATCAGAGAAAAAAAGGAAAACATTTTTAGTGGTTTTTAATTGTTTTTAAATTTTTCTTTGGATTTTTAATATGTAAAGAAAATAAGAAGAACAACCACAAGCAAGCTTCGACAATTTATTTAATGCACTAAAAGGCAAGCAAAAATTCAGGAAAAAATATTTTTATGTGTTTTATATTTTTATGTGTTTTTGGTGAATTTTTGGGATTTTTATGATATTTATTTTAATTTCTAAAAATCAAACAGTAAGACAAACAAGGGGTACTGTCCAGCCAAGCCTAAAGTCCTTAAATAAAATACCTAAGGACCTTAAAAGGACATGGAGGTAATTTTTCTGTATACTAGAGAAAACAAGGAAAATTTGAGCACCAAAATTATTGTTTTTGGGTTTTTAGATTATTTAATATGATTTTTATGAGTTTTTAGGTGTTTTTGAATTTTTAGGGTTTTTAAGCAATGAAAAATAGCCAAAATTGGCTAGAAAATCAAAGGACACAAAATAAACAGTACCTAATTTTTATAGAATTTTTAGGGGTGTTTTTATATTTTTTTTGTGATTTTTAAAACTGAACAGTGCCAAAAATAGATGTTTTTGAATTTTTAAAAATAGCAAATAATCAAAAATGTCCTAAAAAATTCTCGAAAATCCTACACCATGGCAGGAACCATGGGTCAAATTTTCATCGAATTTGGAGGTGATTTGATATTTTATTCAAAAATGACAAGAGGGCACTGTGCACAGGGACCAAAGTGCAAATACCCGAAGTTCTGGGGGTCCTGGTGCAAAATACCCAGCAAGTCACGCGCGTGGCGCGTTTCTGGGGCACTCAGGGACCTATATGTAAGAAAAACAAGTCCGAGGACCTTTTGGTAACTCGTACCAAAAAGTCCAGGGGTTGTTATGCAAATATCCCACTAAAAGACGCACATGTGCAAATAAAACACTCACAGGGGCATAAATGCAATTACTGAAAATATTTCATTCATTTATGAACAACCAGAACTACAGGGCTAATGTTGCAAATACACCAAACAAAGCACGTGGCGAAGCACGTGACAGACACTCACAGGGGCATAAATGCAAATAAACTAGAGTACCAGGTTCCAAGTGCAAATATCCCAACGTAAATAAAAGACACACAATATTTACAGGACTAAATCTAAAAACATAAACTAAGAGGGGGCCTACGGTAAATTACCCCTTTATTACGTCGACGGCTGGGTGATGGACGCGTGGCTGATCTGACGGTCCTGGACGCTGGCGTCTCTCTCTCCTTCCGCACGTGGGCCGATCGACGTCTCAGAGGGGGCCACGTGGAAGATCTGACGGGTGCTGGTGGATGGCGCCTCCCTATCTGCTCTAACGGTCCCGATCAACCCTCGAAATGATCGGACGGTGTCTGCTCCTCGATGGATGGACGGTCTCGATGGAAACTGGAGCACTGAGGGTAATCGGACGGTGGTCGAGGACCCTCGAAGAACAGGTGGCCGGCGAGTTTCGCCGGCCTCGTGCGCGTTCTGTGGTCCTCCTCAGCTGCCTCTGAAGATCGGAGAAGGTTGGCGATGAAGCTCCGCAGTTGTTGGTGGCCTCCGATGGCCCAGCCGAGCCCTGGAGGGGCTCCGGCGAGGTCGGCGGAGGGAAGCTTCTGGCCTGGATGTAGGGAAGCCTCAGATGGCCTCCTCTGGACCTGCAAGATAGCTCAAAAGCTTCGCGGGTCGAGGGTAAAATGCCTCGACCCGGTTAGGTGGTGTGGAGGTGGTCGGTGCGTCGGGATGAGCAAGCTCCGGCGAAGCGACGGACGGTGGAGCTCGAAGCCCAGCTCCTGTGCGAGCTGGGTTGAATGGGTGTATGGAGAAGGTGCGCGGAGGGATGGCGAAGGTGACTGTGGGTTCCGATGATCGAAAGAGTATGCGAGATAGCCGGAATCGACGGAACGCGACGGAGCTACGATTTGGGGCTAACTAGAAATTAGACGAAATGGGAAAGCTAGAAGGTTACCTGGGTGGCGAAGTAGACTAGGCTGGAGCTGAGGTAGCTCCCGGTCGTGGCCTCGAAGGTCGTCAAGTCCTGAGGCTCGGGCTCCTGCACTGGGCGGAGCACGGCGGCGCAATGTCGCCGGATCAGTGGTCCGGCCACCCCCTCCTCGCTGCGACACGGGCAATCGAGAGCTGTCACCTCAAGGGATGCAGTGGAGGTCACGGGATGAAGGGTGGAGAGCCAAAGATGGCGATTGAAGGTGGCGGAGCTCGAGATTTATATGGGTGCCGACCCGACTAGGGCTGGTCGGGTAGGACAGCATGAAGCGCGGATCCCGAGGCAAGGGCTCCGGCGAGCATGTCGGATGCAAGGAGAAGAGGTAGGACCCGGGGTTTGCGGAGATGGCGAGCGGATCGAACGCGGAAAAAGGGAAGAAATCGGGTCGGGCGCGAGATCCGCGGGAGAAGACGGTCCGCGGAGGGAGTTGACCGGAGGTCAACATCTCCGTGGACCAATCAGAAGCTGCCACGTGGAAAAGATTTGAAGCTCAAAAATAAGGCAGCAAATGGCCGATTTTGCAAAAACCCAAAACATGAAATATTTTTATTTTATTTTTTTCTATTTTTTGGTGATTTTTAATTAATTTTTGGAAATAAAAATAAGGTATTTACATTACATAGCTATATATAGGTATATGTACAATATGTAGTTTTTTTGGTTTTTGATTTTTTTTAATTATTATTTTTATGCATTTTTGTTCCCATTTTATATTTTATTTATTTATAGTATAAAATTAGGAATAAAAGGGTATTTTTATTTTATTTTTATTATTTATATACATAGGTGAAATAAATATATATGTACATGTATCTACATGGTACATGTATAAGGTATTTTTATATTTTTGTTTTTGTAATTTTTATTTGATTTTTGTTTTGGTTCTTTTGATTTTATTTATTTACAATATAAAGCATAGAATATTTACAAAAAGTTTAGAAAATAATTTTATTTATTTACAAGGTTAAATAAATAAAGAAGCATGGTCTATGTACATGGTGAAAGGGTAATTTTTTTTTATCTTTTCAATTTTCAAATTTTTATTTTGTTTTTAATATTTTCTAAATATATACAAATATGTACAAGCATAATTTTTGGGTGGGGAAAATATAATTTTATTTATTTATATGGATATTTACACTAGAGCACCTATCTCCCTCTACTTTGGCTTTTATGCGGTCAGGCCCATGCTGAGCCCTCCCTTGGGTTAGGTTGCTCAATATTTATTCTAAATATTTCCCTCTTTTTTTTTCTTTTTACTCTTTATTCTTTTATTTTTGCACAAAAACATGCTAATTACAGGTTTTTACACAATGCATGCTTTTGGTAATTATTGGTATTTACATATATCTACATGTATTTGCAAAGGTTTTTGTAGCTAAAATAGAAGAATAAAGAGTGATGAATGGGTATTCATCACCCCCCTATACTTAGCTTTGCTAGTCCCTTAGCAAACACTTATTTGAAAAAGAAGTGAAAAAGAAAGAAAGAAAAAAGAAGAAGAGGATGTACATGGGTCAGGGATGAATTCTTAAACTTGCCTTCATTAAATTGGGATATGGAGCTTGATCAGATCTTTGGATTATTAATGTGTCGGAACCTTATTTGGACTTAAGCTTAAAACTCAACAGCCTCTAAGTTCCACCAATCTATGGACAAGACTCCTCAATAAACCAGATCAGAACAAGTCTACATACACAAACTCTAATGACCATGAGTCTTTCCATGCAGTGTAAGTGATATCTGGCTCCCCACCTCAGAAGTAACAAAGAAACAACCTCCCTCAACCTGGTAACTCTAATGCCTCGGTCTAGCAACTCTTTCCTCGAGAAGCGGGGTATTCCCTTCTAAGTTCAAATGCAACCGGCTCAAGAAGAGGGGGAAGAAGTATAGAGTTTTGGAAGCTTAGCCAGTGTAGCTAAGTCTCCCGCTGCAAGCTTCATGAGATGTAACATGGGTACCATAAGCTTTGCTTTATTTGACTATGTACACTCCGGTGGGGTTATTAAATTTTCAATCCGACCCACCACTTTTTTGGAGTTCTTTTTGCATTTTTGCATTTTTTTTTCAAGGACTTCTGTACAGCATATCTACATGGTGCAGCATATATACAAGAAATTTCCTCTTGAGCCAGTAGACTATCCCTCTTTTGAAGCTTTATTGCAACCCACAGCTTCTGTCTTTAGCCTTCATCACCACTAGACCAAGTTGAGGTGCACTTCCTTCACTAGAAGAAGAAGAGAGGTTCCGCCTAGAAGTACTACCCTCATATGCTACCCCAAGCCAAAGGAAACTGCCTCCTCACCACCTCATCCGTGGAGAGCCATGTGTAAAGTGCAGGTGCAAGTCAAGCCATTGTCTCTAAGAGTCATGCGTGTGTTGTTAAGTGCTCTACTTAGGCTCATCAAGATGACATATGCTCATAGCCTAGTGGACTCAAAGAATTAAGTCCTTATGGACCTGAAAAGCCTTAACCCTAAGTCCTATAAGGTTCCTCTTAAAGTTAAGTGGATTAAGATCTTTTTCAAGCTCCATTTCTCAATTTAATTCCAGGCTTGGTTTAAATGTCAACTCTCATCCAGGAAAAATTATATACATATATGTACACAAGATGCTGTTTACAAATATTTTACAATCATGCAAAACTTTTGAAAAATGTTTTGAAATCATGGATGATGATGATGCATGAAGTGCAAGTTTTGCAAAAAAATATTTACAAACATTTACACAAGATTTTTGCAAACTTTTGATTTTCAAAACATTTTGGAAAAATTTTGTACTATATACATAATTTTGATACAAAAATATTTCACAAGCTTTACACAAAAGATTTTTGAAATCATTTTTACAAAAATACTTTGTACACTAGCTATGTATGTGCATATAAAAGAAGTTTATGTACATGAAAATTTTTAAATTTTTGTGATTTTTAGCCATTTTATTTATTAACACACTCACACAAAGTACGAGTTATGGCTAA
This sequence comes from Ottelia alismoides, assembly GCA_037367405.1. NCBI lineage: Eukaryota > Viridiplantae > Streptophyta > Magnoliopsida > Alismatales > Hydrocharitaceae > Ottelia > Ottelia alismoides. Next base: position 235,317 of record JAZKJV010008026.1, on the reverse strand, counting down.
AGTATATATGAAATATATACACACCCCCCTATACTTAGCTCGAACGATGTCCTCAGAGTGATCAAGAGCGATGAAGAAGACATAACTCGTTCTAAGTAAAAGGGAAGTGAAAAGGAATGGCTAAGTACAGGAACGAATAAATGAATAGAATGAGAGGGACTCGGTGGTTTCCCCCTATACTTAGGATTAAATAATCCTAAGTATAGCAAGTTGTACATGAAGGGAAATCCGAGTGAAGAAGATACAGAATCTGCCCCCCCTATACTTAGGGTAAAATATCCCTAAGTATAGGCAGCAAAACAGGAGCAGAAAGAATAAAAAGAATACCCGCAGGTCCTACATCCCCCCTATACTTAGGGTAAAGTACACCCTAAGTATAGCATAATCATAAGATGAGAGAAGGGATGTGGGACTAAAGAATAGAATGATATGGACAACTGGATCTATACAGGCGGAAGAACAGTGAAAATCAGGCGTGAGATGCAAAAGATGTGAGTCAAGAGACCACATCTCACGCAAAATGAATAGGGGCAACAATAACGTCCCGCGGCTCATGATCTAGAAATGGCTTGAGCCGCTGTCCGTTCACTCGAAAGGTACTCTCAGAAGACAACTCAGATATATCAATACTACCATTGTCGTGCACCTTTCTGACGAGAAAAGGTCCCTTCCATTTGCTCTGTAGCTTCCCTGGAAATAACCGTAGCCTCGCATCAAACAGCCATACTCTATGTCCAATCTCAAAATGCTTGTGGCTGATATGAGAATCATGCCACTCCTTGACTTTCTCCTTATAATGTAGGCTGCTTGAGAAAGCTGCATCTCTAAGCTCCTCCAGGGCAGCTAACTCTGCCCTCCTCTGGTCTCCCATACCATCTGGATCCATCAAAATATCTGTAACTGCCCAAAGTGACTTGTGCCTCAGCTCAACAGGTAAATGGAACGGCTTGCCATAGACAAGGCGAAAGGGAGATGTGCCCAATGGAGTCTTGAAAGACGTCCTATATACCCACAAGACCGAGTCCAAAAGTTGTGACCAATTCTTTCGGTCAGGGCGGACGACTTTCTGCAAAATATTCTTGATCTCCCTATTCGACACCTCAGCTAGACCATTCGTCTGTGGATGGTAAGGTGTGGCAACACGATGATCTATGCTAAACTCGCTAGCAAGGGCCTTTACCTGGTCGTTGATGAAATGAGACCCCCCATCAGAAATCAGAACTCGTGGAACCCCGAACCGCGTGATGATATGCTTCCTCAAAAATCTGCAAACTGTCCTCGCATCAGCGGCTCGGGTGGGGATAGCCTCTACCCAACGACTAACATAATCAACGGCCAACAGAATGTACTCAAATCCCTGACTCTTAGGGAATGGACCCATGAAATCGATGCCCCATGCGTCAAAAACCTCACAGAAGTGAATGGGCTGCATCGGCATCATATCACGCTGTCCACAAGTGCCCATCCTCTGACAGTCAGTACACCTCTTTACGAACTCATCAGAGTCCTTGAAAAGGGTAGGCCATCACAAGCCGGATTGGAGCACTTTCTGTGCCGTTCTCCTCCCAGAATGATGTCCTCCTGCCTCAAACTTGTGGCAGTAAGTGAGGACGCTATGGTGTTCCTCCTGAGGAATACACCGACGCCAGACGCTATCCCCTCCTTCGTGGTAAAGGATGGGATCCTCCCAGTGGTAGGACTTGGCCCTCGCAAGGAAGGTCTCAAGCCTCTGCCTGGGCAAATCTTGTGGGACTTTCCCTGCAACGAGAAAGTTCACAATATCGGCATACCACGGGAGTGAGGTGATGAATCCACATTTCATCATCTTTATTCTATCATTTTGGCACCAAAAACCCTAGCAAATGCCTGTAAATAGCATTAAAATCATCATCTTAGCATTCATGCATGTGCATCTAAACAGTGTATAAATTACTGTAATTAGGGCCAAAATTATAGAATAAATAAAGAAAAGAAAAAGAATAAAATATTGTAAATATTTTATGACCCAAAACCCCCGAGACCTAGGCATCTTGATGAATAGGTCGACAAGGAATAAAGTAGGGGGAGATAAGGTCAGAAACACAGATAAAATACCTATACATTTTATTCATTCTTTATTCTTTTTGGGACCTATTTTTGGTTCCACTTTTTATACATCAAATAAAGAAACTTTGTACATGAAAGTTGTAGATAATAAAATAAAGAAAAATACAAAATTGATTTCACAGAAAAGCAATGTACAGATAAAAAGTTATGGTCTGAATAAAAATCCAGAATGCCAACTTCCCAGACCTGTATCTCACAAATAAAAACTCCAAATGCAGCCTACTCACCTTTAATTGTATATAGAATAAAATAATCTATCCAATGGTGGTGGTTTCGCATTTGGCGGAGCTACGGTTTGAAAGTTGACTTTTGGACCCTCATTGTATACTTGTACAGATTAAAATATTCAATTTATTCTTTATTCATTATTCTTGCATGTTTATATTTTTATAAATATGTATATATTACTTATAATATATATGTACATTAAAACCAGAATAAAAATGCAAAGAAATCACAAAATAAAAATACTTGTATAAAGGATACATAGGTATACTGCCTATACATATACCTATACAAATAATACTTGTATTATATTAAATATACAAAACATATCAGAAAAATAAAATAAAAATATATTTATGTACATAAAAGTACTTTATGTTTTTATAAAATAATAAGCAAAAATAAATAAATTAAAAGACACAAAATAAAAATAAAATACTAAAATATATAGATAGTACACCTATATAGGGTTAAAAAGGTAACTTGTAAAAATGTAAGCCATAAAAATAAATAAAAATCAGAATAAAATACTACATAAAAAATTAAACATTTTTTATTTTTTAACCATAATTTAATTCAACCTATTTCTATTTTTAAATAATTTAATAAAATAATTTCCGGAGCTTTTTCCTGGTTGGTCCACGTGGACCAACCAGGTGCGGTCTAGAGTTGACCTCGGTCAACTCCCTGACCGAGCCCTGCCATTTCTGACACCGTGATTTCGCCCCGATTTCCCCCAATTTCCAAGCTCGATCCGTTCGTCTTCACGCCTCGATCCCTTCTTGGGACTTCACCCCCGATCATCACTCTCCCACGCCATGTATCCGAATCCAGCATATCTGCATCATTCGCGCGTGAGCCTGGCTTGAAGGAGACGCCATCGTCGTCTACTTAAACACCCCGCCTCCTTCGAGCCCAGGTTTGAACGCCCTTCGGTCCACCCCTCGCGCTTCTTTCGTGCTCCAGAGCTCCCCGGAGGTGACAGCTCCGTCCTAGGCTCTTCAGCCAAGGCTCCCGAGGTCGGAGGCGCTTCCACCACCTCCCGCAAGCTCGCCGGTCGAGGTACCATTTCTTCCTCTGGCTCCGGCCATCGAGGGCCATCTCCCGCCTTTTCATTTAACCCATTAGCTTCCTGTAATCCTTAGCTACAAAAACCCCAAAAAAAATTCGAAGTTTGAACATCTATCTCGCCACATCAAACACCTCGGCCGGAGCGCACCTCCGGCCGATCATCCCCCCATCGATCCACGCGTCCCCGAGTCCATCCAAGGGTCCAGGCAGTTTGCCCTGGACCCTTTGACCATTCTTGCAGGTCAAAGCTCAAGTGAATATAGCTGGAGCGCGCATTTTGAGCTCGCCGGAGCCGACGAAGCCTCCCAGCTCCGCCAGCCACCAGCGAGCACCACGGCGACCGCCGTGGCTTTTTGACGCCTCTGATCGTTAGAGAAGACCTGCAGGAGGCTCCTCGTCCATTTTGGAGCTCAACAGCCATCAGAGCTAGCCGGAGGAGCGCGGCGAACTTCGCCCAGCCGGAGCTCCGCCTCGTTCTTCCAGCTGCCTCCACCGCCGTCCGATCGAGGAGACCCTCCAGTTAGAACGTGGGCCGTCCGATCGTCAGCGCTCAGCCACCGTCGATCTCGCCCGAGATCTAATCTCAGACGTCCACAGCGAAGCGTCATCGGCCGTCCAGATCGTGCCACGTGTCAAGTGGCCTCTTCATCGCCGTTGGATCGCGCGCCGAGGGTATTTTACATCCTCACCCTCGCGCATTTTGCATTTGTATTTCAGTACTAAAACTTTTGTCCGTAGTGTAATAATTTTGTAATATTTGCATCAGAGACCCCCGAACTTTGCTTATTTGCACCGAGGTCCAATCCACGTCACCTCACGTGCCCGTGCGCGTGAGGGGGCTGGGTATTTTGCAAGGACCCCCCTGGGGTTTATTTATTTCGCTTAAGTCCATGAATGTTTGCTTTAAGTTGTAATATTTTGGAGAAACTGCATTGAACCCCTTGGAACTTTGTGATATTGCAAAAATACCCCTTCCAGGCGCGTGCGAGTCACGCACTCTGGTGGGTAAATTGCTCAGATACCCTTGCGGGTTTGGCTATTTGGTTTTAATCCTTTAAATGCAAGTTTGAGTGTAAACTTTCGTGGAAAAATTGCATGTATGCCCCTGGATGTTTTAATATTTGCACTTATACCCCTGCCAGGCCTGTTTAATGTTTGCTTGCTTGTTGGATTTATTTGAATGATCATTTCATATCCAAAAATTCTCAAATTTTGAAGTTAAGTTCCTGGACACGTGTACTTCCACGCTATCACTTTAGTTTTTGATTTTATTTTAATTTCACAATTATTAAAAATCAAAAACTTGCTTTTTGTGCACTGTCCAGTTTAGAAAATCCCAAAAAAATATTAAAACCCCTCCAAAAATACCAAAAAAATTACCTAGTGTCTATTTTATCCTATTTTAGTGTCAGTCCAAAAATCACTAAAAATCTCAAAAGAAAAACACTAAAAATTTGAAAACACTCAAAAACTTCAAAAAAATATATAAAATTAAGGAAAACTCTAAAAAATACAAACTCAGGTTCTGTGTGCTCCTTATTTTGTTCCTTTTATTTGAAAAATAGTGTGAAAAATTTTGAGTACTGGCTGCTATTTTTAAATCCTATTGTATTCACAGCCAGCTCTTGTTTCACTGTTTTGACTTATTGCAGTAATTAAAAATACCAAAAACACCTTGAAAAATCTCCAAAAATCACAAAAACAGTAGAAAATCATAAAAATATCAAAAACAATTTATTTCTGAATTTTTGGTAATTTTTACTTAGTTTTATAAATATTTTAGCTTGCCTCCTATTATATTGTCTTTACTTTCCAATATTGAAAAAGAAATAAAAAAAAATATAAAATATAAAATTATAAAAATCAGAAAATTAAAAATCAAAATACAAAACTAAAAAATAAAAATAAAAAAATTTTTTAAAATTAAAAACCCACAAAAATTGTAGTTTCTTGCTTGCTTAGTGTAGACACTTCACATACACACACTTGTGCTTACATTTGCTTGAACTACCCTGCTTGCTCCCTGTGTTCGAACTCTCTGCATACTTGTCCCTATACATCATTTGTGCAGAGTTAAAAATAAATTTTAACTCCACATTATTTCTAATTTATTGATCTTTAGTGTGGGTTGATTGTTGATTAATCACATTTTATTGTGGGTCGCCACAGCGACGTATTTAGACCCTCGATAATCTGCGGTTTATCATGAGGCGATAGCAAGGATCGCCTCATCTGGGAAGGTATCGCGAATAGGATCAATCTGCTCAGAATCCTCAGGCTGCTCTAATCGGGAAAGATGATCCGCCACCACATTCTTGACTCCAGGCTTATCCTTGATCTCAATGTCGAACTCCTGGAGTAGAAGGATCCATCTAGTCAGTCTGGCCTTGGCATCCTTCTTTGCCATGAGGTACCTGATGGCGGTGTGATCTGTAAACAAAGTCACTCTAGATCCAATGATATACGATCTGAACTTATCTAGGGCAAACACTACTGCTAGCATCTGCTTCTCTGTGACCGTATAATTCCGCTGGGCGGAATCCAATGTGCGGTTAGCATAGTGTATGGCAAACGGAACTCCATCCCTCCTCTGTCCCAGCACTGCCCCCACGGCAAAATCGGAGGCGTCCGTCATGATCTCGAATGGGAGAGACCAATCAGGCGGCTGGAGAACAGGAGCCTCAATAACATGCTGCTGGAGAGTCGCAAAGGACGAGAGACACTTGTCATCGACAAGGAACTCGATGTCTTTCGTCAAGAGGTCAGTCAACGGTCGGGCAATCTTGCTGAAATCCTGAATAAATCTCCTATAAAATCCAACGTGCCCCAGGAATGACCGTAGCTGCCTCAAATTGGACGGCGGTGTGAGTTTTCTAATGACATCAACCTTGGCCGGATCAACCTCCATGCCCCTGTTGGAGATGATGTGGCCAAGCACCGTCCCTTGAGTCACCATGAAGTGACTCTTCTCCCATGACAAAACCAAATGAAACTCGATACATCGCTGGAGTACCCGGTCTAGGCAGTCAAGACAAGAATCGAATCCGTCGCCGTAGATCGAGAAATCGTCCATGAAGACCTCCAAACACTCCCCTACCATGTCCGAAAAGATCGACAGCATGCACATCTGAAAAGTCGCAGGGGCGTTGCATAGCCCAAATGGCATGCGTCGAAAAGCATATGTGCCGAAGGGACAGGTAAAGGTGGTCTTCTCCTGATCCTCAGGAGCAATGGCCACTTGGTTGTAGCCCGAGTACCCATCCAGGAAGCAATAATGGCTCTTCCCTGCCAGTCTCTCAATGATCTGGTCAATAAAAGGCAGGGGGAAATGGTCCTTCTTGGTGGCTTGGTTGAGTCTCCTGTAGTCAACACAAACCCTCCAAGAGGTGGGTACTCGTGTAGCGATCTCCTCTCCCGACTCACTGATCACAGTTGTGATGCCCGTCTTCTTGGACACCACATGCAAGGGGCTGACCCACTTGGAGTCGGAAATGGGATAAATAAAATCTGCACTCCACCATTTTGATATTTCTTTCATCACGACCTCTCTCAGGTTGGGGTTCAGTCGCCGCTGGAACTCACGCGACGGCTTCGCCCCCTCCTCGAGATAGATATGGTGGGAGCACACTGCTGGGCTAATCCCATGGAGATCCGCTACGCTCCATCCGATCGCCTTGCGGTTCTTTTCAAGAACCCCCATCAAACGGGATTCTTGCTCTCCAGTCAACTCGGCGGAGATGATGACTGGGTACATCTCTGGATCGCTCGTAAGGAATCGATACTTCAGCGAAGTAGGGAGCGGCTTTCGCTCTGGAATGCTGGGTGCTGACAAATCTGGATGTGGAAGGAACTGAGTGAAAGCTGCTAAGTCTGCCAAATCTGCCTGGGAAAGTGAAAGCGTACTCTCGCAAACTGGATCGGGAGAAGGCTGCTCAACTGCACTGTCTCTGCTCGGCTCTGCATCTACCTCCTCCTCATCTATAGGCTCAGGTGAACTCAGGTCTGGCATCTGATCATAGCAATCGGCCCAATCAGACTCTGAATCCGAGGGATCTGCATCAATCGCGGTGGCATCAGTACCACCGGAGAACAAGGTGGCCTCAGTACCACCATCACTGAACATCGTGTCGCGATCAAGGACCGGCTCTGCTGCCTCTATGGTATCCTGAACCAGGGCTGTGCTCTCCAAACTCTCCTCTGCTATCATCTCGGCATCAGCTGTATCTGAGTATGAGAGGATGGTCTGTGCTACAGGATCTGCCCAAGCTGCCTCATCGTCTGTGATCACAAAATCACAGTCCTGGTGGATGTCTGGCTCTGTGTCTGTCAGCTGCTCTGAATCGGTACTCGCATCTGAGCGGGCTCTATCTCTAGCTCTGTAGTCCTCGACCGTATCGATTTGTATACTCTCGCCCTCGACGCGGAAGTACACCTTCCCGCTATCATGATCAGTCACCGCCTTGGCTGTGGCCAAGAACGGACGACCAAGGATGATGGGGGTATCGGCCACTGGCTCAGGGATCTCCATGTCCAACACTACGAAGTCCACGGGGAATTTCAGGCCCTGAATTGTGACGATAACGTCTCGTAATAACCCCTTCGGCCTCTTGACAGATCGATCAGCGAACTGAAGGACTGTCCTGCTCTGTCGAAGAGTGCCCAACTCGAAGCGGTCAAGAAGGGCTGCCGGAAGAAGGTTGATCGACGATCCGCTATCTAGAAGAGTACGGTCGAACCTCTGCTCACTGATCTGGCATCTGACATACGGGGCCCCTGAATCTGGCCTCTTGGCTGGCAGTCGGTTCTGGATCGCAAAACACGTGGCTTTCGTCAGCACATGGATTTCTGAAGTGTGATTCCTCCTCCTCCTCCTGACTGTAGTCCTGTCTCTCAAAGAACGCTGGAGAAGGGGGATGTGCTGCAAAGCCTCCTGGAGGGTCAGCTGGATGTGGAATCGGTCAATCATGCTCTGGCTGAACTCCTCAATCTCTCTCTTTTTTGGATTTTCTTTTTTCTTCCCCTTCCCCATCTGAAGGGCTCTAGGGAAGGGGATCACAGGGTCCTTCTCAGATGAAGGACTAGGAAAAGGTCTAGACGGTTCAAGGACCAGATCCACACATACATCATGCACCACAGTGGGACCAGAAGAAAGTAAACCTTTTCCTTTATTCATAACAGAGTTCTGAGATACAGGAATGCGAGGAAAGACAACATCTCTATCTGTACAAACACCGGTGGCCTCAGTACCACCACGGGCTGGCTCTGCTGCTGCTGCTGGTAGTAGACGTCTCGCGGCATCAGTACCGCGGGCTGGCTCGGCTGAACGGGTGGCATCAGTACCACCTCTTCGAACTGGTGAAGCGGCGGCCTCAGTACCGCCGGTGGGATCAGCATCCTTGGTGGCTTCAGTGCCACCATCATCATCTGGAGCGGCCTCAGTACCGCTCTCCTCCTCCTCATGTGGCGCCTCTATAGTGTCCTCGTGGTGAAGCTCAGATGAGGCGCCGCCGCCTGCTGGGGTCCTACCGCTCCTAAGTGTGACAAAATCAACATCAAATAGATCCGAAGATGTATCATCAAATGGGTCACTAGGAGTGGCTAACTCAGTATGTACTACCTGCTCAGATTTCCTCTTAAGGTTGTTCGGATTCGGCTCGATCTGGGCTGGTATGGCGGCCTTCCCTCTCACCAGGTCTCGCATCTCCTGGCGGAACTCGTCCATCTCCTGTCTGAATGTGGCTTGCTGGTCCGTGAGGAGGCGGGCGATGTCATCCAAAGCGGGGCTCTCATGGGAGCCCGACGGGTAGCCTCTCTGTGGGTGAGGCTGCTGGAACTGCTGCTGATGGTGCTGGTAAGAGGGACATGAGGACGGGTGCTGCTGCTGGATCGGGTGAGCCTGCTGCTCACGTCTCCATGACTGTCCCTGCTGCTGATAGGGACGAGGACCGTAGGATGATGGCTGGTGCTGATGGTGTGCTGGGGGCTGCTGTTGCGGCTGGTGCTGGTCTCTCTGCTGGGAGTACTGCCCTCCCTGTCCTGACGGCTGCTGCTGGGGCTGGGCACCACCACTCCCCCACCTGAATCCGGGATGGTCTCGTCGGATCCCAGGCTGGGGGCGGTCATACCAAATCCCGTTGACATCCATCAACGGCTCTGCATCGAAGGGGTCTGGCGGGAGTACTGCCAGAGGCTGATCCGGCTGGTAGACCACCATCTGCATGTCTGGAGATGGTGGGGACTGGTAGGTAGGCTGCGGCTGCTGGTACGGCTCTGCCTGTACAAGGTGAACCTGTCTAGGCTGCTGTGAGGAGCTGGAGCGCTGGGACGAGCTGCTGCTGATGGTGCTGGTATCGCCTCGCGACAGAAGACGGGGCTGTGAAGCCGTCTGTGTCTCCTGGAGACACATGAGCTGGGTCTTCATGTCGCTCAGAACCTGTGCCATCTGTTCCATCTGAGTGATGCTCTGGCACTGCTTCTTCTCGATCAGCTCCATGCGGTCCAACTTCTCGCTGATGATACCCATGTCCGCAGCGGATGACTCTGCCTGTGCTGCTGCGACTGCGGACGAACTGGATGGACCTGCATCTACCCGTGCTATCCTCTGGTACTGCACGGGTCCTGGCTGCTGTGGCTAGGGTCTCTGAGAATACAACCTGGTCTGGGACATCACCATGTAGTTCTCGGACATCTCCTCGTAGATGCCCAGACCTGGTCGTGGTCCTTGGCAAAGTAGGACCCGCCGCAAGAAGCGTTCACCAGACCCTGAAGCTCTGGCATCAACCCGCTGAAAAAGCTCTGAACTAGGTTCGGCTTGGATATGTCGTGGTGCGGGCATCTGTCTAGGAGCTCTCGGAACCTCTCCCAAGCCTCGTGAAACTGCTCGTTGGGGAACATGGAGAAGTGCTGATCAGGGCCCTCGCTGCTCGGGCCCTCGCAAGAAACAGAGAGAAAAAGTGGTCAGTCCAAAATTATTGTCAGAGAATATGAGAAAAATATATCTATCAAAAATTCTATACAAAAAGCCGCGAAACTCGAAAAGCCGCGGAAAAAGCTAAAAACGACTACTAAGCCGTGCTCCCCGGCAACGGCGCCATTCTGATGGCACAAAATTCCCGAGCGACTAAGGTAGAAGGTACAGAAAAACAGGTCGTTGCGACCTCAGCCACTCAGAATGTGTCAATCAAGAAAAATGAACCACTAAATAAATCAAAGATCAATCAAAACACTCAAATAGCGGTCCTGCTATGAGATTTACCTGGTATAGCACCCAGGGTCGAACTCAAGGAGCACGGATTGGCTAAAAAGCCTACGAAAGTAGTCAAAAAATCAGAGAAAAAAGGAAAACATTTTTAGTGGTTTTTAATTGTTTTTAAATTTTTCTTTGGATTTTTAATATGTAAAGAAAATAAGAAGAACAACCACAAGCAAGCTTCGACAATTTATTAATGCACTAAAAGGCAAGCAAAAATTCAGGAAAAAATATTTTTATGTGTTTTATATTTTTCTGTGTTTTTGGTGAATTTTTGGGATTTTTATGATATTTATTTTAATTTCTAAAAATCAAATAGTAAGACAAACAAGGGGTACTGTCCAGCCAAGCCTAAAGTCCTTAAATAAAATACCTAAGGACCTTAAAAGGACCTGGAGGTAATTTTCCTGTATACTAGAGAAAACAAGGAAAAATTGAGCACCAAAATTATTGTTTTTGGGTTTTTAGATTATTTATATGATTTTTATGAGTTTTTAGGTGTTTTTGAATTTTTAGGGTTGTTAAGCAATGAAAAATAGCCAAAATTGGCTAGAAAATCAAAGGACACAAAATAAAAAGTACCTAATTTTTATAGAATTTTTAGGGGTGTTTTTATATTTTTTTTGTGATTTTTAAAACTGAACAGTGCCAAAAATAGATGTTTTTGAATTTTTAAAAATAGCAAATAAACTCAAAAATGTCCTCAAAAATTCTCGAAAATCCTACACCATGGCAGGAACCATGGGTCAAATTTTCATCGAATTTGGAGGTGATTTGATATTTTATTCAAAAATGACAAGAGGACACCGTGCACAGGGGACCAAAGTGCAAATACCCGAAGTTCTGGGGGTCCTGGTGCAAAATACCCAGCAAGTCACGCGCGTGGCGCGTGCTTGGGGCACTCAGGGACCTATATGTAAGAAAAACAAGTCCGAGGACCTTTTGGTAACTCGTACCAAAAAGTCCAGGGCTGTTATGCAAATATCCCACTAAAAGACGCACCATGTGCAAATAAAACACTCACAAGGGCATAAATGCAATTACTGAAAATATTTCATTCATTTATGAACAACCAGAACTATAGGGCTAATGTTGCAAATACACCAAACAAAGCACGTGGCGAAGCACGTGACAGACACTCATAGGGGCATAAATGCAAATAAACTAGAGTACCAGGTTCCAAGTGCAAATATCCCAACGTAAATAAAAGACACACAATATTTACAGGACTAAATCTAAAAACATAAACTAAGAGGGGGCCTACGGTAAATTACCCCTTTATTACGTCGACGGCTGGATGATGGACGCGTGGCTGATCTGACAGTCCTGGACGCTGGCGTCTCTCTCTCCTTCCGCACGTGGGCCGATCGACGTCTCAGAGGGGGCCACGTGGAAGATCTAGCTCGGGTGGCTGGTGGATGGCGCCTCCCTCTCTGCTCTAACGGTCCCGATCAACCCTCGAAATGATCGGACGGTGTCTGCTCCTCGATGGATGGATGGTCTCGATGGAAACTGGAGCACTGAGGGTAATCGGACGGTGGTCGAGGACCCTCGAAGAACAGGTGGCCGGCGAGTTTCGCCGGCCTCGTGCGCGTTCTGTGGTCCTCCTTAGCTGCCTCTGAAGATCGGAGAAGGTTGGCGATGAAGCTCCGCAGCTGTTGGTGGCCTCCGATGGCCCAGCCGAGCCCTGGAGGGGCTCCGGCGAGGTCGGCGGAGGGAAGCTTCTGGCCTGGATGTAGGGAAGCCTCAGATGGCCTCCTCTGGACCTGCAAGATAGCTCAAAAGCTTCGCGGGTCGAGGGCAAAATGCCTCGACCCGGTTAGGTGGTGTGGAGGTGGTCGGTGCGTCGGGATGAGCAAGCTCCGGCGAAGCGACGGACGGTGGAGCTCGAAGCCCAGCTCCTGTGCGAGCTGGGTTGAATGGGTGTATGGAGAAGGTGCGCGGAGGGATGGCGAAGGTGACTGTGGGTTCCGATGATCGAAGAGTATGCGAGATAGCCGGAATCGACGGAACGCGACGGAGCTACGATTTGGGGCTAACTAGAAATTAGACGAAATGGGAAAGCTAGAAGGTTACCTGGGTGGCGAAGTAGACTAGGCTGGAGCTGAGGTAGCTCCTGGTCGTGGCCTCGAAGGTCGTCAAGTCCTGAGGCTCGGGCTCCTGCACTGGGCGGAGCACGGCGGCGCAATGTCGCCGGATCAGTGGTCCGGCCACCCCCTCCTCGCTGCGACACGGACAATCGAGAGCTGTCACCTCAAGGGATGCAGTGGAGGTCACGGGATGAAGGGTGGAGAGCCAAAGATGGCGATTTAAGGTGGCGGAGCTCGAGATTTATATGGGTGCCGACCCGACTAGGGCTGGTCGGGTAGGGCAGCATGAAGTGCGGATCCCGAGGCAAGGGCTCCGGCGAGCATGTCGGATGCAAGGAGAAGAGGTAGGACCCGGGTTTGCGGAGATGGCGAGCGGATCGAACGCGGAAAAAGGGAAGAAATCGGGTCGGGCGCGAGATCCGCGGGAGAAGACGGTCCGCGGAGGGAGTTGACCGGAGGTCAACATCTCCGTGGACCAATCAGAAGCTGCCACGTGGAAAAGATTTGAAGCTCAAAAATAAGGCAGCAAATGGCCGATTTTGCAAAAACCCAAAACATGAAATATTTTTTATTTTTTTTTCTATTTTTTGGTGATTTTTAATTAATTTTTGGAAATAAAAATAAGGTATTTACATTACATAGCTATATATAGGTATATGTACAATATGTAGTTTTTTTTGTTTTTGATTTTTTTTAATTATTATTTTTATGCATTTTTGTTCCCATTTTATATTTTATTTATTTATAGTATAAAATTAGGAATAAAAGGGTATTTTTATTTTATTTTTATTATTTATATACATAGGTGAAATAAATATATATGTACATGTATCTACATGGTACATGTATAAGGTATTTTTATATTTTTGTTTTTGTAATTTTTATTTGATTTTTGTTTTGGTTCTTTTGATTTTATTTATTTACAATATAAAGCATAGAATATTTACAAAAAGTTTAGAAAATAATTTTATTTATTTACAAGGTTAAATAAATAAAGAAGCATGGTCTATGTACATGGTGAAAGGGTAATTTTTTTGATCTTTTCAATTTTCAAATTTTTATTTTGTTTTTAATATTTTCTAAATATATACAAATATGTACAAGCCATAATTTTTGGGTGGGGAAAATATAATTTTATTTATTTATATGGATATTTACACTAGAGCACCTATCTCCCTCTACTTTGGCTTTTATGCGGTCAGGCCCATGCTGAGCCTCCCTTGGTTAGGTTGCTCAATATTTATTCTAAATATTTCCCTCTTTTTTTTCTTTTTACTCTTTATTCTTTTATTTTTGCACAAAAACATGCTAATTACAGGTTTTTACACAATGCATGCTTTTGGTAATTATTGGTATTTACATATATCTACATGTATTTGCAAAGGTTTTTGTAGCTAAAATAGAAGAATAAAGAGTGATGAATGGGTATTCATCACCTCCCTCCCCACCCTTATAGGTCTTCTTCTCTCATCACTCCTTCTATTTTCTTGAGTCGTGATGATGGATCGATGTTCGTTTCAATCGGATCTTGTGGCTTTGATTTTTTCTCATCGTCCACCATGTATAGGGATTGGACCTCCGACTAACCTCTCATCCTCGTCCCTTCCCTCATCTTCTCTTTCCTCGTCCATGCCCTCTTTGTTCCCTCTCGTTCACTTCCCATTCTTAGTGGGCATGCTGAGTGATGAACACAATTTATCGTAGGTCTAAATAGTATGTCTCACACAAGGCGGGAGACAAACCGAGGTCGCTGCGGTGACCCACAATAAATAGTACTTAATCAACAATTAACCCACACTATAAATCAAGCAATAAGAAATAAATGTGGAGTTAAAATTTATTTTTAACTATGCACAAAAGATGTATAGCAAGCAAGTATGCAGAGAGTTCGAACACAGGGAGCAAACAAGGTAGATCAAACAAATGTGTGTGTGTGAAAGTGAAGTGTTGTCTACACTTATGAAATGCAAATGTTTTTGTGGGTTTTTAATTTTAATATATTTTATTATTTTTTTTTATTTTTAGTTTTGTATTTTGATTTTTAAATTCTCTGATTTTTATAATTTTATATTTTATATTTTTTCAATATTGGAATATATAAACAAGGTAATAAAAGAAGTGCTACAATATTTATAAAAATGTGCAAAAATAGTCAAAAATCAGAAATAAAATCTTTTTGGTATTTTATAATTTTCTACTATTTTTGTGATTTTTGGGAATTTTTTCAAAATATTTTTGGTATTTTAAATAGGCAAAACAAGGAAAAACAGTGAATAAAACTTGCTGGCCGAAATTAAAATGAGGTTGAAAAATACTAAACAATACCTAAAATTCCACAAATTAATTTTCGAATATAGATAATGAAACCAGGAAGACATAGCAACTGAGTTTGTATTTTTGTGATTTTTCTATGATTTTCTAGATTTTTATAAAGATTTTTAGGGTTTTCTAATTTTTAAGAATTTTCTTTTGCGATTTTTAGTGGTTTTTGGACTGACACTATAGATGACAAAACACACAAAATATAATTTTTTTGGAATTTTTCAAAATGCTTTTATAATTTTTTAAGGATTTTCTAATGCAAACAGTGAAATAAATGCATGTTTTTGATTTTTAATAAATATGAAAATACAATAAAAATGCAATGCAAAAATATGGCGTGAAGTGCAAACACACAGGAGCTTAAGTTTAATTTTTGAGAATTTTTGGAATTAAAGTGAGGCCCTAATTAAAGAGATCAAACAAGTAAAAATGTCAAGGCTGGCAGGGGCATCGTTGTAAAATGTCACAACAACCAGGGTCTCAAGTGCAATTTTCCAGCAAATTTTTCAATTGAGTAAATATTTTCTGAACCAAAACCAATACCCAAAGCCACGGGGGTTTCCCTGTAAAAATCCCAAGCTCACGTGCGTTACACGCGCACTTGAGAGGGGCACATGTACAATAATTAAAAGCCCGAGGGGCACAGTTGCAAAAAGACCAGAAGTTAATTAACTGCAGATGAAGGTTTTGGCACCAAACTTAAATAATACAAAACCCGAGGGCCTGTTTGCAAAATCGCCAAGGTGCGCGTGATGTGCACGCGCCTGGAAGGGGCCCTGATGTTATATGGTAACAAGTCGGGGGCTACTAGCAAATTTTACAAAAACATAATAAAGGCAAATGAAAGTTTTGTGTCTTTAATGTAGAATAAAAAACTGGCAAGGGGGAAAATGCAAAATACCCACGGAGGCCGAATCCAACGGTGGGCGTTAACCCACTTAACACGTGTCAGCGCAGGGGCTCCCGATACCCCTTCGGGTTGAATGGCCACGACAAGATCTTGGCCGAATGATCAGACGGCTGTGGGGGTCCAAGATCCGACGGAGGTTGTGCGTTCTGGAGACTCGCGTTGATCGGACGGCAGGCAACCCCCCTGCAAGAACAGGGAAGAGCGTCGCCCCTGGCAAACTTTGATAGGCGCGCTAGCGTCGCTCCGGCCTCCGTTCTCACCGATGGAGCGCTCCAAATGTGCCTGGAAGGTTCCCCGCGCCTGCGACTGGGCCAAATGGGCGGAGAGGCCCCGGTGCGACGCCGCGTGCTCGAGGAAGGAAGGTGGCTCCAGGTAGCGTGTTCAGCGGCAAAATTCGACTCCAGCTGGAGTCTCTCTGACTCTGGGGACCTGCAAGTAAACACGGCAAGCACAGTAGATGGTCCCAAGGCAGAGATGTGCGGAGTGTTGATAGTTTTGGCGAAAATGGAGCTCGCTGGAGCTTGCTCCGACGAGGTGGTGGCTCGATAATAATCTGCGTGTGAATCGATGGGAAACAATGCTAACTAATCCTAATGCTACTCTAACTAAGGAAATGCAAGAAAAATGAACAAAAAGGCAGACCTCAAGGCTGTAGAGCCCAAGGTTGGAACCTCACGACCGCAAGGCCGGAGATGGAGGTTGGAATCCGCCGTCGAGCTAGCGAGGCACCTCGACAAGGTAGAGGACCATCCCTCTGTCACATGGGGTCCAGCAATAATCCCTCAGATGTTTTTGGCTCAGGCCAAAGCGATTCAAAGGGGAGAGGAAGATGAGGGGGTCGGTTTTGAAATGTGGTGAGGGGGCTCGAAGATCAAGACGTACAACTCGATTCAGAGCTCCACAGCTCAAGGAGGGCCTTGGATGTGTAAGAGCTCTGATCGAGGAAAAACTTCCATGAAGGAAGCATCACGAGTTGGTGAAAGGAGCGGCCCCCAAAAAACCTTGAAAATGGGTCAAAACCCATTCTGACAGCATACAGGACCTAGGGTTAGAGAGTTGACCCGAGGTCAACTCTCCTGGCCCCCTGGTTGGTCCACGTGGACCAACCAGGAAAAAGGTCCCAAAAAAGTCATTTTAAAATTGTAAATAATATTATTTTATTTAGGTTACAAAATAAAAAGTGTTTATAATTTTATAAATTATTTTATTATGATTTTAATTATTTTTATGAGATGTATTTTTACAAGTTTGCATTTATGCCCTTTATAGGTATAATACATATATATATTGTATTCTTTTATTTTTATTTTGTGTATTTTAATTTTATTATTTTTATTTAGTATTTTATAAAATTATAAAATACTTTTAAACACGTAATTATATTTTTATTTTATTTTTTTGAATTGTTTTGTATCTTTAATAAAATATAAGTATAGTTTATACAGGTTTGTCTATAGGTATATTACCTATGTATTATATATACATGTATTTTATTTTGAGCTTTATTTACATTTTTATTCTGATTTTATTGTACAAATATATTATAAATAATATTTACAAAATTATAAAAATATAAAATTAGAAAAATAATGAATAAAGAATAAACTGAATATTTTAATCTGTACAAGTATATTACAATGGTCCAAAACTCAACTTTCAAACTATAACTTCGAAAAATACGAAACCACCTCCATTAAATAGATTATTTTATGCTATATACAATAAAGGTGAGTTTGGTACATTTCAAGTTTTTATTTGCACGATACGGGTCTGGGAAGTTGGAGTTTTGGAATCTTATTCTGATCATAACTTTTTATCTATAGATTATTTTTCAGTGAAATCAATTTTGTATTTTTCTTTATTAAATTATCTACAACTTTCATGTACAAAGTTTATTTATTTGACGTATAAAAAGTGGAACCAAAAATAGGTCCCAAAATGAATAAAGAATGCATTGAATAAAAGGTATTTTTATTGTATTTTTGCCCTTATCTCCCCCTACTTTATTCCTTGTCGACCTAGTCATCAAGATGCCTAGGTCTCGGGGTTTCGGGTCATAAAATATTTACAATATTTTATTCTTTTTCTTTTCTTTTCTTTATTCTATAATTTTGGCTTTAATTACAGTATTTTATATACTAATGGGATGCACATGCATGAATGCTAAGATGCTATATTTAAAGCTATTTAAATGGCATTTGCTAGGGTTTTTGGTGCCAAAATGATAGAATAAAGATGATGAAAAGTGGATTCATCATCCCCCTATACTTTACCATTGTTAGTCCCTAGCAAACACTTATGCAATGAGTGCAAAAAGAAAAGAAAGAAAAGAAAAAGAAGAAATTTGGATTAAGTTTAGTTATCAAACTTGTCTTCACAAAATCAAAGTTTGGAGCTTAAGTCAGACCTTTGGAATTTTAGTGCGGGCAGAACCTTAATGAGAATCGAATTTGAAAACCAACAGACCTTGAGAATCCCAAAACTCTGTCCAAGTCTCCTTAATAGCTAGGTCAGAAATATCTCAACTCATACGCAAACCCTTACGACTATGAATCTGGCTTGTACAGTGTAAGTGATAGTGGCTCTCCCCAACTGAAATGACAAAGAGACTGACTTCTCCAATATGACAACCCAATGATTCCCCAATCCAACAACTCATCCCTCAAGGAGCAGGGTATTCCCTTCTAAGTTCAAGTGGCAACCAGCTCAAGAGGAGGTGGTGAAGAGATGGACGGTAGCCAGTGTAGCTACCTATCCTAGGATGCAAGACCAGTGTAGTCAAGTCATCCAGCTGCATGCTCACATGATTTGACTTTGAAGCTCAAGCTTGCTTATTGAACTTTACAGCATATGTACACTCCGGCAGGCATTTTTTTATTTTTGTACAGGCCTGTCCACTTTTTTGGAGTTTTTGCTTTTCTTTTTTTTTCTTTTTTTGAATACTATATACAGTAGCATTTACATAGGGAGTTTTTCCTCTTGAGCCAGTAGACTATCCCTCTTTTGAATCTTTATTGCAACCCACGATCTCCTATCCTCGAAACTCATTATTACTGGACGGGTTGGGGCGCACTTCCCTGCCTAGAGGAGGACAAGTGTTTCCACCTGTGTGCGTCTCATACCGGCAAATCCAACCTCCTCACCACTCCAACTGAGTTGAGCCATGTGAAAGGTGCAAGTGTTCAAGTTAGGTCATTATCAACAAGAGTCATGCGTGTGCTCCAAAATACTCTACTTAGGCAGTCAAGAATCCATTGAACCAAGTCCCGTGATCCTCAAAGAATTAAGTCAACTAGACCTGAAGTACCTCAATTCCAGCTCCTATAAGGTTCCTGTTAATTAGGTAGATTTAAGGTCCAACCAAGCTCCAATCTTCGAATTTTACTTAGACTCGTTCAACTATCAAACTCAATCTGAAAAATGCTCATGCTATGCAATGCTATGAAGAAAATATTTTTGTGATGCAATTTTTCAAAGATTTTGAACTTTTTATGGATTTTTGAAAACATGATTATGATGTTGCATATGCATTTTTTGTATTTTTCAGAAGTTTTCCAAATGTTTTTGGATTTTAGTTTTTGCAAATGTTTTTGGGATATTTGAAAACAAAAAGATTTTGGCTGAAAACTAGGTTGAAATATGTACACGGGAGTGCTTCTTATATTTACAAGAAGTGGATTTTAAGAATTTACAAGGGTAAGTGGTAAGTTTTATACACATATATAGTGGATTTTAGGTGAGATGTAAGTATTCCTCAAACTTATTTGACACAAGCTTTTTCACACAATTTTTGAAAACTATAGTCCAAATAGTTTTTACAAACATTTTACAAACATGTACACACATTTGAAAATCATTTTGCAGAGGCTTTCAAAACAGTATATATAGGTTTTTCAAAACATTTTTGCAACCATTTTTCAAACCATTTGCAATTCATTTTTCAAACATTTTATTTCACATAAAGAAAATAAATTTTTACAAACCACACTTTTTACACAGGTTGAAAACATGTAACAAAATATTTTCAAAATAGTTTTTCAATAAATGTTCACAAAGATTTTCAAACTATTTTTCAAACATTTTGCAAAAAACATTTTCATCTGATTTATTAATCAGTATATACTACAAGAATTTGAGGAACAAAACACCTTTTTATTAAGGTTTTTATTGAATTTTAAAGAATGATTAGCCATATTATTAAGAAAATACGATAGTACGAGTTATGGCTAAAGTATATACGTAGTATATACGACCCCCTATGCTTAGCTTGAGCTATGTCCTCATAGATCGGAGAGAAAAGAGAAGGCGTAAC
Source organism: Ottelia alismoides (assembly GCA_037367405.1). Taxonomy (NCBI): domain Eukaryota; kingdom Viridiplantae; phylum Streptophyta; class Magnoliopsida; order Alismatales; family Hydrocharitaceae; genus Ottelia; species Ottelia alismoides. The sequence goes on along the minus strand of JAZKJV010008026.1, from coordinate 215,032 downwards.
TCGTACTAAGTATAGACAAGTCTAAAGAATAAGTGAATGAATCAATCAATGAGAAGTTGACCATCCCCCCTATACTTAGGATCAAATAATCCTAAGTATAGCACACTGTACACAATGCAGGGAGGGTCAAGGGTGGGAATGAACAGATCGTACTCAGATTTTCTCCCCATATACTTAGGGTAAAATATCCCTAAGTATAGACAAGAAGAGGAGACAATGGAGAGGATCGAAATGAATAACAGAACTCGGGGTGCACACCCCCCTATACTTAGGACAAAGTACGTCCTAAGTATGGAAAACTGTCTACAAGGGCGGCACCTTTTTAATAGATAAAGAAAATGGAAAAGGAAAAGAAGAAAAGAAGAAAAGAAGAAAATAACTCAACAGATGAAAGAGCGATATGGATGTACACGTCACTCCCCCTATACTTAGGGTAAAGGAAGCCCTAAGTATATGCAACAACAGGAGTGATGACACGGAACGAAGAATGAACACTCGGCTCGTCCACCCCTCCTAAACGTAGGACAAAGTGCGTCCTCCGTAAGGCAAACACGAGAATGGGTGGACGAGCAACACGGGAGAGAGAACAAAGGTAAGCAAATGAATGTACAACAAGGATGGATGTACACATGATCAAGAAGGTATAAAGCTAACCTTCTTGCGAGACCGCTGAGGGATAGATCTAGTGTGGTGCAGGCCGACATCGGGGTCCACAGTGGACGGAAGTCGATCAGGGTCGACAGGATGAAAGCCCTCAATGGAGTCAAATCAGAAAGGGACGAACTGATCAATGGAAGCAGTATGGCTAGGTCCTCCCTTGGTGGTCCTATAGTGTGAAGGCACAGACTGGTGAGTGGAAGCAGTACGGCTAGGTCCGGCCTTGGAAGTCTCGCAGATATCAAAGTGAAATGGGACAAACTCATCATCCTCGGAAGAAGTGCAATCGGAGTTGTCCTGTGAGGGCTCATCCAGGTCAAAATCAAAAGGAACGAAATCATCAGTGGAAGTATACGAACTCAGATCGTCCTCAAGAGTCTCACATGAATCATTGTCTTCAAGAGGCCTAAATCTATCAAAATAAATGGCAGCATCATAACCGACCTCAATCATCTTTACTTGTGAAGGACTAGTAATGGACTTATCAGTGGAAGTAGTCAAACCAGGTTCGTCCTGTCTAGTCTTACCTAGGTCATTTGTTTCCTTACGAGGTCTCTCAAAATAATGGGCAACATCATAAACGTCCTCAATCATCTTTACTTGTGAGTGACCAGGAACAGACTTATCAGTGGAAGTGTTCAAACCAGGTCCGTCATGTCTAGTCTTGGTATCTGCCCTCCGCTCAAATGGATCAATCACATAAATGCTTTGGATTTCATCAACACATCGCCACACACCAGGAGGAGGAACTACGAGGTCCATGCTTTCCGATTTCCTCCCCTTTCGGGGGATCCGTCGGGTCTCATCAACGGCCGCTAAGGAAGCATCTCTAGTATCATCAGATCGGTCACAGGCCTCGGAGTCAGCTAGAATCGGTGAAGGTGCATCAGGTGCATGTCTCTGGTCAACTGTAGGTGCGGTGATTGCCACTTCGCTCTCATCAACAGGACGGAAGCGAATCTCTCCTGATCCATGGTCAATAATGACCCTCGCAGAGGCGAGAAATGGTCGTCCCAGGATGATTGGAGATGGCTCCCCTGTGGAGGTCTCCATGGGCAACACGACAAAGTCAACATGATGGCTTGTGTCCTGAATGGAAATGACGGCGTTTTCAAGGATACCCTTTGGCCTCTTGATGGATCCATCAGCAAACTGAACGATCATCCTGGTTTTCTTTAGAGGCCCTAAGTGAAGAGACTGAACCAGCGAGAAGGGTAATATGCTAATAGACGCAACGTCGTCTAGGAGAGTGTGATCACAAGTGTAGTCAGAGATGGTGCAAGTGATGAAAGGTGTAGCTGTGTTCTTCTTCTTGGGAATGGGACGGTGTCTGATGGCGAGGGCAGTGGCCATGGTCGAAATGTGATGCTCAGATCTGCTCCTCCGCTTTCTCTTCTTGGGAAAGGGAGCAGATAATTGGGTCATGGCCTACTGAAGTGGGGCACGGATGATCTCATGAATAGTGACCACCACTTCGGGTTCAGTCAACATTTTTTTGAATTTTTGGACTTCCTCCATACAAGGGAGGAAGTCGGAATCAGCATATACACGAGGCATGCCAAAAGCAGTCTGTACAGCGGCATCCTCGGGGTCAAAGGTGGGACTAGGTGTGAATGCATGTGTGGTCAAGGGTTCTGACAAGTGGACTCTCTCCTCAAAATATTGATCAACCAAGTGCTTCCCAAAATCGTTTTGGTATTTTAAAATTTTCTCATTTTTTTGTATTTTTGGCGGTTGCAAGCTCCCATGATTACCTACAAGTGAAGCAGTGTTCCCGACGAAAGGAGCATTAATGTGATTCTTCCTCAAGAAAGCAATATCATCATTCATCAAATCAATGCGCTTTGTCATCCGATTCAAGGTATCACTCATAGAGATCGAGGGAGGTGACTCCATCATGTCAGACTCGGGTGGATGTGAAGGTGGAGGTGGATAATACATAGGTGGGGGTGGAGGTGGGTAGAAGTCCGAGTCGTGATACTGTGGCTGAGGCAGATATGTACAAAAGTCAGAAAAAGTAGGAGAAGGATCCTTCTGATAAAAGGGAGGTGGACCGGCTGAAGGGTACGAGGAATCCGCAAAGTCCGGATAAAAATCGCTCCAGGGATCCATCTCGAAACAAGAGAAAATGATCGGGAGAGCACGACGGTCAAGTCAAGAGATGTGTGGAGAAAGGCGCAAATGCGCAGAGATGATTTAGAATGCACACAAAACAATCACAAGCAAAAATGAAACAATCAAACCCTCAATTCACCTACTCAACTCGATGAAGACCACAAATGCGGTCTTTTTATCTTGTCTGTTTTAGAGTTAGGTGAGAAGTCAAAATATTGCACAAACACTTAGGGGCTCAAAGGGATTTGGGCACTAATCCTTAGCGTGTGCGCGAGCAAGTAAAAGCGAAGACAATGAGGGGATTACTCGCCCCAAGACAAATTTTTCTTTTTGATCTTTTTTAGGGTCAAGTAATATTAGCAGTCCCAATTTTATTAATTATCGCTTTTTTGGATTTTTTTAATAAAAATGCACGATCCTAGCGGAGAGTCAATTTTACTTAGCACCTAGGTGATCAAAAACAGAGGTAGAGAGTCGGAAAAGCAATGCAAGCGGCAATTCAATGATGTATGCTAAAGAGAAATGCTCACCTTGCCTCCAACACTCTACATGCAAAGATGCTCAGCAGAATTGAAACATATCTATATGCAAATGCAAAGTCTATGAAATCGCCCTAAGTTTCAGAAATTGCTATTAGCGGGAAGAACCACAAGTCGGTTACCAATCCTCAATCCAAAAAGTCCGGTCTAGACTCACCCCTCCTCTTCTCGACAAATCGAGTTCAGGAGTAGCGCTTGATGGGGTGGGCTCGCGGCGCGGCGGATCGAAAATGATGATGCGACTGTTTAAAAATTTGACTAAGTCCAAACGTGGCTATAGGTACAAACGCGGCTATAGGTACATGCACGATATATTAAGTGTTTGGCCTTAATCTATCGCAAGCAATCTTAAAACTAAGGGCTCAATCACACAAAATAAGGAAAATAAAACCGAGAAAACAAAGATAAAAAATGCGATGAAAAGCCGACAAAAACCGCGGCGAGCCCCCATGTGTACAAACACTTGGAAATTGGGCACGAAAGTCCAAAGTCCTATGTACCTGTATTATTACAATAAATAGTCTCTCTCTCACACAAATTACACAAGTAAATGAAATAAAATGATCAAAATTTGTCTTCGGACACTCCAAGTCTTCCTTTGTGCTAGGTCAACGCCGCCTCACGTGGGTGCGCTGGTGCTCTAAAGAGGAGCTCCTCCCTCGATCCGCGTACCTCGCACAAAATCCAAACAAGGAGAGTGGTTAGACAAGTCAAACAATGGTATCAAATAAATGAGCAAATAAAGAAGGCAAAAATATAGACAAGCATCACAATCACAAAGCAAGAAAATGATCTACGCGTTGTTGCTCCCCGGTAACGGCGCCATTTGATGAACACAATTTATCGTAGGTCTAAATAGTATGTCTCACACAAGGCGTAGACAACAGAGGTCGCTGCGGTGACCCACAATAAATTGTATTTAATCAACAATTAACCCACACTATAGATCAAGCAATAAGAAATAAATGTGGAGTTGAAATTTATTTTTAACTCTGCACAAAAGATGTATATCAAGCAAGTATGCAGAGAGTTCAAACACAAGGAGCAAACAAGGTAGATCAAAGAAATGTGTGTGTGTGAAAGTGAAGTGTTGTCTACACTTATGCAATGCAAATGTTTTTGTGGGTTTTTATTTTTAATATATTTTTTATTATTTTTTATTATTTTTAGTTTTGTATTTTGATTTTTAAATTCTCTGATTTTTATAATTTTATATTATATATTTTTTTTAATATTAGAATATATAAACAAGGTAATAAAAGAAGTGCTATAATATTTATAAAAATGTGCAAAAATAGCCAAAAATTCAGAAATAAAATCTTTTTGGTATTTTTATAATTTTCTACTGTTTTTGTGATTTTTGGGAATTTTTCAAAATATTTTTGGTATTTTAAATAGGCAAAACAAAGGAAAACAGTGAATAAACTTGCTGGCCGAAATTAAAATGAGGATGAAAAATACTAAACAGTACCTAAAATTCCTCAAATTAATTTTAGAATATAGACAATGAAACCAAGAAGAACAACAACTGAGTTTGTATTTTTGTGATTTTTCTATGATTTTCTAGATTTTTATAAAAATTTTAAGGGTTTTCTAATTTTTAAGAATTTTCTTTTGCGATTTTTAGTGGTTTTTGGATTGACACTAATAGATGACAAAACACACAAAATATAATTTTTTTGGAAATTTTCAAAACGTTTTTATAATTTTTATGGATTTTCTAATGCAAACAGTGAAATAAATGCATGTTTTTTATTTTTAATAAATATGAAAATGCAATAAAAATGCAAATGCAAAAATATGCATGAAAGTGCAAGCACAGAGGAGCTTAATTTTAATTTTTGAGAATTTTTGGAATTAAGGTGAGGCCCTAATTAAAGAGATCAAACTAGTAAAAATGTCAAGGCTGGCAGGGGTATCACCGTAAATGTCAAAACAACCAGGGGCTCAAGTGCAATTTTCCAGCAAAATTTTCAACTGAGTAAAATATTTTCTTGACCAAAAACCAATAAAAATCCCAGACTCACGTGCGTTACACGCGCGCCTGAGAGGGGCACAGGTACAATAATTAAAAGCCCGAGGGGCACAGTTGCAAAAAAACCAGAAGTTAATTAACTGCAGATGAAGGTTTTGGCACCAAACTTAAATAATACAAAACCCGATGGCCTGTTTGCAAAATCGCCAAGGTGCGCGTGATGTGCACGCGCCTGGCAGGGGCCCTGATGTTATATGGTAACAAGTCGGGGGGCTACTAGCAAATTTTACAAAAACATAATAAAGGCAAATGAAAGTTTTGTGTCTTTAATGTAGAATACAAAAACTGGCAAGGGGGAAAATGCAAAATACCCACGGAGGCCGATCCAACGGTGGGCGTTAACCCACTTAACACGTGTCAGCGCAGGGGCTCCCGATACCCCTTCGGGTTGAATGGCCACGACAAGATCTTGGCCGAATGATCAGACGGCTGTGGGGGGTCCAAGATCCGACGGAGGTTGTGCGTTCTGGAGACTCGCGTTGATCGGAAGGCAGGCAACCCCCCTGCAAGAACAGGAAAGAGCGCCGCCCCTGGCGAACTTCGATAGGCGCGCTAGCGTCGCTCCGGCCTCCGTTCTCACCGATGGAGCGCTCCAAATGTGCCTGGAAGGTTCCCCGAGCCTGCGGCCGGGCCAAAATGGGTGGAGAGGCCCCGGTGCGCTGCCGCGAGCTCGAGGAAGGAAGGTGGCTCCAGGTAGCGTGTTCAGCGGTAAAATTCGACTCCAGCTGGAGTCTCTCTGACTCTGGGACCTGCAAGTAAACACGACAAGCACAGTAGATGGTCCCAAGGCAGAGATGTGCAGAGTGTTGATAGTTTTGGCGAAAATGGACCTCGCCGGAGCTTGCTCCGGCGAGGTGGTGGCTCGATAATAATCTGCGTGCGAATCGATGGGAAACAATGCTAACTAATCCTAATGCTACTCTAACTAAGGAAATGCAAGAAAAATGAACAAAAAGGCAGACCTCAAGGGCTGTAGAGCCCAAGGTTGGAACCTCACGGCCGCAAGCCTGGAGATGGAGGTTGGAATCCGCTGCCGAGCTAGCGAGGCACCTCGACAAGGTAGAGGACCATCCCTCTGTCACAGGGGTCCAGCAATGATCCCTCGGAGGTTTTTGGCTCAGGCCAAAGCAGTTCAAAGGGGATAGGAAGATGAGGGGGTCGGTTTTGAAATGTGGTGAGGGGGCTCGAAGATCAAGACGTGCAGCTCGATTCAGAGCTCCACAGCTCAAGGAGAGCCTTGGGCGTGTAAGAGCTCTGATCGAGGAAAAACTTCCATAAAGGAAGCATCACGAGTTGGTGAAAGGAGCGGCCCCCAAAAAACATTGAAAATGGGTCAAAACCCATTCTGACAGCCTACAGGACCTAGGGTCAGAGAGTTGACCCGAGGTCAACTCTCCTGGCCCCCTGGTTGGTCCACGTGGACCAACCAGGAAAAAGCTCCCAAAAAAGTCATTTTAAAATAGTAAATAATATTATTTTATTTAGGTGACAAAATAAAAAGTGTTTATAATTTTATAAATTATTTTATTATGATTTTTAATTATTTTTATGAGATGTATTTTTACAAATTTGCATTTATGCCCTTTATAAGTATAATACCTATACATTGTATTCTTTTATTTTTATTTTGTGTATTTTAATTTTATTATTTTTATTTAGTATTTTATAAAATTATAAAATACTTTTAAACACGTAATTATATTTTTATTTTATTGTTCTGAATTGTTTTGTATCTTTAATAAAATATAAGTATAGTTTATACAGGTATGTCTATAGGTATATTACCTATGTATTATACATACATGTATTTTATTTTGAGTTTTATTTACATTTTTATTCTGATTTTATTGTACAAATATATTATAAATAATATTTACAAAATTATAAAAATATAAAATTAGAAAAATAATGAATAAAGAGTAAATTGAATATTTTAATCTGTACAAGTATACTACAAGGGTCCAACACTCAACTTTCAAACCGTAACTTCGAAAAATACGAAACCACCTCCATTAAATAGATTATTTTATGCTATATACAATTAAAGGTGAGTTTGGTACATTTCGAGTTTTTATTTGCACGATACGGGTTTGGAAAGTTGGAGTTTTGGAATCTTATTCTGATCATAACTTTTTATCTATATATTATTTTTCAGTGAAATCAATTTTGTATTTTTCTTTATTAAATTATCTACAACTTTCATGTAAAGTTTCTTTATTTGACGTATAAAAAGTGGAACCAAAATAGGTCCCAAAATGAATAAAGAACGCATTGAATAAAAGGTATTTTTATTGTATTTTTGCCCTTATCTCCCCCTACTTTATTCCTTGTCGACCTAGTCATCAAGATGCCTAGGTCTCGGGGTTTCGGGTCATAAAATATTTACAATATTTTATTCTTTTTCTTTTCTATTCTTTTCTTTATTCTATAATTTTGGCTTTAATTACAGTATTTTATATACTAATGGGATGCACATGCATGAATGCTAAGATGCTATATTTAAAGCTATTTACAGGCATTTGCTAGGGTTTTTGGTGCCTAAATGATAGAATAAAGATGATGAAAAGTGGATTCATCACTGAGCTAGGAGTTGAGGCTCGTCGAGATTACATTGAGAAGATGCGAGATACGAGCAATTTTTCCACTTGGATGACAGTGCCTTCAATGATAGATATTAGTGAGCAGCAAGAGCCAGGAGCGTAGTTAGTTTCTACTTTGAGTCTGTTAACCCTGGATTTAGAGTTCGTTTAGATGCTATTGACTTTTACAAGGGATGTGCACGAGGAGCCGTATTTGCATATCTATGAGTTTGAGGAGTTTTGTGGATCACGAGCATATTCGGACATCACTTTGAGGAGTTGCAACTGATGACCTTCCATTTCACACTTCATGGTAGAACCAAGAGATGGCACAGAGAGTTGGGGAGGAAGACTGCTACATGCGGCGACCTACTAGCATTGTTCTTGCAGATCTTTTACCCCCATTGTAGCGCAGATTTGATGCAGTCTATTATCAGATATTTTACCTTAGACCCCCAGGAGCCATTGCATGATTCATGGTTGACGTTTCTTCACCTCTTGAGGAGATTTCCGAATCACAGAATCTTGAAGATTGGCCTTGTACATATCTTCTTTAGAGGGATGACCGTCGAGAAGCAGACACTGGTCGATGCCTCGCGCGGTGGTTCACACCACAGTCTCAATGTTGATACACTTTGGATTATCTTTGGAGAGCTTTCAGAAATCTCGTTGACTTCCCATTTTTCATGAGATGATTTAGTTGGGACAACACACGAGGGAGGTATAGAACCAGCCATGTGTAATATACTTCTTGAGGATTCAGAGGTCACACACCAACCAGTAGACGTGTAAACTACAACATCGCAAATGATAGACGATGGGATATTCATCGTGAGTTTCCATCTTCAGACATTGATCGAGTTTCTGTTGGTTTCCCAGTCGGAGTTTGAGTCATTTCCACACTTCATAGGTTAGGATTCTTAGATACCAACTCTTTTGGTATTTCAAAAGATGAAGGAGGAGCCCATGTTGTTTCAACCATTCTTTCAACCTTTTCACTTTTCATGTTCAGACCAGCTGATGAATCCACGTTTCATCATCTTTATTCTATTATTTTGGCCTTAAAAACCCTAGTAAATGCGTGTAAATATGCTTACTTTAGGCATTTTAGCATTCATGCATCATTGTATAAATATTGTATAAAATGCAGTTTTTAAAACCAAAATTATAGAATAAAGAAAAGAAAAGAAAAAGAATAAAATATTGCAAATATTTTCTAACCCCAAACCTCGAGACCTAGGCATCTTAATGACTAGGTCGACAAGGAATAAAGTAGGGGGAGATAAGGGCCAAAATACAATAAAAATACCTTTTATTTTATTCATTCTTTATTCATTTTGGGACCTATTTTTGGTTCCACTTTTTACACCTCCAATAAAGAAACTTTGTACATGAAAGTTGTAGATAATTAAACAAAGGAAAATACAAAATTGATTTCACTCAAAAATAATGTACAGATAAAAAGTTATGGTCTGAATAAGATTCCAGAATCTCAACTTCCCAGACCCGTATCTCTCAAATAAAAACTTGAAACGCGTCAAACTCACCTTTAATTGTATATAATATTTCATAAGCTATTTAATGAAGGTGGTTTCGATCACCCCCTCTGTCTCCGGAAGATACTTCTGCGTGCACAGCTCCACCTCCATGAACCCCCTCTCCACTCCACCCACCGGGTCTGCGCTGACAACTACAGCGATTGCGCCGTCCCCGAACAGGGAAGCACTGACGAGGTCGTACAGACGCGAGGGGCTCGGTGGCCGAAATCAAAGGATGGTGGTCTCTGTGGTCAAAATGAGGATGCGGCTCCCTGGGTTGTTCTCGGCGTTGTCCTTGGCGACGCAGAGGCCAGTGACTCTGCTGTAACAGCTAAGGAAGTAGAGCATGATAAGGCAAACGTTGGAGCGGAGGCCGAGGCGGTAGGCGAGGTGGAGGTCGCTGCCCGGGAGGCGGAGCTTGCTGGAGGATACGTAGACGAAGTGGGTGATGGAGGCGATGGGGAGTCCCTAGTCGACGATGCAAGAGAGGAAGGCAATGGCGGAGGCAATGTCGAGGAGGGCGGAGTGGGCGACATGGAGGCGTTGCCAAAGGGTCGGTAAGCCTTCGCTCGCGAGCTCAGGGTACTCCTGCAAGATCTTCTCTAACATAATTGTGTACCTCGTCTGTACTGTCGTGTTCTTACCAGCAATAATCCAACATATATATGCGCGAGAAAACATGCATTTATCATCTTTTATGGAATAAGCAGAAATTTTATATTATCCGAGGGGTAAATTGTCCAAAATTAACGGGATTCGTCAAATCTAACGGTGGAAATTGATGGAACTTCACACAAAGTTATGTTATGTAAAGGTTAAGCATTATTTAGGGCTATGGGTGTAATTCGTGATGATCGAGGGTTCCTGGGGTAATTACCAAATTACTCAAGGTTATGGGTGTAAATATCCCAATTATTAATTGTATACATCACATATATGTATTTATATGAATCTTACAAAATACATTATTATGCCCTTCTAAGTTTTTTAATAACATTTATACCCATAAATTTTTAACAATTTCCCATGTGCACCCATATTCTAAAAAACTCATAATATTATCCTTATATTGGTATAATACAGGAGCGCATGTATACTAATAAAAGACCATTCTTATGCATTTTGCAAAAAATATAGGGGCACGTAGATAATTGTAAAAAATAGAGGTACAAGTGCTATCGGAAAAAGTTGGAAGGACATCAGTGTAACAAAAAACAAACCTCTAAAGATATGATGTAGTATTTTCATATTTATTTGTATGATATACCGATCCAACTCGGTTCGACCTAATTGAATCATACGGACCAAACCAACAACACAACCGTTCGATCTTTTCTGATTTTTATGCACTGCTGAAGTCGTCACTGATTCGACTGGTCGGTCCCATTGGTCTGACCATAATAATCAAAAATCTATACATGCTCGATTTAATGTCTGATTCCGTTTATGAAACCTTGGTTCCTGCATTTTCTGCAACAACAATTTTACCGCGTACACTTATACCCCTCAGGTTAGTTGTTATCTTTTTTTTTCCAGAACATACATAAACTTGTAAGTAAAAGCATAATTGAAAAGAAAGGAGGATACAAATATATTTATTTATAACTCCTTTTTTCTTCAATACCCCCCCCCCCCCCCCCCCATTGTTTGAATAGGATTTGTTTCTTGACGTGGCAAAACATATTCAAACACTTTCTTATGCTGTCGTCGTTAGGCGAGTTGGCTTGAAGGCGGCAAAGGATTTTGAACTTTTTGACAAGGTTGGTTGCCGATGGTAATGAGAAGCAATGGAGGAGTGGCCATGGGGAAGGGAAAGCGAAGAGGCAACGGAGGAAGGGGAAGCCGTGAAGAGATGGATCCTTCTTAACCAGACTTTAGTAGAAACAAACCATAGTTTGGTTTGTCCAATAGACGCTCAAACTCACGGAAGGCTATAAATAATGGGACCCGGATCGTCTGTTGTGGGCCAAAATGCAACAGAGTTTGTTGTGGCCGTGCGGTTCGTACGATTTTGTACTTTTTGTGATCATGTACCGTGCAAAATCTTGTAAACCGCTCGATCAGGATCGAGCGATTTCCACGGTTACAATTGCAAAAAAAGTAGAGGCAAAAGTGTACATGCAAAAACTAATGAACTAGGCCATCCCTCAGCACATGCAGTGCCATACAAATCATACCATCTATCACCAAGAAGCTAGGAGGCTACTGGCATGATGTCGAAAAATTATATGTGAACCATTAAAAAGCTTAATTCTCGCCATGCTTAGATGAATGCCGGGTCCTTATATCTCTTATGTATGTTCTCCACCTCTTCCACAATCTCCTCTGGCAGAGGACGCTCAACTGTCGCGAAGGCATCTAGATCTTCTTTTAGCTGCTCGACTGTTGTCGCTCCAATTACAGAACTCACCATGAAAGGCCGATCTCGCACAAACCCATGAACGAGCTGGACAGGTGCTAGACCATGCTTTCTAGCCAATTCTACATATAACCCTGTTGACTCCTGAAAAAAAAACAAATATCACACATTATACTTGGATTATGGAACACACATGAAATCACTATCTAAAACAAAAAATGATGAAAGCAAGAAGATCGGAAAGAAGAGACTGTTTCCAGATGCTATTGGTCATCTTCTGATGCAGTGAATGTTAATACTGAGATTTACCGACCAGCATTTGAACAAGTATAGGCGTTTCTCATGGACACCAGTGTTAGATGTGTTTATGAAGGTAAGTTTGCTGACAGGGCATCTTTTACAGACGAACAGACTTCCTACAGAACTCAAAGCCAACAAAAAATGCAAGAATGTTTAATAAAATAACTTTTTTTTGATCTAATCTCTCCATTTCTTAAATCAGGACATATTACAAAGAAACTGTTGGGAGACGGGCAACAAGCTGCGCCGCCAATTCCTTTTGGATGGCAAATCTAATTCTTCGGAACACAACATCCATAGACCTGAGAACCATAACGTTGCTATGCATAATTTTCTGGACCCTCTTAAGGAGCTCTGCAGCTTCAGACGTCAAGATAACCTAAAATTAGGAACACTAAAGAAGAAAACATCTCCTCGGGACGCATACCTTTGCGAGTGATTTATTCTATCTTTCCATGTAGCCAGCGAAAAGGTTAAGCCAGCCCTTTCTCGCACCTTCAGAATCCGCATCTAGATACTTTCCGCTAAGGGTTCCACCTGCTAGTGGAGAATATTATGAGAGCAATCCAATATTGCAGTTAGTTATTTGGATGACAAACTTCTGTGAAGTCCACTGCATAAATAGAAATAATGAAATTGAATAATTTCTCAAGAAGCTGCAGTATCAGGCCTTCCTTAATCACCGAGAATTAAGATCTCAAGATTCATAATAAACCCAGACCAAGAAACTTATACCTTCAAACTGGCATATGTTAAGGAGACTACAGTTGTTCTGTGTTGTGGGAAATAATGAATTGCTTAAATGAGAGGTTCACAGATTCTCTTATATAGGAGAGGAACCTATTTAGCAAATTACAGAATGAAGACATAATAAAGAGATAAGAAAACAATACATAAGATAACAAATATCTCAACACTCCCCCTCAAGTTGGAGTGTAGATATCGATCAGTCTCATCTTGGAACAACATCTCTTACAAGGCTCTCTGGCTAGGGGCTTAGTAAAAACATCTGCGGTCTGATCTCCAGACCTAACATGCGCAGTGGCTATAAGAACCTTCTGTATCATGTCACGAGTGTAGTGGCAGTCCACCTCTATGTGCTCCGTCCTCTCATGAAAGGATGGATTGTTGGCAATAAAAAGAGCAGTTCGGTTGTCACATTGGAGGTGCACGAGAAGAGGCACCTCTATAGTCAGGTCAGTAAAAACATATCTGATCCACATCATCTCTGTACGAGCCCATGCCATGACCCTATATTCTGACTCAGCACTCGATCTGGCAACCACGGTCTGTTTCTTACTCTTCCATGAAACTGGAAAATTCCCTATGAACACAGCAAAGCCTGATGTAGATTTCCTATCCTTTGGACACCCAACATAATCTGCATTTGCACATGTTGTAACTGAAAGAGATGTGCCTCTGCTGAAAAGAAGTCAAGTACCAGATGAAGTCTTCATATATCTCAAAATCATATGGAATACATCCATATGTGCATGTCTGGGCTGCTCCATAAACTGACTCACGGCAAAGGATATGTCGGGCCTGGTAATAATCACATATAGTAGCTTGCCAACAAGCTCCATGTACCTTCTCTTGTCGACCTCCTCAGTGTCATCATCATAGAGCTTCATACTTGGGTAAATAAGAATAGATGCAGATCTGCAATCTTCCATGCATGTCTGTGAAAGAAGATCTGCAACATACTTCCTCTAGGTCATCACAAGACCTCATTGGTTCCTTACAAACTCCAATCCAAGGAAGTAATGTAGATGTCCAAGGTCCTTGGTCACAAGTTGCTGGAATGGGAAGTCTTTGGCATCCTGAATGCCCTGCTCATCATCCCATGTAACAATAATGCCATCAACATAAACAAGAATGACAATAGTACCTCGTTGGGTTCTCTGCACAAACAAAGAGTGATCGACCGTCGATCGCATAAATCCTGATGTTCTATCAAGTCCGACAGTTTCTAGAACCATGCTCTTGGACTCTACTTAAGGTCATCGACAGCCTTGTCTGGCCTGCAAACCTTCAAACACCCCCTCAGCAGCAAACCCAAGTGCCTGTTGCATGTAGACCTCCTCCTGTAGATCACCATAGAGAAAGACATTCTTCACATCAATCTGATAAAGAGGCCAATATCGTTGATGAATCTGCGCTTCATCACTCTAAAAGTTGAAAATAGAGCTTTGTTCCCGAGTAATTAGAGGCATATTTCTACTTATATCGCATAATTAGCATTCATGCATACATTGATAATATCTGCATTTTAGTATTCATATTTGCATAAAATAAGAAGCCAATTTCAATTGTAAATATTCACCTGTATATTAGCTAAAATACCTTATTTGTATATATTTTATACTAACTCCGAATCTAATAAAATCAACTCCATAATGTATATATTACTAACACTAATTAAAGAAAAATATCAAAAAATTACTAACTAGTAAAACTAACCAATAAAACCCCAATCCAAGTTTAAAACCATGAAACTTAAAATGTGCATATCTCTCTCATACAACCTCCGATTTAGGTCTACTCACTTTTAGAGTAATATACATTCCAAGACCTTCGAAACAAGACCAATTTCATTAAAATCAGAGCTCGTTTGCAAAACTTGGGTTTTGGGCCCCTTTTGTACATTTTACATATTGACCGTTTTGCCCTTGTATTTTACCATTTTATTTTCTTCATTATTAAAAATCCAAAAAAAATTAGATTAAGTTGTAAATATTCTCCTCATATTTTCTCTATTTTTATTTTGATTTTTCTCTCTTTTAAAAATGATAAAAAAATTGCAAAAGATAAAATGTGGTATTTTATACCTATAAGGTACCACCCAAAAATATATTTTTGTACAGATGATCTCGTTTGATTTTCGACCCTTCACAAAAGTTGTAGATCTCGTCGAGACGAGCAACATTCGTATTGATCACTTTTTAATCTAACCACTTCTATTATTTCTTTTTTGATTTTTGTTGTGAATTCATCTCGGAGCGACATGTGGCTCCTCCGAAAGCCGCCACATGTCAACTCCATAGATTTTGGCTACTAATTAAATAAATGCCACATGGCCGCATCCTAGCGCGCCAAGTGGCATCATCTCTCTCCTCTCTACCCATTCCTCCCCACTCTCCCTTAACTTAAGGGAGAGGACTCTTCGACACCTTCTATCCCATCCCATCTTCTCCACTCCTTCTTCCATCTCTCACACTCTCTCCATGCCCTCTCCAACCTCCACCTTCTCCTCTTTATAATCTCCTCTATCCCTCCATTCATACCCATCCGCCATTCTAGAGAAGTATAGGCCCAGCTCGCTCCTCCTCCTTGGTGACAGCTCCGGGTGTGGAGCTTGAGTCGACGACGACCTTTGCGCTTTAGGCGAGATCCAAGGGATCTTCCCTTGTTGCAGCTCCTTCTCGAGTTGCCCGAGCTCGAGCTTTGCCGACTCTTGAGCGACGACAGGAGAAGCTTCATCTTCTCCTCTTTCACAGGCACTCATCCATCTCCAGGTAAAATTCATCTTCATTTTCTTCCTCTCTTCTTCTTCATCATACCTTTCTCTCTCTCTGATTCATCACCTTCTGATAAACGCAGATTTCACGAGAGCCTAAATTGGTGTCTCACACAAGGCGGAGACAACCGTCGCTGTGGCGACTCTCAAATGAAACCTGTATTTGATCAACAATTAACCCACACTAAAGATCAATAAATTAGAAATAATGTGGTTTTAAAATTTATTTTTAACTCTGCACAAATGGTGTATAGTGACAAGTATGCAGAGAGTTCGAACACAGGGAGCAAGCAGGGTACTTCACAAAAATGTGCACAAGTATGTGTGTGTGATGTGTCTACACTAAGCAAGCAAGCAACTACAATTTTTTTTGTGGGTTTTTAATTTTTATATTTTTTTTATTTTGATTTTTTTTTAGTTTTGTATTTTGATTTTTAATTTTCTGATAATTTTATATTTTATATTTTTCTTTTTCTTTTTCAATGTTGGAATTTAAAGACAATGGAATAAAAGACAAGATAGAATATTTATAAAACTAAGTAAAAATTACCAAAAATTCAGAAACAAATTGTTTTTAGTCTTTTCAGGGTTTTTTACTGTTTTTGTGATTTTTGGAAAATTTTCAAGGTGTTTTTGGTATTTTTAAATACTGAAATAAAGCAAAACAGTGCAAATAAGGCTGGCTGTGAATAAAATGAGGTTTAAAAATAGCAAACAGCAACCAAAATTTTTCACACTATTTTTCAAATAAAAAGGACAGAATAAAGAACACACAGAAACTGAGTTTTTGATTTTTGGAGTTTTCTACTATTTTCTATATTTTTTTGAAGTTTTTGAGTGTTTTTAAATTTTTAGTGTTTTTCTTTTGAGATTTTTAGTGATTTTTGGACTGACACTAAAATAGGATAAAATAGACAATAGCTAATTTTTTTGGAATTTTTCAAAACGTTTTTATAATTTTTATGGGTTTTCTAATGCAAACAGTGGAATAAATGCATGTTTTTGATTTTTTTATAAATATTAAAAAGTTAGAAAATCAAAATCTAAAAATATAGCATGAAAGCACAGGATAACAGGAGCATAAACCTATTTTTGTGGAATTTTTGGAGTTAAAATGATGGTTTAACTAATTAGGGCAAACATCCAAACATTAAACAGTCCTGGCAGGGGTATAAGTGCAAATAATAAAACATCCAGGGGCATACATGCAATTTTTCCACAAAAGTTTACACTAAAACTTGCATTTCAAGGATTAAAGATGAATAACAAAACCCGCAAGGGTATCTGAGCAATTTACCCACCAGGGCGCGTGACTCGCATGCGCCTGGCGAGGACTGGAACGTAATATCGCAAAACCCTGGGGGCCTAATTGCAAAATATCTAAAAAGATTACACTTAATACAAAAGTTTCAGGACTGAAACGGAATACCCAAAAGTCCGAGGGTTCCTCTGCAAAATGCCCTCACCTCACGTGTACTGGTCACGTGAGGTGACGTGGCGGAGGACCTAAGTGCAAATAAACAAAGCCTAGGGGTCTTAATGCAAATATTACAAAACGTTTACACTACAGACGAAAGTTTAAATACTAAATATTAAATACAAAAATGGCGAGGGTTGGGATGCAAAATACCCTCGACGCGCCGATCGAACGGCTGTGGGTCTTCACTTAAACACGTGTCATCGATCAGACGGCGATGGCGCTTCGCGGATGCACGGCGAAGATTAGAACGCTCGAAGGCGATCTGACGGCGGAGGCGTGGTGCAATCCAACGGCTGCGGCTTGATCTGGGCGCTCCACCTCGATCCGACGGTGCTGAAGCTCGGAGCAAGAACAGCGACGAACTCCGGCGAGCCGAGGTTCGCCGAGGTCAAACTCCGTCTCCGGCGAGCGGTTTGGCTTCAAAATGGGGCTGGAGGCTCCTGGGGTCGTCCTCTACCTCCTGGGGGCTTCAAAATTGCACGGCGTTGACCGTGCCGCTCGCAGACGGTCGGCGGAGCTAGAGAGCTCGGCTGAGCTCCGGCGAGCCTCAAAATCGCGCCCAGGCGCGAGTCAACTTGCTTTGACCCTGCAAAAAGTGTTAGAAGGTCCAGGGCAAAGTGCCTGGACCTTAGGAGGACCTAAACTATGCGCGAGGTGAAGTGATCGTCGGTGGCCGGAGGTGCACTCCGGCGAGGATACTTGAATGGGCGAAATGAGCGATGGAACTTGTGATTTTTTTGGGGTTTTTGAAGTTTAAGCTACCAGGAACTAAATGCACGAAAGAAACAAGCGGGGTGGTGCCCTCGATGGCCGGAACCAGAGGAGAAAGGGTTACCTCAACCGCCGGGTTGCGGGAGGTGGTGGAGGCTCCCTCGACTTCGCGCGCCTCGGCTGAAGGGCTGGCGATGGAGCTGTCACCTCCACGGAGCTCAGGAGCACAAAAATGGCGTAGAAGGGTGGACCGAAGGGACTCAACCGAGGGAAGGAGGTGAGGGGATCATATTTGAAGAGAAGTGGGTGCGTGTTTTCGAGGCGAGATTTTGGGCGGATGGAGAAGATCTGGGTAGATCTGGGAAATCGGCGGTGGAGGTGATGGATCGAGGAGCATGTTTCGTGAAGGAAGCGGCAGCAGAGGATGAGCGGCGTGGCTTCGAAAAAGGCGCGAAGACAGGGGGAAGGCGACGCTCGCCTCGGGCTGAGGGGAAAAGGACAGACTGTTGACCCGCCGGTCAACAGTCGCGAGCTCCTGGTTGGTCCACGTGGACCAACCAGGAAAAAGAGAATAAAGAATGTTTCGTTAATTTGTTAAAAATAGAAATAAGCCGAATTAAAATAAAGTTATAAAATGAAAAATATTTGTTATTTTATGTAGTATTTTATTATAATTTTTATTTAATTTTATGATACATATTTTTACAAGTTTACTTTTTAGCCTTATATAGGTATATTATCTACATATTTTAGTATTTTATTTTTGTTTTGTGTATTTTATTTTTATTATTTTTGTTTAGTATTTTGTAAAATTATAAAATACTTTTATATACATAAATACCTTTTTATTTTATCTTTCTGAATTATTTTGTACACTTAATAAAATGAAAGTATTATTTGTGTATGTATGTATACCTGTACTATACCTATGTATTATAATATATACAAGTATTTTTCTTTGAGTTTTATTTATGTTTTTATTATGATTTTAATGTACATAATTATTATAAATAATATTTACAACCTTATAAAAATATAAAATCGGATAAATAATGAATAAGGAATAAAGTGAATCTTTTAATCTGTACACTTATACAATGAGGGTCCAAAACTCAACTTTCAAACCGTAGCTCCGCCAAATGCGAAACCACCACCATTGGATAGATTATTTTATTCTATATACAATTAAAGGTGAGTAGGCTGCATTTGGAGTTTTTATTTGTGAGATACAGGTCTGGGAAGTTGGCATTCTGGATTTTTATTCAGACCATAACTTTTTATCTGTACATTATTTTTCTGTGAAATCAATTTTGTATTTTTCTTTATTTTATTATCTACAACTTTCATGTACAAAGTTTCTTTATTTGAAGTGTAAAAAGTGGAACCAAAAATAGGTCCCAAAATGAATAAAGAATGAATAAAATGTATAGGTATTTTATCTGTGTTTTGGCCCTTATCTCCCCCTACTTTATTCCTTGTCGACCTATTCATCAAGATGCCTAGGTCTCGGGGTTTCGGGTCATAAAATATTTACAATATTTTATTCTTTTTCTTTTCTTTATTTATTCTATAATTTTGGCCTTAATTACAGTAATTTATACACTGTTTAGATGCACATGCATGAATGCTAAGATGATGATTTTAATGCTATTTACAGGCATTTGCTAGGGTTTTTGGTGCCAAAATGATAGAATAAAGATGATGAAATGTGGATTCATCACCTTCCTCCCACCGAATCGCAAAACCGATCACACATCAACAGATAAATCGCACGTTGCGAACGCAACGGTGATTTTACTTATTTTTCCGAAGAAATTCCATCAATTGATTCGTCGGTTATTTGCGCCCAACTAAACAAATGCATGAAGAGCAGGGGAGGTGGTGAAATCCCCCCCTTCTTCTTCTTCCTCCCTTCACCACTCACACACCCATCAGTCACCAACCACCCGTCGACGCCTCCTCTGCCCCGACGACCCTTGGCCGTTTGTCGACCGTCCTCCGTCGCCATCTCCCGTAGCCGCCGACGTCATCCCCTCCACGACACCGCAGCCACCTGCGGCCGAGCTCCAGAAGCTTCACCTCCTTGCTGCGGCCTCCTCAAGCGCCCCTCCGCGGCCGTCCCCGCCTCCAGCCGCGGCAGCCACCGTCCGCCACTCCACCTCCACGCGCCTCCTGTGCGCGTGTGCGCCGCCGCGCGCCAACCACGCGTGGGAACCCAACGCCACGCCGCACCTCCAGGCCACATCAGCCATCGCCGCCGAGCCCGCTACGCGCACGGCCTCCTCCAGCCGCCCCCTCCGCTCGTGGCCGCCCCCCTCGCGCTCCAAGCCTCAGCCACGCCGTCGGCCGACCTCCTTCCTCCGCCATTATTGAGTGAAGAGAGGACGAGCTCTGGCATCCTTAAGGTGACAGCTGAAGGACTTCACCGTCGAGCGACAACCCCCTGTCTTCCAGGCGAGATCCGACGAGCTTGCTCGTTGTTGCTGTGATCCCTCCGTCGCAGCCAAGCTCTGAAGCCTTCGTCGACTTCATCGAGCAAAGACCAGGGACCTTACCGTTCCTCTCCCATACGACACACCCATCCACGATCTACAGGTAACTTCTTCTTCCTTATTCTTCTTCATCTTCATTTCTCTTCATTCTCTCTCTCCTCGATTCACCCACATCCACTCATCAAATCGCCAAACAAATTGTGTTTCTACGGACAAATCACGCGACGATGATTTTTATTTATTTTTTGGAGGAAATTTCATCAATCAATTAATCCAAAATTTAAGCCCCGTTAAACAAATGCATGAGAAACAGGGGAGGTGGTGAAAGCCCCCCCGCTTCTTCTTCTTCTCCTCACAACACCACGCACACACCCATCACCCACCAACCACAGGGTCGACACCTCCTCTGCCCCGACGTCCAGTGGCCGTGTGTCGGCCGTCCCTCTCGTCGTCAAGGACGCCGGTTTTCCCACCTCAGCCTCGTGCACCGCCAGCCCATTCCGCCGACGCCACCAGCAGCAGTTGCGACGCCGCGCGGTGCCGTACCCCACGGGCCGCCGTCACACCACCAGCCTCGCGCGTGGCCGTTGCCACCCAGCGACGCCGCCTCCCTTGCCTCAAAGGTGCAGCCATCTCCCTCCAGGCTGTCAGCCTGTGCCACCTCCCGCCATTGCCATCTCTTCTCCACCACCGGCGCGCTCCTCCTCGCGCGCCGCCGCGCACCCACCGGCGCCATCATCCCTCCTCAGGCGCGCGCGTCAGTCCCCCTTGGACGCCACCTCCATGCTGCGCCCCCTCTCTCCAGCTTGAAGCTCCATCCACCTTGGAAGACCTCCCCTGTTCAAGTCCAAGAAACAGAGGAGCAACATCGCACACTAAAAAAACGGGCATTTGCAAAGGGGACACTTGCACCCTTTTGCAAGTTCTTAAAAAAAATTTCAAGTTTCTGGAAATTGCATGTAAGTCCCTGTTCACCATTTCAGTTCATATTTTTTTTCCTGTATTACATTCATACCCCTGCATTTGCATATTTATTTTGTCGTCATTTTGTCATCAAATTTTAATTCTGAAAGTTGCATTGTGTAGTATACTTCTTGTTCTACCATCATAGTATTTATTTGTATTTTTCTGATTTGCAGAGTATTTATTGAATTTAACTTGGTGGAAAATTGCAATATTTTGCTCATTTTGATTGTTTAATTTATTGCGCATTGTCTGCTTATCAAAAAATCTCCAAAAAATCGTAGTTGGTAGATCTAAGTTTGTACTACAACATATCCAAAATTGACATCATTTGCACTTGTAGTTTGTCATAGAAAAATTATTTAGTGAAAATCTTAATCGATTTTTAGTTAATCAACCGTGAAGTATTTTAAGGAAATTTCGTTTCTGAGAAATATCATCGTTTGGTAATATTAAAATTGGTTTAGTCATTTTCACTAAAGTCTGCATATTTTATTAGCCGTGCATCAAAAAATTTTAAAAAAATTAAGGTAGCTTAAGTTCATCCCATTTCATAATCTGGCCAAGTTTCATAATTTTTGGAATCAATTTGATCATATTTCTGATTTAACTTGTACGTTGGCCTGATTTTGCATGTGTCTTGCATAGAAATTAAAAAAAGAACAAAAAAAAGACTTCTCGAAAATCTAACACTTGATCTTTGCTAAAATTCACCTAAGGAGACAGATGCCTCCCTGAGTTCGACCTTGGACTTCACCAAGTAAAAAAATCACCGCTTGAAATTGACTCAAATCTGATTTAAGTGGTTTTTGATTAGCCTTCTCGTATCCGACTGCAACGAACGATTTAAATTAATTTGGACAATTAACCTGCTCAAATTAACCAAGGGTGCGGGAGCGGTTATCAAAATGGCGCCGTTGCCGGGGAGGCACGGCTTAGGTTAATTTGAAGTGAAATTTTGATTGTTTGATTTTCAATCCCCGGTTAGTCTGACCCCCGGTTTTTCTTGTGAATATTTCTCTATCTTTTAAATTTTTGCATTTTTGTATCGTTCTTTATCTGACCTCAATTGTTTTTGTGCGAGGGACACCGGAGTCGAAGACGCTTCGAGGAACACGCATTCGAATTTGTTTGAGTGATTTGAGAGAACCTGTAATCTCATTTATTTCCACATTTTTCGCATCATTTCCAGCGGTTCCCGTTCGGGTTCTCGCGTGTGTAAAAATAGTGGAATCGTGTCCCCGTGTGCTGTGTGGTTGAATTGTAACTTAGACTTGCACTATCGGTTCCTTGAGCCACTCTAGGAATTGCTTGTGCTCGTAATTTTTAGGACCACACATACACTTAAAAGACACACCTAGACCGCAGATCTAGTCCAAATAAACCTGTTCTTCACTCGCTAATAGAACTGCCTGTCTAGGAGCGGATTTTGTCGTCTGCATTTGCATATAGTGTAAAATTTCAATACTGTATTGCATCCTGCATAAAAGCGAAGGGATCACTGTAAGTCTTCTTAACTCAGCATACGCATCATTGTTTTTCGTGCATCGGCTTTTCTCGATTTCCCCCTCAATTTTTCGAACTTAAATTAAACGGAAATTGGGACTGGACGTTAGGCGTGCTGTGTGGTTGGACTAAACAAGTGAGAACTTAACTTAAAACAGGGACTGCTAATAGTATTGACCAAAAAAATTGATAAAATTGGAAAAATTGTTTGCGGGAGACTAATCTCCGACCTTGTTTTCAGGCTGAGTGAGGGTACTTGAGTGTGTGTGAACACCTTAAGGCAGAGCCCAAATCCCCGCCTTCCATATCACGGGCCAACTGATCCTAGCAAATATCACGAGTTGGATACTTTTAGCTCATTGACAAGTACCAAGTAGCCTCCGCCTGTTCGTGGGTAGATAGGGGCGAACCAGCGGTACCCTGCGACAAGGCCTAGCTTTGTCAGCCTCCGCCTGCTTGCAGGTAGATAGGGGCACGTCTTTGAGTCCCCAACTCCGGATAAGAGCGAAGAAAGGGAGGATCGACGGTATCTTAGGCGACAGGATAAACAGGGAAGACGCATCCGGCTCTGAGCCGACTTCCCTATAGGTCACGTAATCCTTGCTATTTTGCTTGAAAAATCACACTTAAAATTTACAAGATAAATTGGACTCGGTCTCGAGTCCTTCACCGCGTAGAGTGTGAACCCGGGGTCTTGGATTAACCTGTTTGCTTCAGGTAGGAGTAAAATCCTATCTTCTTCTCGCCACATCAAGATGAGTAACTGGGGAGATCTCGACGTGTTATTTACCGATCTCTCTATGAATCCCCCAAGTAACTCATCTTCTTCGGCTCAAGCGCACCTTGGACCACCCAGGACTCATGACCCTCTTGAGTTCTGGATCCCTCACACCCAGGGTGGTTACTCTCAAACCAACCCTTCCCTCTCCCCCGATCTTACCGAGGAAGACCATCGCCTCGGTAAGAATTTCTTCCCTAATTTTTCCTCTAAACCAGATCATTTTCATTTCCTAGGACTAGAGGACAAGATGCCACCAAAAAATCACCAGATGAGGAGAATACAGATGACCCACTTCAGCAAGTATTGGCTCGCCTCGCCCAAGCCGAACAGCAGAATGCGGATCTCACAGCTAGAATGGGACAAATCATTGCAGCAGGAGGTATTGACCGACTAATAGTTGATGCCTACAACCCAGCGGAGAACGAGATTCAGAATTGGTTGGCACCAGCGGTTCCCGCCCAGGCATTCGAGCTGAAGCCCCACTTCCTTAGTTTGCTTCCGAAGTTCAACGGAAACATAAATGAAGAACCGTATACTTTCCTCCGTGACTTCGAGCTAGTGTGCAACAATCTTAGCCATCGCAATGTTGGCCAAGATTACATTAGATTGAAGGCCACCCCATTTGCCTTAGGAGATAAGGCAGCACATTGGTTGAAGAACTTAGGGGTGATATGTACTACCTGGATGCAGTTCAAGGACCTCTTCCTGAAAAAGTTCTACCCTCTCAGTAGGACTAATCAAATGAGAACAAAAATCGCCAGCTTCTCTTAAGAACCGAGTGAACCCTTCCATGATGCATGGGATAGGTTCAATGACTTAGTGCAGAAATGCCCTTGCTACGGCATTTCTAAGGCGATCCTAATCCAGACCTTGTTCTGTGGTCTAACCCCAGAGATGCAGGGGTTAGTCAGTGCTGCCTGTGGAGGAAGCTATCTGAACAAAAACGAGCACGTTGTATGGAAGATCATGGAGCAGATGGCGGAGACCGGCAGGTCGCAGGCCACAAGGGCCTTTGCGTTGTCTCCCTCAATCCTGTCCAATGAGACAACCTGAAGGACTATAGCAGATCTGACCGAGGACCTCATTCCCAGCATGGGGATGATTGCTGACAAGCTAACCATGGTCGAGCAGATCCACAAGAGAGTCGCGGAACTTGAGTCTCTTTCGCGTCTACCGAAGCAAGTGGAGGAACTTTCTGAGAAGGTAGCTAAGATAAAGCTACCTGCCCCTTCTGCACCACCTGTACCTGTACATCGAGTCCATCTTGTACAGGAACAGGCACCGGGGTCTCAGAGTAGCTGAGATCAGACTTACACCCAGCAGGACCAGCATGCATCCCCACAAGTGGAGACGGGATACGAGGAGCCTCTGCAAGTGTACGAGATCAATGGGCTTTGGTATAGCCGTGACCCTATTGTCAGGCAGGCCGAAATGGGGAAGGATCAGCCTCACCGTCCATCTCCAGCCTACCAAGAAACCAGGCCCGTTCCCACACCGCGCTTTCAGTCCAGGCCAGAACAAGGGTACCAGCCTCAACAGTACCACCAGCAGCAGCGCACCTATCAGCAGGGACCAGCACCGTCCCATCAGCAGCAGCAATATCGGCATGGCCAGCAGGGCCAATACAGAACCTCGTCTGCACATCAGCCAGCCCAGCCCACTGAATTGGAGTCCCTCACCTTGGCAATCCAGACCCTGTCTGATAGAGTCCAACGGATGCAGAATGATTATCTGTATATGAGAACCGATATTAATCGTGTCTCTCGTACCCAGGACCAACAGATGGCGCCAAAGACCTCAATTCCCGCACAGGTTCAGGCCAACCCGAACAGCTTACACCATGGCCAGAACCAACCTCGAGATCAGGTATATTATTCAGATAATTATTTATCTGAACATGAGATCCTTTCGTACGATAATGTAAATCATATGTCCCTCAGGAGCGGAAGGACTGTGACCATACCTGATCGGGCACGGGCATAGAAGGGAGGAGCCTCCGAGACTCTACCTGAGGAGAACTCGGAGGAAGAAAAAGAGGAGCATCACCACCACCATCGTCGGCAGAAGAAGAGGACATCTGAGTCCTCAAAGCAGCATTCTCGCATCTGCATGGAGTCCGACGAAATCGATGAAGAGCCCGCACCTCCATCTGAGGAGGATCGTCCAACAGTCGCGGAAGAAGCAGCACCGATTTCGCCTCAGCATTTTCATTTCAGTCAGAGTCAGAGTCCTAGTTTGTTTCAGAGTCAGAGTCATGCAAATAACTCAGTTCCTGATCTTAATGAGAATCTTTCAGTTTCCGAACATGAGTTAGAGTCAATAATCCCTTTCCCCCGAACTCTTACGGGTCGAAAGAAGAAAACCAAAAAAATCCAAAAAGATGACCCTGAGATGGCTGAATTCTGCAACAAATATATCAAGGTCACAATCCCCTTTGACAAGTACGTGGAGATGACCCCTGCATTCCAAAAATACCTTAAGGTGAGATGCACACCTACTAGGGTTAGCAGGAAGACCAAAAGCCGTGTTGAGAAACACGTTTTATCAGTAGCCACGACTTGTGCAATAAAGAACTCGTTTCCAAGGAAACAAAGAGATATGGGTGCACATTATGTAGTGAGTCATGTCGATGACATCGCGTTTGCACGCACTCTCCTGGACAATGGTTCCTCCATCAATCTGATGCCTACAGCCCTCTATGAGCGGCTTAATCTCGGACCTCTTAGGAAATCTAGAGCCCTCCTACAGTTTGTTGATAAATCAACCAAGAGGTTCAAAGGAGAATTGAGGAACATTGTGATCAAAGTCGAGGGACAAGAATACATGGTGGACTTCACTGTCCTGGATATGGAAATCCCTCATAATTGGAGAGACTCCCAGATCATTTTAGGTAGGCCCTTCCTCAGAACAGCAGGGGCCTTATTTGATTATAAGATCGGGAAGATTCAGTTCCAAAGTCCAGGCGGAGATGAGGAACTCGAGATGAAGTAGACAAGATGGCAGAGACCGGATTCAGAATCCAGCACCGAGTACTCTTCTACCGGAACAGACTGCGATCATGTAGACACAGTTGGGCCATGTAGACAGAACCCAGCCAACACCGATGAGTCCCTCCCCTCCGGAGATGATCCAGTGCATGAATTAGTTTGCGAGGTCCTTAGAGACGAGTACAACTCAGAACCTGCATCGCCCTACATCTTCGATGACATAGAGGCCCAGTTGGGCCTGTCTGTCCTCCCCTCTTTAGAACAATCGGAAGATGAGGATGACGAGTCGGACGTGGCTTTTGCCTATTACATGGAGACTTTTGACGATCCGACTCCTGAGCCGAACAACTTGGTGGCAGCTATCACAGAGAACGATGCAGCCACTTCCAACACCGAGCCTGATCAAATTGAGCCAGACTTCTTAGACGATCACACTATTCCTGAGCTCAAACCTTTACCCACAACTTTAAAATACGCCTTCCTTGCGGGACAAAACAAGAAATTTCCGGTCATCATCAGTTCGCGATTGACCGAGGAGCAGGAATCTCGTTTGCTAGAGATCCTAGAGAAAAACCGCAAGGCGATAGGCTGGAGCATTTCCGATCTCCACGGGATAAATCCTGCTCTGTGTTCGCACCATATTTACTTGGAGAACGAAGCCAAACCCTCTCATGAATTCCAACGCCGGTTGAATCCAAATTTACGAGAGGTCGTGAAGAAGGAGATAGAAAAATGGTGCGACGCGGGTTTCATTTACCCCATCTCCGACTCTAAGTGGGTGGCCCCAATCCATGTTGTCTCGAAAAAGTCAGGAATTTAGACGACCACCAACGAGGATGGAGAGGAGATCGTGACGTGAGTACCCACGTCGTGGCGCATCTGTGTGGATTACGGACGCTTGAATGCCGCGAGGAAGAAGGATCATTTCCCCCTACCATTCATTGATCAAATCTTAGAGCGACTAGCGGGGAAAGAGTTCTGCTTCTTAGATGGGTTCTCGGGCTACAATCAAGTAGCCATAGCTCTAGAGGACCAGGAAAAGACCACATTCACATGCCCCTTTGTTACCTATGCTTTCAGACGCATGCCTTTTGGGTTATGCAATGCTCCAGGTACTTTCCAAAGGTGAATGATTGTTGTATTCGCCGAGATGGTCGGCGAATTCCTGGAAGTCTTCATGGATGACTTCTCGGTCCACGGCGATTCCTTCGATTCCTGTCTTAGGAATCTGGACCGAGTCCTAAAAAGATGTTGTGAGGTCAATCTGGTGCTCTCTTCGGAGAAAAGTCACTTCATGGTGACAGAGGGCATTGTGTTGGGGCATGTCATCTCCAAGAGAGGAATGGAGGTTGACCCTGCCAAGGTGGATGTGATCAGACGACTCCAACCACCAACCAACGTTAAGCAGTTGCGGTCGTTCCTCGAGCATGTTGGATTTTATCGAAGGTTCATTAAGGATTTTTCTAAGATTGCCCGGCCGCTAACTGAGCTTTTAGGCAAAGACATGGAGTTTATTGTTGATCACAAATGTCTTGAGGCCTTTAAGCTTTTGCAAGGAATGATTATGGATGCTCCCATACTACAAGCCCCAGATTGGTCTCTACCTTTTGAGATCATGACGGACGCCTCAGACTATGCTGTTGGGGCTGTGTTGGGACAAAGAAGAGATGGCGTCCCGTTTGCAATTCACTACGCAAGCAAAGTGCTTGATACCGCTCAGCGTAACTATACAGTTACGGAAAAGGAAATGCTTGCGGTAGTGTTTGCCTTGGACAAATTCAGATCTCACCTCATTGGATCCAAGGTAACTGTGTTCACGGACCATACGTTACTACGGTACTTGATGGAGAAGAAGGACGCGAAGACGCATCTTCTTCGATGGATTTTACTTATACATAAGTTTGACTTGGACATCCGTGATAAATCTGGAAAGAAGAACGTAGTGGCCGATCATATCTCTCGTCTCGAAGATCTTAATACTTCCGAGGATTCACCAATTCGAGACTCCTTCCCTGACGAGTCGATTTTTGTTATCGACTCACTCCCATGGTATGCCAATATCGTGAATTATCTTGTCTCCAAGAAAGTTTCCGAAGATTGGCCCAAAAGTCAAATCGACCGACTGAAGTCGGATGTTAGACACTATCATTGGGAGGATCCGATCCTTTTCTTCGAAGGACCGGATTGTGTCTGGAGACGGTGTATTCCTCAGGAGGAATACTAGAGTGTCCTTTCTTTATGCCACAGCTTAGAGGCAGGAGGACACCACTTCGGGAAGAGGACCGCATGCAAGGTACTTCAGTGTGGCTTCTACAGGCCGACTCTGTTTCGCGATGCCATCGCCTTCGCGAAGTTGTGCCCAGTATGCCAAAGAATAGGAGGAACCGTCGGTTCCAAGGATGAGATTCCAATGCAGCCGGTCATCATTTGTGATGTCTTTGATGCCTGGGGCATCAATTTCATGGGCCCATTCCATGTTAGCCATGGATTCGAATATATCCTTCTTGTGGTAGACTATATATCCAGATGGGTGGAGGTTATCCCGACCCGAGCCGCAGACAGCAGAACTGTCTGTAAATTCATCAGAGAGCACATAATCTTCATGTTCGGGATCCCCAAAATGATGATATCAGATGGGGGTAGCCACTTTGTGAATTGGGAGGTGAAGAAACTCCTGAAGGACTACGGCATTGAACACCGTGTTGCAAGTCCTTACCACCCACAAACCAATGGTATGGCTGAGGTGTCGAATCGGGAGGTGAAGACCATATTGCAAAAGCTTGTCCGCCTGGACAGGAAGGACTGGTCTCAGATCTTAGATCAAGTCCTCTGGGCGTATAGGACAGCTTACAAGACACTATTAGGCACCTCCCCATTCCGAATGGTATTCGGAAAGCCGTGCCATTTGCCCGCAGAGTTAGTGCACAAATCAGAATGGGCAATTAAGAAGGTCAACTGGAACACGCACCTTGGGCAGAAGCAGAGAGACATGGATCTGAATGAGCTTGTGGAAGTCAGAAACCGCGCATATGACAACAGTTTGGTGTACAAGGACAAGGTGAAGCGTTGGCATGATAGATATATCAGACGAAAGACCTTTGTTCCTGCACAGAAGGTATGGTTGTTCAATGCTATGCTGAAGATTTTCCATGGCAAGTTGAAGTCTAAGTGGACAGGCCCATTTGTCGTCCGTACGGTGCATGACAGTGGATGTGTCGAGATCTCAGATCTCGCAGATGACGCACCGACATTCCTAGTGAATGGACAGCTGTTGAAGCACTTCGTCGAATCCAATGAGCAGTTAGTCCACGTTGAAGAGATTGTATTCATGCGCAAGACAGATACAACAGATACACCTCGAGCCGCGTATGAGACCTTGCAGCAGTGAACTCCTGCCATCCGCAGCATCTCGAAAGATTCAGACCGACTCATCTGTATATATCATCATTCTTGTACATCCTATTCTTTCTCCCGCAACTCTAGTAACTCATCCCCGTCTCATTACATCACTATCTTGGACTATACTTAGGATGACCAGATCCTAAGTATAGGGGGGAGGACTCACTTAAGTCGGTTCTTTGTACATTCTCCAGATCACATGGGTCCTCTTACTCACTTCTGTCCTATACTTAGGCTGACCTGAGCCTAAGTATAGGGGGGACCGATGCCCGCTTTGTATATATTCATCCATTTCCCCTCTTGCCCTCGTCCGCCCCATTTTTTGATCTTCTTCTATACTTAGGTAGTCAAGAGCCTACGTATAGGGGGCGGTGCGACTTCTATACATTTTTGTAATTTTAGCTCTCCTACGCTTAGCCTGAGCTATGTCTTTTTGGTCGCTTTTCGTGCTCTGAGGACATAGCACACGCTAAGTATAGGGGGGCGTGTATATATTACATATATACTTTACCTATAGCTCGTACTTTCGCGTATTTTCACGTATTTTCTGTATATATTATGCAATAATTACAGGGTGGGTAAAACTTGAAAAAAAATTTTACTATATGTATAATACTTGTATAAAAGTTGTAAAATTATGGTAAAACATACTCATGTAAAATTTGTTGTAAAATAAGATGTAAACCCCAAAAAAATGTGTGTTGTATACTATATATATATTATGTGTAAATTAAAAACTTGTTGTAAATAATAAAATTTGTTGTATACCAAAATATATATATATATATGTTGAAAATAAGGCTTCTTATTTACTCTTACATATCATCCTTGAATTTTAAAAAAAAGTCTTGCATTTCATTCATAGCATGTCATTTGCACCTCTCATTTGCATATCTTGCATATGCAAGGTGAAAAGCTAATGGGTTCTGAACCGAGTTATGAGTAAATATTGAGGATGGGCTTGATTTGACCTTAATCAACCTAATTTCAAAGGAACCTTATAGGAACTGGAGTTAAGATTTTTCAGGTCAAGTGACTTAATTCTTTGAGTCTGCAAGTCTATGTTCACATGTCATCTTGATTAGTCTAAGTAGAATATCTCGTGCACACGCATGATTCTTTTAGACAGTGACCTAACTTGGACAAAGCACAATGCACGTAGCTCTTCATTGATGAGGTGGTGAGGAGGTAGAATGCTTTAGCTTGGAGTAGCACACGATTGGAAACATCTGTCCTCCTCTAGGGAGGGTAGTGCATCTCAACCTAGTCTGGTGGTGTTGAAGTCTAAGGACAGGACGCTGTGGGTTGCAATAATGCTTCAAAAGAGGGATAGTCTACTGGCTCAAGAGGAAAAACTCCTGATGTACATGCTGCACCTTGTATATAGTTCCAAAAGAAAAAAAAGAAAAAAAGAGAAATGCAAGAACTCCAAAAAAAGACAGGCCACGAAAAAAATTGCCTGTTGGAGTATGTATACTAGCAAGAAGTCTGCAGTTGGATGACTTGGCTACACTGGTCAGGCATCCCAGGATAGGTTAGCTACACTGGCTACCGTCCATTCTCTATTCTTTTCTCTACCCCCTCCTCTTGAGTTGGTCGCACTTGAACTTAGAAAGGAATACCCCGCTCCTCGAGGAAAGAGTTACTGGACCGGGTTATTGAGTTACCTTGTTAGAAGAGGCTGGTTCCGAGTCATTTCTGATGTGGAGAGCTAATTATCACTTATGCAGTACAAGTAAGAATCATAGTCATCAGAAATTTGCGTTTGAGGATTTGTTCTGACCTGACTGTTGAGGCGTCTTGAAGAGAAGACTTGTGGAACTTGAAGTCTGTTAAGTCTTAAGTTCAGATCCCAATAAGGTTCCGCCACACAATTAATCCAAAGGTCGAGTCAAGCTCCATTTTCAACTTTTGTTCATGACCTTGGTATGGAACCTAAAATCATTTCACTCTTGTATTTCATTTTAGTTGCTCGGGGACGAGCAAGGTTTAAGTATAGGGGGTTGATGAATCTGCGATTCATCACTCTAAAAGTTGAAAATAGAGCTTTGTTCCCGAGTAATTAGAGGCATATTTCTACTTATATCGCATAATTAGCATTCATGCATACATTGATAATATCTGCATTTTAGTATTCATATTTGCATAAAATAAGAAGCCAATTTCAATTGTAAATATTCACCTGTATATTAGCTAAAATACCTTATTTGTATATATTTTATACTAACTCTGAATCTAATAAAATCAACTCCATAATGTATATATTACTAACACTAATTAAAGAAAAATATCAAAAAATTACTAACTTGTAAAGCTAACCAATAAAACCCCAATCCAAGTTTGAAACCATGAAACTTAAAATGTGCATATCTCTCTCATACAACCTCCGATTTAGGTCTACTCACTTTTAGAGTAATATACATTCCAAGACCTTCGAAACAAGACCAATTTCATTAAATCAGAGCTCGTATGCAAAACTTGGGTTTTGGGCCCCTTTTGTACATTTTACATATTGACCGTTTTGCCCTTGTATTTTACCATTTTATTTTCTTCATTATTAAAAATCCAAAAAAATTAGATTAAGTTGTAAATATTCTCCTCATATTTTCTCTATTTTTATTTTGATTTTTCTCTCTTTTAAAAATGACAAAAAATTGCAAAAGATAAAATGTGGTATTTTATACCTATAAGGTACCACCCAAAAATATGTTTTTGTACAGATGATCTCGTTTGATTTTCGGCCCTTCACGAAAGTTGTAGATCTCGTCGAGACGAGCAACATTTGTATTGATCACTTTTTAATCTAACCACTTCTATTATTTCTTTTTTGATTTTTGTTGTGAATTCTTCTCAGAGCGACATGTGGCTTTCCGAAAGCCGCCACATGTCAACTCCATAGATTTTGGCTACTAATTAAATAAACGCCACATGGCCGCACCCTAGCACGCCAAGTGGCATCATCTATCTCCTCTCTACCCATTCCTCCCCACTCTCCCTTAACTTAAGGGAGAGGACTCTTCGACACCTTCCATCCCATCCCATCTTCTTCACTCCTTCTTCCATCTCTCACACTCTCTCCATGCCCTCTCCAACCTCCACCTTCTCCTCTTTATAATCTCCTCTATCCCTCCATTCATACCCATCCGCCTTTCTAGAGAAGTATAGGCCCAGCTCGCTCCTCCCCCTTGGTGACAGCTCCAGGTGTGGAGCTTGAGTCGACGACGACCTTTGCGCTTTAGGCGAGATCCAAGGGATCTTCCCTTGCCGCAGCTCCTTCTCGAGTTGCCCGAGCTCGAGCTTTGCCGACTCTTGAGCGACGACAGGAGAAGCTTCATCTTCTCCTCTTTCACAGGCACTCATCCATCTCCAGGTAAAATTCATCTTCATTTTCTTCCTCTCTTCTTCTTCATCATACCTTTCTCTCTCTCTCTGATTCATCACCTTCCTCCTACCGAATCGCAAAACCGATCACACATCAACGGATAAATCGCACGTTGCGAACGCAACGGTGATTTTTATTTATTTTTCCGAAGAAATTCCATCAATTGATTCGTCGGTTATTTGCGCCCAACTAAACAAATGCATGATGAACCGGGGAGGTGGTGAAATCCCCCCTTCTTCTTCTTCCTCCCTTCACCACTCACACACCCATCAACCACCAACCACCCGTTTGTCGACCGTCTTCCGTCGCCATCTCCCGTAGCCGCCGACGTCATCCCCTCCACGACACCGCAGCCACCTGCGGCCGAGCTCCAGAAGCTTCACCTCCTTGTTGCGGCCTCCTCAAGTGCCCCTCCGCGGTTGTCCCCGCCTCCAGCCGCGGCAGCCACCGTCCGCCACTCCACCTCCACGCGCCTCCTGTGCGCGTGTGCACCGCCGCGCGCCAACCGCGCGTGGGAACCCGACGCCACGCCGCACCTCCAGGCCACATCAGCCATCGCCGCCGAGCCCGCTACGCGCGCGGCCTCCTCCAGCCGCCCCCTCCGCTCCGTGGCTGCCCCCCCTCGCGCTCCAAGCCTCAGCCACGCCGTCGGCCGACCTCCTTCCTCCGCTATTATTGAGTGAAGAGAGGACGAGCTCCGGCATCCTTAAGGTGACAGCTGAAGGACTTCACCGTCGAGCGACAACCCCCTGTCTTCCAGGCGAGATCCGACGAGCTTGCTCGTTGTTGCTGTGATCCCTCCGTCGCAGCCAAGCTCTGAAGCCTTCGTCGACTTCATCGAGCAAAGACCAGGGACCTTACCCTTCCTCTCCCAGACGACACACCCATCCACGATCTAAATCTACAGGTAACTTCTTCTTTCTTATTCTTCTTCATTTTCATTTCTCTTCATTCTCTCTCTCCTCTATTCACCCACATCCACTCATCAAATCTCCAAACAAATTGTGTTTCTACGGACAAGTGATTTTTATTTATTTTTCGGAGGAAATTTCATCAATTAATTAATCCAAATTTTAAGCCAAATTTTTCGGAGAAACGGGGGAGGTAGCGAAAGCCCCCCTGCTTCTTCTTCTTCTCCTCACAACACCACGCACACACCCATCACCGACCAACCACAGGGTCGACGCCTCCTCTGCCCCGACGTCCCGTGGCCGTGTGTCGGCCGTCCCTCTCGTCGTCAAGGACGCCGGTTTTCCCACCTTAGCCTCGTGCACCGCCAGCTCATTCCGCCGACGCCACCAGCAGCAGTTGCGACGCCGCGCGGTGCCGTACCCCACGGGCCGCCGTCACACCACCAGCCTCGCGCGTGGCCGTTGCCACCCAGCGGCGTCGCCTCCCTTGCCTCAAAGGTGCAGCCATCTCCCTCCAGGCCGTCAGCCTGTGCCACCTCCCGCCATTGCCATCTCTTCTCCACCACCGGCGCGCTCCTCCTCGCGCGCCGCCGCGCACCCACCGGCGCCATGATTCCTCCTCAGGCGCGCGTGTCAGTCCCCCTCGGCCGCCACCTCCACGCTGCGCGGCCTCTCTCCAGCTTAAGCTCCATCCACCTTGGAAGACCTCCCCTGTTCAAGTCCAAGAAACAGAGGAGCAACATCGCACAATAAAAAAGGGGCATTTGCGCAAAGGGGACACTTGCACCCCTTTGCAAGTTCTTAAAAAAATTTCAAGTTTCTGGAAATTGCATGTAAGTCCCTGTTCACCATTTCAGTTCATATTTTTTTTCCTGTATTGCATTCATACCCCTGCATTTGCATATTTATTTTGTCGTCATTTTGTCATCAAATTTTAATTCTGAAAGTTGCATTGTGTAGTATACTTCTTGTTCTACCATCATAGTATTTATTTGTATTTTTCTGATTTGCAGAGTATTTATTGAAATTAACTTGGTGGAAAATTGCAATATTTTGCCCATTTTTATTGTTTAATTTATTGTGTATTGTCTGCTTATCGAAAAATCTCCAACAAATCGTAGTTAGTATATCTAAGTTTATACTACAACATATCCAAAATTCACATCATTTGCACGGGTAGTTTGTCATAGAAAAATTATTTAGTGAAAACCTTAATCGATTTCTAGTTAATCAACCGTGAAGTATTTTAAGGAAATTCAAATTGATTTGGATAGTTCTTAATCAGATCTTCTATTTGTATTAATTTCGTTTCTGAGAAATATCATCGTTTGGTAATTATTAAAATTGGTTTAGTCATTTTCACTAAAGTCTGCATATTTTATTAGCCGTGCATCAGAAAATTTTAAAAAAATTAAAGTAGCTTAAGTTCATCCCATTTCATAATCTGGCCAAGTTTCATAATTTTTGGAATCAATTTGATCATATTTCTGATTTAACTTGTACGTTGGCCTGATTTTGCATGTGTCTTGCATAGAAATTAAAAAAAGAACAAAAAAAAAGACTTCTCGAAAATCTAACACTTGATCTTTGCTAAAATTCACCTAAGGAGACAGATGCCTCCCTGAGTTCGACCTTGGACTTCACCAAGTAAAAAAAATCACGGCTTGAAATTGACTCAAATCTGATTTAAGTGGTTTTTGATTAGCCTTCTCGTATCCGACTGCAACGAACGATTTAAATTAATTTGGACAATTAACCAGCTCAAATTAACCAAGGGTGCGGGAGCGGTTATCAATCGTGCCACAACAACAGAAAGTAGAATACACAGAGTAGAATGTTTGGCAACTAGAGAGAAAGTATCTTGATTGTCCACCCATATGTCTGGGTGAATCCCATGTGCCACAAGTCTCGCCTTATAACGATCCACATTGTCATATGCACAGTGTTTCACACTGAACACCCATTTGCATCCCACAATGGATGCGTCAACTTGAGAATAAACAAGAATCCACGTAACACATGACTCTAGCGCAACCATCTCCTCCTCCATGGCTAACCTCCACTGGTTTTCTTGAATAGCCTCCTAATATGTTTGTGATATCTCTACTGCATATAGTGCCAAGGTAAACCTCATGAAATCCTCTAACAACCTGCTCAAAGAAACTTGGGTTCCAAGAGGATAAGTAGCACACTTTCTTTTCAGCTTTCGCAGATCAATCTGTACATCAAGATCATTTGTCAAGTCTGTGACCTGTGAGATCCCCTCTTGAGAGGGCACCTGCTCATCCTGTATGGAATCCTGTTGCACATACAATTAAGTAATGCCATCAATAGAAACAATGTGCTCATTACATACCTGAGGCGTGTTGGATGACGGGCAAGACATGTGAGCAGGGGGAACAGAGTGAGGCCTGCGAGTAAAAACACGTGGCAAAAATTGAGTCACAGTAGAAGATGGAGCCACATGAGCATGTAGTGGTGGTGGTGATGATGGAGATGGCGGCGGTGTGACAATAGGAGATGGAGGTATGTAGATCTCATTGTCAGAGTCAGATGCGGCTAGTGTGCCACCTGTAGGAGAAAAATGCATGACAGACTCAAAGAAAGTGACATCAACACTAGCAAAATACTTCTGCCTGAGCGGATCAAAGTAGTGATACCCTTTCTGGGTACGAGAGTAGACAACAAAACCACTTGACAACTCTAGGAGAGAGTTTGTCATGACCAGGAGAGACATCATAAATAAATGCAACTGAACCAAACACTCGAGGTGTAAGGGAGAAAAGACCTTCTTGAGAAATGCAATCGATAAAGGAATCTTCTCTCCCAACACAGAAGAGGCATACAATTCACAAGATAGCATGTAGTGAGGACAACATCTCTCCAGTAAATGACGGTATTTGCGCTCAGCAACACCGTTCTGCTGGGAAGTATAAGCACATGAGATCTGATGAACAGTGCCCGTAGATCTAAGGAACTCAGAAAGTTATAAAGTGCATAACTCCAAAGCATTATCAGAGCGAAGATATTTAACTTTTGCAGAAAAATATTCTTTATCTCATTAGCAAAATATTTGATCACAGATCCAGCCTCAGACTTATTCTTAAATAAAAAGACCCAAAAAAGTCTAGAAAAATCATCGATTATAACAAGATAAAAACGGTGTCCCAGATGATCAGGAACACGACTCGGACCCCAAATGTCGAAATGTAGGAGCTCAAAACACTGAGAACTGCTCCGACTCTGATGGGATGGAAAAGAGGAATGGTGATGCTTCCCTCATGTTACAAAGAAGATCTTGTAGAGATCTGAGGAAGAACATGACAACTTCTGCAGAGAAATGATTCCAAAACGAAGGTGCCACAGATATGGTGAGACTGGTCTAGTAGGTATAGTAGAAACACCAGCATGAGGAGGTTGGACCAGTTTGTAAAGTCTCCGCTGCTCACAGCCACATCCAATCACCCTACCCGTGAGTATGTCCTGAAACACGAGAGACGGGATCAAATGCACCTCCCCCTATCCTGAAGGCAGTAGCATATAAAATATTCTGAAGGCGCATGGACGGCATCAAATGCACCTCCCCCTATCCTGTAACGGGTAAGTGGTCACCATCAGCGATGACAACCAATCTGCCAGGTGGTATGGTCCTGTAGGACCTCAGCTGCGTTCTATCTCCATACAGGTGGTGTGAAGCAACGGATCCATAATCCACTCTATCTGTATTGAAAAAAAATCATATTTGTAAGATTCGAACTTAATCCTCTGATAAATCGCATGATGCTCAACCGCCAGACTGTTAAAGTGAGTTCAATAGGTAATTAGTTAGTGGGTAAATACAAAGGGTTTAATGGGGCTGCCCCTGCCTCTTTTTCGGCATTATTTTTTTATTTTTTTGAAAATATCGGCATGCATATTCATCTATATATCATTCTTATATGTCATTCAAATTTCATCAGAAACAGAGACCCCTACACCATCCATTTAGAATAAGTCGATTACAACAACATTTAGACCATTAAAATTACTCGTTCTAGATGAAGGGCATAGGAGTTTCTGTTTTTTGACGAAATTCGAATGGTATATTGGAAGGATATATAGATGAATAATATACATGATTTTATTGTGCAATGAAAATAAAAAAAATACGGAAAAATAGGGTAGGGGCGGGCAGCCAACATGGTTGTCCCAAAGGGACAGCCCCATTTTTTCCAAATACAATTGAAGTAGAAAACTAAAGAAAAATATGTAGAAATAAATAAATCCCTTCTGCAAAATCTTCACAATGCAATTGTGTTTTTTTTTTCAAAAAAATCAAAAGCATGATTCCATGTGAGTGCATCAAAGTAACTTAAGACAGACATATAATGTGTATCCATGTATACAAGTACCTTAACGCAAAAATCCGTTCCTCTACCATTGTCCTTCCTTTCAAATAATCCATCCAAATTGATTTTTTTTAAATCTAAAAAAGGGGAAACACGCGTAGGTGTCTGCTCCAGTTAATTAATAAGAAAAGATAGAAAGGGTTCCAAAAGCAATGACTCAAGGAGAGTCCTTGCATGAATCCATCCAAATTGATGTCAACATCTCTGTGAATAGGGTACATGCCACATATAATGCTGTTGCATATCCAGGGAGCGCAAATGAGGAATCACAATTTAAGTGGTATTTTGATATTTCCATTTTATCTACTTTCAATCAATTCTACTCGTGGGAGTAGGGCTGGTTATTGAGTCAGGGCACGATGAGCCAGGCTCGGGCTCACGAGCTGCTCGGGCTCGGGCTCGGCTCGATAAGGGCTCGTGAGCTCGGTTCATTAAGCTATTGAGCCGAGTCTGAGCCAAAATTTTGGGCTCGATAGCTTAACGAGCCGAGCTCGAGCCAAGCCTCGCTCGGCTCGATAACTCAATTAGGGGCTTGATAAGGAATATATATACATATATTATTTATATATTTATATATAATACAAACAAAATAAAATTAGCCATTTGCAATTTTCCTTCCACTAACTTTGACCCTCCCATGAGTCATGACCCAATTCTCAAATCAATCTCATTCCCGCCCACACATTTGCCCCCCGCTTACGCATTAGAAAATTAGTAATTTTTTTATAAGCAAATACTATGTTACAATATATGTTATGATTAACATTTTATATACAACTTGGTTAGTGGTCTACTGGTAAGGAACATAGTCCTTGATAGAGTTGGTCTTAAGATTGAACCCACACAAAACACTTTTTCACCAAAAAGTATTCATTTTCCTTAACGGGCTCGATTTGAGCTCGAGCCCAGACCAAGCTCGATAAGGGGCTCGGCTCGAGCCTTATCATTGAGCCCGAGCTCGAGCCAGCTCGTCTGGGCTCGAACGAGCCTGAGCTCGAGCCCGAGCCCGAGCCAGGTGCTGGCTCGCCTTGTTGGACTCAATAGCCAGCCCTGCGTGGAAGTGGATATTAACCAACTGCTGTTTTTTTGTTTCCTAGTTTAGGAAATCCAATCAATGATATCATGTGGTTACAATTGTTAGGTACATGATTTGAGACGTCGCTTCGGCATAGTTTTGTTAGGATTAGAGTCAACTAAGGATTGGGAATCCCAATGGGATTGGACTCCTAATCATAATAGTAGTTGAATTGTATTCTATTTATAGTCCTATTAGGAATAGGACTATAGGGTTATATTTGAGCTATATAAAGAGAATGGTGGAGGCATTGCCTCATCACCACCATGACAAGAACAATGTAACCCTCGGAGAGAAAGGGGGAGAGGGAGAGAAGAGAGGAAGATAGCGAAAGAACAAAGAGAGTTGTACTCGCTCTTCTTTTAGTGATCTTTCTTCTTCGGTGGTCGCGAAAAGTGATCGACCACCGTTATACTCGCTTATTCTTTTCTCCATGTGCTTCTATGATGGTGATCGATTGCGCATCCGCATATGTATCTGCTTTTGTATCCAGGGGGTCGGTATCCGAGAGGAGACGGTACCGATGGAACTTGTTCCCATCAACTGGTATCATAGCAGAGTTGGTGTCGCTTTCGCATGTCCAATAATTTTTTGTGGAGGATTTCTTCCTCAAATCACAACAATGTGATTGAGGATTTTCTAGCATCTTCCTTGTAGCTATTTGGTAACGAACAAACATCTTCATCTCTGACCGTGAGATTCTATGCAGAGAATGCCATACAAAGACCACTCGAGCAATCATCCAATCTTACTTTCTCCGTTAAATGAAAAATGAAAAAAAAACAGATCAAGTAGAGATGTAGTCGGATGTATATTCTCCTTGTTTTTGTGATGTAAATTTGTTATTTACTTTTGACAGGTGCAATCCTATATACATAAATTAAAAGGTTTTTATCAGTTGTGCCCCTCTTAGATGTTGCAATTTCAATTATACTTCTTCCTTTTTAGGAATATCAGTTGTGCCCTCAACTTCTTGTCGTTCTATCACTTGTGCCCCTCCATTACTTTGACAGTCAGTAAGTTGAACTTAACCATGATTTAATCAAATCACGGTGTAGTTAAGAGGGGCATATCTGGAAGAAAAGTTCCACCTCACCCTCCAACCCTTCCTCCTCCTCCGACCACCTCATCCTCCGGTCATTCTCCTCTATCGTTCTCTACCTCCAACCCCAAGGCTTGGCCTATTCGCCGTCACCATCATCTCCTTTAAAGCAGTGTGCTTCATCACCACGATGCAACCTAGCAAGTGGAACAACGACACCATCAAGAACATGACCTCATTCCCCTGCCGCGACACTTATCCTATCCTGCCTGACCGCCTCGTCGGTGAAGAAACCTACGATCATGACGATGTAGTTGCCGTAAGATGTTGTTGCAGCTTTGGGTGTCCCTGTGGTCCATGAGGAGAAGAGGATAACGGAGGTTTCATCTTGATGGACTGGAAAAATGGGGAGAGGAGGCAAAGGAGTAGGGAGGCTAGGGGCGGAGGGTGACAGGGAGGCGTGCGGGTCGAGGGGGAGGAGGAGGCTGGGGGCAGAGGGGGACAGGGAGGCGGGGCAACTCAGGGCGGAGGGGGAGGCATGGGAGTCGGAGGGAGAGGAGGAGGAGGAGGAGGCTGTGACGGAGGAGGTTAGGGGTGGAGGTTGGGGGCAGAGAAGGATAGGAATGAGGGAGAGGAGGAGGAGGAGGACAACGAGGTCGGGAATGGGGAAGGAGGAGGACGATGAGGCAGAGGCGGAGGAAAGGGGATGACTTTTCAACCCTCTTTTTTCAATTTAGTTCCTCATGTATCCTTTTAATGTTTCTTTGTGTTGGATATGGACGACCACTAACTCTAGACGCACAAGTGATAGAACGGCAAGAAGTCGGGGGGCACAACTGATAATCCCAAGAATGGAGGGGCATAATTGAAATTGCAACATCTTAGAGGGGCACAACTGATAAAAATCCAAAATAAAAAAAAACAGCTGAGTATGATGGATGGTCTTCCTCGTCATAGCAAGATTTCATCCAGTCAGTAATGCCTTGTCTTTTCTAATACTAGACGTTGGGATTGGGAGGATTCGAATCCTGATATTTTAACATGGGAGCCACCGCTTCTACGACTACACCATAAAGGGTTCCAGTAACGCCTTGTTTTAGGATGCTATATGAAGGTTGGAGTCGTGAAGCTATCCGTTCGTGATGTGGTGCTGCTGTTACATGGAATTAGTCGCGAAGTACATACATTTCAATTGGGATGTGGCAGCTTAGACTATAGCATTGGTCACTTGGTGTACAAGGATGTAGTTAGGAATGAAAATAGATACGGATATATTCGCATATATGCTTGTCGTATTCGAAAAAAATCAGATAAAGATATCCATATCCGAATATTAATCGAATACAGATCGAATATGGATATGGATTATAAAAATTTTCCGGTATCCGTATCCGAATATCCGCTTGCCTTGGCGTGTTAGGCTGCTGCTGTCGTGTGACAGTCAGGTAGGGTTCGGGGTCGTCGTCGTCATGGGTTGGAGTCGTGAAATTATCTCTTTGTATGGCAGCTTAGCTATGTTGTTGCATATCTTGCAGCTTAAGTTGCCGTGCGACCGATGGGATCAATCGGTCTCCATTTGGCCTAATCTCGAATTTTAGATCTGTTGGGTCATAATTCGAGCTTGTCGGGAGATTTGTTGAGCTCGTATCTGGTGTGCCAAACCCTGATTTGGGGAGCATGGGTTGTCACTGATTGCCCGTCTCCCATCAATTCCTATGTAACTTCATTGAATAATATAATAATGATATCCTTTTAGCCTTAAACAAAAAAAAGAGGCTACTCTGCTGTACAAGCGGAGCCGCTCATCAAGATCGAGCGGTTCATACGAAATCCGGATTTTGGTGGCCCTTTGCATATGAACCGCTGCTCTGCTTGTACAGAAGAGGACACTGATTATGTGGTTGCAGAGTACCTCTCGGTCACGTCAAATTGGCATTCAATCTCCTTGTCTCCAATAATGGAGTGCTGTGGAGTGGGGGGGGACCTTCCTAACCCAGTGCCAGTGTGGCTTCTTCTCTACCGTTCGTCTCTCGTATCGGATGCGGATAAATCCATATTCGATGCGAACCGGATCATCCGGTGTAGGGTGGCG
This sequence comes from Ottelia alismoides, assembly GCA_037367405.1. Taxonomy (NCBI): domain Eukaryota; kingdom Viridiplantae; phylum Streptophyta; class Magnoliopsida; order Alismatales; family Hydrocharitaceae; genus Ottelia; species Ottelia alismoides. The sequence continues at coordinate 172,184 of JAZKJV010008026.1, read as the reverse complement.
ACACTGTAGGGAATGTATGTGTTGTAAGTACACTCCAGATGTTAAGAGAAACAGAAGCTGTTGTCGATGGACTGGTTTTTAAACTTTCTAGTAAACTTCTTTTGGATCATAATTCGTGTTTCTACACCTTGAAAGCATGAGATGCAGACCGCCGGATACGGATACGGATAGGGATGTATGTGTTAACACGTCCTTAAATATGCATGTATTGGATGGTTTGTTCGTTCAAAAACGTATCAATTTATTTATTTATTTTTCATAATAATCATTCAGGATATGGTAAAGGACGGGTAAAATTCTGCGACAAATGTATATAAAAGTACAATTATATTTATGCATCAGAGGGGATACACAAATACGGATATTTGTGTATATCAAAGTTACGTACATATTTGCATCTGTTTTAAAATAGATTCTGATATAGATGTCGAAATCACTTTAAAGTCGACGTGGGAGGGGATCGGTATACGAACCTATTCATTTGCGTCCCTAGTTATTAGTGGTTGTATTACTGCGTGACGACTTAGGCCCTGTTCGTTTGGGGTATAAGGAGGAATGGAATAAGGGGAATAAGCCCTCAACACGCTTCCCCGTGGTACGACTATTCCTCATTATTTCATCTTATTTCACTTTTATTCCTATCTTTATCTCACCTTACCTACCTTTATTTCACCTTATTCTCCTTATTCTTGTCCTCCAGCCGAACGGAGAATAGACCATTATTCCCCTTATTCCCCATCCTTATTCCTGCTTATTCTCCTACCGAACGGGCCCTTAGGGTTCTATTATTTTTGGACGTGGTGACTTTATCTCAATATATTATATTAAGGATTTTATCAGTTGTATCCCTTCGAGATATTGTAATATCAGTTATGCTTCTCTTTTTTTGAGAATTTTCTAAGGAAGGGCATACCTTTTTATAATATCAATCGAACAAGAGAAAGGAAAAATCTCACTTATCCATTATTAATTCTTTTATCAGTTGTCCAAACCTACTCACTATGTCATGCGAAACATTATTCTTTCGGAAAACAAAACACATTGCTATTTGGTTGTAAGCCTCTCAAGTCAATTCTCGGTGGGTAGGTTTGGAATATGGGAATTATTGTTATCCTCATGTCCAGAAGAGGGATAGTAAATAAGGTGAGATAAGAGATAAGTAAGGTTTATCTATTATTTTTGTTCGATTTTTTTATTTTGAAGGATGAAAATGAGTTATTTCCCCACGGTGTATAACTCTCTTGCAAAATATTAATCGGAATAGGTACTGTTTGAAAATATTTTTCAGAATGAGCATATATCGACAAACCGTTTGTCGTTTGGTGTGTCGAAAGCGACAAATGGTTTGACGTGCCACGTGGACGGCCAAAACATGCACCTGCGATGAAAATCTAGGTTCCCGACCCTCTCCCGTTTATCTATGTGGCACAACAAACGGTTTGATGCATCACGACAAGCTGTTTGCCGAGATATTTCGAAGGATAAAAATGAGTTATTTCTCCACGGTGATTAACTTTTACAAAATATTAATCAGAATAGGTATTGTTTGAAAATATTTTTCAAAATGGATATATATCGACAAACCGTTTACCGTTTGATGTGTCGAAGCGGCAAATGGTTTGACGTGTCACATGGACGGTCAAAACATGCACCCGCGATCAAAATCTGGGTTCCCCTGGTTGTTACTGAACTCAGCCAGGTAGTCACGGGACGCTATCCCGTTCGTCCATGTGGCACAACAAATGGTTTTACCGTATCGGTAAGCTGTTTGCTGACATATGATAATGTAATCATGAAGTACTCAATCACATATCATCTTAGTGAAATCCAAGAAATTGGTAAAATGTTGGAAAATGAGGGAATTTTGAGGGTTGGATGACAGCCATAGAAAATAATTGGCGTCAGGTCCCGAGGTTGGTAGGGAGGAGAAAGGAATTCCAAAGTCCATTCCTTATTCTCCAACTACCACATTAAAGCCAATTGCACCTTTGCCATCTTAGATCCAAAATCTTATCTATCTCGTTTCAGGTAGGATGGTCAAAAATCTCAAATTTTTTTAAAAAAAATTTGACTCACCTGATTTAAGAAGGATCCTTTTTTTCTCTTCTACACCACCATTCCTTTCTGTCTTTTATATAGTACTAGGGTGCATACCCGCGCTACGCAGCGGGTGGACGTAATCTTTGAAATATTTGTAAAATCATTAAAACATGATACATTATTTCGTAAATATAATATTAAATTAATATATCCTAGTATAGCCACAAATGCGCTCCTTATGTTTTGATGCAGTTGTACCTTTTTAATGTAATGGAAAATGCAAATACATTTATTTGCAAGAAAGCAGTTTAAATTATATTTGAATTTAAACAATGGTAGTTGATCCGGATAAATTGTGTAACAATATTTATTTAAAGGAAAATATGGGACGTACCATATAATACGTGAGAAAAATAATCAAATTCAATTAGATATTATTGATTATACCAAAAAAATAATAATAAACATGCAATAAAATGTTTTGCATAATCTCACTGCTCATAAAACATAAATATCAACATAACAAAAAATGTTAATAGAACAATCTAACATTGCATATTACCGTACAATATAAACAATGTTTGATATGTGGAAATTGCATTTCAGCAAAACATATGTCTGATATGTATTCAAATAGTTGATTAAATTGTTGATAAAGATGTATCATCATGGAAATTAAGGAAATGTTCCTGTAATTGTGTGGAGACCACAATAGTTGCAAGATTTTGAGAATAAAATTAATTATAAAAGTATAAAATAGGCAATGATACATTTGGTATGAAATTAAAAAAAATCAAAATTACAATAAAAGAATACCACAAGTATGGATATTTTTAAGAATAATTTCTAAATTAAACATGCAATTTCTAAGCAATATATAGCACCATGAAATTGATTAACAATAAAAATGTTATCGTATTGTTGAAACCACAAGTAGTAAATGTTACAACTTACACTATTATTAATTTTCCAGAGGCTAAAGAAATTTGCTTAAAAGATTAATAATCTAATAATGTATTATACCAACTAATATTAAGTATTTATTCCTGTGGACATATGTTAAAATTAAGCTATAAGAAGTGAGATGCTTTTAAGTTAGATAAAAAACCAAGCTGTCTGTATGTATATGCGTCCAACAAAACATAGAGAAGTAATCTTTTAAAAAAAAGAGAAAACGTCTAAACTTTTTTTTTTACAAAAAACATAGAGAAGAAAGGTTTTTTTTAAAGAGACAACACAGATTTTTTTTACAAAAAGGGATAAAAGTCCTTCACAAAAAAATATTACAAACCATTGGACACAAAAAAGGGCAAGTATGCTACACAACAAAAAATATGCACAAACTGATAAGGCATAAGGGCTGAGTTTTTTTTACATATCATTACTTGACACAAGAAGACCACTACCTGCAACAATGAAACAATAAGAAAAGTTAAAAGATACACTAAAATTATATAATTTAAAATGTTATAAGTGTTGAATTTAAATTACGTTAACTTCCTAAGTTTTGATGGCAATTCCCTTGCTTCTGTTATATCTATTTCCTCTTTTTTAGATCTCTTGGATTTTTTCTGAGATTCCATTGTGAGGCTAAGCAACATGGAAATTTGTTAGGGAAAAAAATATAATAATGGCATTTTTAAAAAAATATAAGAAACAAAGGACGTAATAACTTTGGATGTCACTGACCTATTGTCAGGGTTATCAGAGATCTGCCCTTGTTTCGCAGATGTAATTGATGCTGGAGAAGATGATCCTTCACAAATATTACATGTTTATCATTGAAACAGAAAAACATAAGTTAAATATAATCATAATAATTTTATAATCACCATAAACATTTTTTTTATCATTACCATGTAGACAACGATTACTCATTGCGGCATCTGAGATGATTTTAACAATTTTTGCTTGGACCTTTTTTTTTGTATCACGTGAACTGAGAATAACTCTGAAGTTAAATGCTTGTCCAATTAATGATTGAAATATATGTGGAAGAGTGTGCCTGTCGACTTTTGAATTTGAAATGAGATTTGAGCATGAAATTCCTATAAGATTTGTAACTATTGTCCCAAATACAATGAAATTTGCATGTCCACTTTCATCCTGAACAAAGAAGTTCAATTTGTACCTGTTCAATTAACCATTATCATTTGATGATAAAAATATAAAATTTGGTATATATTTTCGAAGGAAGAAAAGTGTAATTACCATGGCACAGGTACATATTCAACCGTACAACATCTATCACACCAGAATTTATCTTCAAATTGCTTCAATGCAGCTTTACATTTATCACATGATTGGTACCACCAACCATCAGAGGCATCAATATCTGCCAAGGTTGCTCTGCAGCTGAAACGTGTATTCTATACAACATAGAATATATGTTCTACTTTAAAATTCTTATAAATATTGGAGACAGGTCATTGGAGCTTTAAAAAAGCATTGCTTTCGAAGTCATGGTTAAAATCATTTGAAATCAATACCTGATACAATTTTGGTTCAAGGTTTTCCAATTCTGCAATTGTTCTTTTGTTATCCATAATTTCTGCTTCGGGGCTTAATGTTGCAAAATGTTGGCTAGACATCAAGGTTGTAACATCAAGAGGATCCACACTATAAATTTTATTCGATTAATAGAATATGATAGGGGGGAAAATTAAAAATTCATACTTCAAAACACACAAGATTAATATAATTGAAAATGATATTTAACCTCTTGTGAAAGTTTCTAACTTCTGGTATATCAAGATTCAGATAAAACTTCGTTGCTGATGAAGAACAAAGACAAGATTGGCCTAAAATTTTTTTTACAACATTATAACTTAGGATCACTGGTGAAATGCATTATTTTAAAAAGTAAAATAATAGAAGATTATACCCATAAAAGTTCTGACTGTCATGCCTGCAAATACAACTATAACAGGTTTTGAGTGACCCAAAACAATATTTTCAGGAAATGAATCAGCTATTTTCCCCCAAAGAGTGACCAACAATTTCTTCTCACTAATTAATTACAAAGGGTAAGCAATAAAGGATGAAAATTCACAAATTCAAACAGAAGCATTACAAAGCATAAATATTTTTCTAGGAAAATGCAGGTAGAAAGAAATAGTTAAAAGAACCTCAGATCTTGTATTTCCAAATTTTTCTTCTTTGTCAACACGTCTTTCACATAAGTATCACCAAGACGACTAACCGACAATATGTGTCCCACGACATCTATAAGAAATTAAAACAATGCATTAATTTTAAAAATAAAGTACATAAACAGTGACATAAAAGAAACATGTAAACTCTTATCATACCAGTTAGATGCAAGTCTTTGTATATCCTGTTTGGGATTTCATCAAAAGTAACAAAATTAAACTTGTAACGTGGGAGGTCGTCACTTTCTTCATTAAGATGCGTAACAGAAGTTGTTTTTGTAAACCTCACCACAAGGTCACTTGGAACTACCCTGAAATTATTTTTGTTTGGACACACTATGAAGTCAGAAAAAACATACGCCTCACCTTCGGAAAGATGATGCTTGAAGTAAGTTGCATCATTATTTTTTATGGTTGCTTGCATTGCATTACCCTGCCGTTAATGATTTTATAAGTAAGACACTAATCATAACAATTAACCTCTTCCAAGTAAACCTAATACAATAAACCATTGAAAGTCTGAAGTTTATAACTATTTAACTTCCAAATTATTAGGATCCAAAGTTTGAATAAATATTTAAATAAGCATACCATTTCGTCAACAATAACAAAATCGATGCTCGTCAGTTCATCACCAAAATTAGGATTTAGGGAATCCCAAAGACGGACTATCCTGGCTCGAATTTTAAATGCTCCCTTTGAAAGTTTCAGCTCTGAAATCTTCTTATAATCCATTTGCAACGTTTTCCTGCAAAAAAGGACACACGATATTGTAACGATTTCTCACATATTTATAAATTTGCAAAAAATAAACCAATACATTATTTATGCAAATAAACTAAATTATACTTATTTAAGTAATATTTAAGTTGAAGTAACATCATATTCATTTAAATTATAATAACATATTTCATATCATAATTGTTTAGATTACATTAACATGATTGAAAGATTCAGAAATCAAAATTCTTTATACTTATACCAATACATATCAAAACAATACATAAAAGCAACCGAAAACATGCAAATATTACAAAAGAGAACCTGATTTAGTCTCCTAAATTCTGGAAAACTTCCTTGTAAACAATATTCTAAGTATATCCTCGGAATTCTTCATCATCACTTTTTATGTAAACTTTTAGACCTTCTCTCAATGTAACACGAGATATAGCGACATAGAGTTGCCCATGACAGAACACAGGAACAGGGAGATATAAACCAATTTTTCTTAAAGTTTGTCCCTGACTTTTATTTATTGTCATGGCATAACATATTCTAACAGGAAATTGTTTGCGATGTAATATGAAAGGCCATTTTGTCTCTCTAACTTCAAAAGTAATTCGAGGAATGTAAACTTTCAAACCTTGATTATCACCACTGATAATGGTAGCTTCTATAATCCTGGATGTCAATTGGTTTATTATGAGTCTAGTTCCATTACAAAGACCGTTACTTTGATCGATATTCCTCAAGAGCATTATAGGTGCACCAATTTTCAACTTTAGTATATGATTAGGAACACCATTGAAAATTAAAGAATTAAGGAATTCAACTGGATATAACAAATCAACATCAACTTGATTCTTACAATCTTTCCCTAATGAGTCACAACTCATATAAATTCTTTCCTCAGTTGGTGCTAAAGATAGCATATATTCATTAACATCATCAACAAATACATTTGTCGGTGTTACAATAGAACGCTCACTTAAATAAAGACTGTCATCAAAATTATTAATAAAGTCATCATAAATATTCAATACGAAATCTTCTATGCTTGTACACAAAGAATCTACCAAAAGATCATCTGGAATTTTCACCCATGTTGCTTCTTCTTCTTCTTTATTTTTTTTAATCATGGGAGCTGAACCACTTCCTATATCCAGAAGCCATTGCTCAAAACTAAGTGCAACTTATTTTGTTAAATCACTAAAACAATCTTCATTCGATAAACGCATATTTTTGGTCAATCTGAATACCTTGCAGTAATCCCATAGTCTAGACCTGTTAATTGTGGCATTTACTATATCTTCTCTTCTTCCATTGTTAATAACATGCAATATTTGTTTAAAATCTCCGCCTAATACAACAGTCATAACACCAAAAGGTTGATTACCTACATGATGACTATAATTTCCAATGATATCAACTATAGTCCTATCCAAAGCCTCAAAGCAAAATTTATGATTCATAGGAGCTTCATCCCAAATAATAAGTTCTGTTTTTGTATCAATTTAGCTAAATCAGTTCCTTTTTTGATTTGACATGTAGAGTTTTCATCCAAATTCAAAGGTATTTTAAAACGTGAATGGGCTGTTCTACCACCAGGTAAAAGGAGTGAAGCTATACCCGAAGATGCAACAGCGAGTACTATTCTACATTCAGAACGCAACTTCGATATAATAGTTTTCCATAAAAATGTCTTACCTGTACCCCCATGTCCATAAACAAAAAACAAACCACCAATTTTATTTTTAACAGAAGTAAGCACTGCATCATAAATCCTTAATTGTTCAGGATTAAGGAAATCTATATTTCTAGAAAATTCCTTGAACAATTCATTGGTGTCATAACTCATTTCCTCAAGCATTAACCTATTAGTATAGCAATTAATATTATTTCTTTCTGGGAGTTTTATATTAAAATCTGCTAAAGTATATGCATCACGATTCAAAATTTTCTCAATTGCATTCAAAGCAAATATCTTTAGATTATTCTCCATTATTCCTTTTTCAGAACTATGAAATTTATCTTTGAATTCATATTCAAAATCTTCTGATAGCAAACTCCAACAATTATTCCATAACTTAAGTGGGTCACCTACTTTCGAATAAATTAATAGTGTTGCAAACAAATGTCTCATAGCATTGGGAGATGCCCACTGAGAAGCATCATTCATAGCTTCATACCACTCCTTATCATCACCCAAAAGTCCAAGAGCATTACATACATCTTGATAAGTATCAAAAACAAAACCGTTAATTGTTTTTATCTCATCAAATTTTTTGGGACCTTTGATAATATTTAATAGTATTCTCATATAATACGATTCTCCTGAATTAGGATGAACATACACAATTCTTCCAATACACCTACCTTGTTTTCTTCTTGTCCACAATTTTTTTGAATTATTCCACACCCAATATCGTGGAAATTCTGTATATGTTAGTTGTCTTGCGTCAGGGTAATTTTCATTAGCAGACAACCAAGAAGTAAACATAGTAACGTTAGCATTATCTCTATTTAACACAACATCTAAGCATTCACTACTTTTGAAGTTAACATAATTTTTGAAAGGTAAATGTATCACAAGTCTTTCAACAGCAGGGTCTCGAAGTTGTATTGGAAACTGGTAGATCCTCCATATTGCTTCATAAGATGATATATATCGACAATCCAAATATTGTTTTATTTCATCCACTTGTTCTTCACTATGTAAGGAGTCATCTCTATCTTTCTTAGAACTTTCAAGTACAACATGGATTCTATCTGGTCCTTTATTTATGTATTTAAACAAATACTTGATAGCTCTAGATTGATTACACCATTCAACATTCACATGAGCTTGATATCTCATAAGTAATTTTCTATTATAAGGAACAACAAATCGATTGTCAAGTGCAATTCCATTCTTAACCACGCACCGACCATTATTTCTTCTCCTATAAGTAGCAAATCCTTTATCATCTATAATTGTTTTATTTGTATATGACTTAGGATAATGCTTAGAACATTTTCCCTTTTTCATACATGGTGAATTTTGATTTTGCATTCCACATGGACCGTGGATCATGAATTGAGAAACTACATTATACACATCTAGATCTATTTCTTTACATGGTATCTCATCAGTTATGAGTGAATCAATTAAATTTTGACTATCCAATTCATCTCTTTGTTGCCAAAGTAATATATGTGCATGTGGTAAACCTCTCTTCTGAAACTCTATTGTATATATTAAAGCCACTACATTTCTAAAATCTTTTTCTGTTTTTATGTAACCTATTAGATCATTTAATTTCATCTTAAATACTCTATTGACAATGTCTGGTCGATCTTCTGCTTTTTGTCCTGGTAAAATTTCCAAAGCAGACATAATTTCTTTCCATTTTGCATTACACGTAAATGTTATAAATAATTTGGGATGACCAAAAACTCTACAAATTCCCATAGCATCTTGGTAGTTCTGCATCATATATCTTGGTCCTCCAGTAAAACTTGCTGGTAAAATAATACGTTTCCCAATTGAGCCCCCATCATTGTCCCCTCTCTCTACAACATCTCGTATACCCTGATAAATTTCAGATCGTAACTCTCTTTGATTCTGTCGAATATAATACAATCGATCTTCTTCAATGCAACAATATGCATCAACAATATACTGTTGTAACAAACGCCCACCTCTAAGCAAAGTCTTCCCATCACTATGTCGTTGTTGTAACCGATAAGAGTAAAATTCTCTCATAGTTACATGTTCTCTTTTTATCTTTTTACAATTAGTGTTAATCAAATAGTTGATATCAATAGTAAATCCATCTTCGCCATATGGGAAAAGTAAAGGATATTGCATGGCCATAAATGATGGATGCAAATCACTAATTCTTTTCAATTTCATACTCTTACTTTCTATAATAATATCACGACTTCTACCTGAACTCCCGAAATCACCTACAATCAATCCTGCAACTTCAGATACAGTTGGTATACTATAAGGTGACTTATCCATATCCCTAGTAACACCAAGTCTTAAATTTATTGTTTCATTTGGTGTTTCATTTATTCTATCTTTTATCATTCTAAAAGCATTTACTATAGGATTTATTTCATTTAACGTCTTCATTAATCCTTTGATTATGTTATGATCTAAATTAGTCAAGTCATCATTTTTACTTAATGCTTTCACTCTATTCGTAACTTCATTATCTGTATCAAAAATATACAACTGTGAGAACTTAGGATTTTCACCAGTTGCAGGTAGTAAAGACCCAATACGATGATAATTTTGTCCACAAATACGAAATATGTATGGTCCAGGACGATTGTTTACTTGATGGTCAATTTTAGCACCCATAGAAGTAAATGCAAAAAGAGAATTATAGACTCTAATATTATCTTTGAATTGTTTGTATAGATCTCCTTTTCTTTTATCAAGCAATACATCTAGATAAGTTGGAGTTGGAGGTAAGGGATTCAAACAGATCTTTCCTTCTTTGCAACAAATAGGGAAAATGTGTGGATGTCTCGATCTACTTTTCTTCAGGCATTCATCCAACCAAAAGATTGCACCACAGTGTTCACAAATGCAACTCGGATGCCCAAGATCCAAGACTGCATTTAAAAAGTGAAAAACGAAAACGAAATATAAGATATTTCGTAACCAAAGCATAAGCAAATCACTAATAACATTTGTTCTGATTATGACCTTCAACGTAATCTTTTGGCATATGATCACGATTTTCAGTAAGAGCAGGCATGTCAATATTCACATTGCGACATTTAGCACAACTCTCTACAAGACTGCAATGGGGGAAAACTAAATTTTCCTTAGACATATGTAAATGAGAAACCTGATAACTTCTCTTTCTTTTCTTTTCTTTCATTATATGAATACGATTATATTTATTACTCTTACATTTTTCTCTCATTCTTATAGAGCTTATTATATTTTCTTCATTGTCATTCCCACATGCTTTAAGAATATTTTGATCATTTTTGTCATTCCCACATGCTATAAGAATATTTTGGTCATTTATTAATGCACTCAACCTGAACTTATCTTTGTTTCTTTTTTTAATTATTTCTCTACAACACATTCGATTATATCTAAATACACTTTTTCTGCAAACGTCGTTACTTGTCATTAAGAACTATGGGTTGTTGTATTTATAATAGTATTATGCCAAACAATTCCTGAAGGAAAAAAATACATTAATAGTATCCAGTGGGTTTGTAAACATTAGAGTAATATGCAAATGAGTGAAAAGCAGTGAAGCCAAAGCAAGACAAAATCATGTAAGAAATATCTTTCAATCCAACAAAATAACATTAATGAAAATAACATCTGTCTCACACATGAAAACATAATTTCAATCTAAAAACGTGAAATTAAATATATTACCTGGAGCAACTTTGAAGCACTGCAGGATTCTTCTGTTTAGCAAAAAACACCAATAGAAATAGTAAGAACAAACAGTGAAAATATACTTGGAATGTGTACAACAACAGTGAATGATTATATGCAAATGAGTGAAAAGCAGTGAAGCCAAAGCAAAACAAAATCATGTAAGAAATATCTTTCAATCCAACAAAATAACAGTAATGAAAACAACATCTGTCTCACACATGAAAACATAATTTCAATCTAAAAACGTGAAATTAAATATATTACCTGGAGTAACTTTGAAGCACTGCAGGATTCTTTTGTTAAGCAAAAAACACCACTAGAAATAGTAAGAACAAACAGTTGTAACCATAAATATTTAATTGAATGTTAAAAAAAGTTATCCCTAAAATATTCAGCAACAATTCTAATAAATTCAAATATAATTATATTCAGTAATTGTTGTGATATATATCATGAATCAGATTTTGCTCAATTAAAAGTTAAATATATTACCTGGAGCAACTTTGAAGCACTACAGGATACTTCTGTTAAGCAAAAACCACCATTAGAAAGACTAAGAACAAACAGTTGTAACCCATAAACACTTAATTGAACATTTAAAAAAACTCGTCCCAAAAACAAAAGCAACAATTCCAATATAAAACGTAAAAATATACTTTGGAATTTGTACAACAACAACCAACGAATATATCCAAATGAGTGAAAACCAATGAACCCAAACCAAAATAAAATCATATATGAAATACCTTTCAGTCCAATAAAATAACAGTAATGAAAACAACATCTGTCTCACACATGCAAACATAATTTCAATCTTAAAACATGGAATGATGATCCAAAAGGGCAGTTTAACAATTCAGGAACAAAACAAAAGGAAAAACTAAACTCATCATTTTATTCAACATAAACCTTTCCAATCATAAAAAGACATCGACGAAAAATCCAACCCAAAATGACTAAAGGACAGTTTAACAATTCAGGAACAAAACAAAGGAACAATCAAATGACATGCAGACAAAGGCAATGGGAAACAATTTAAAAAAATAACTCGTCAGAAAGAACACCAAATCTACATCTACAACACAAAGAAAAAACTAAACCCATCATTGTATTCAACATAAACAACCTTTCCAACCACAATGGACGAAAAATCCAAGCCAAAACGACTAATAAACACAACGTCATTCAAATAGACAGAGGAAAAAATAGTTTCATAAACATACCTGTAAAAGAGACGGAAGAAATCGCAAGAAGAAGATGCCAGAAGTAGCCGATGGAAGAGCTGATGGAGGAGGAAACAGAGAAGCGAACAGAATGAGGGTTAGCGAGAAGAACGAAGAAATGTTAGGGATTAGGTTTGCAAGAACTTTATGTCTTATCGTACAGGAATACATGCAAAGGCATTCCATTTATGCTGCCAAATGGAATGGGGGAAAATGGAAGATGGCACCACATGCAAATCTCAACCGTACAGGAACACGTGCAAAGCCAAAACGGTGACAAATGAAATTGGTAAAAAGGGAACATGGCACCACATGTAAAAGGAATGGTAGAAAATTGCAAAATCCTGGAAATTCTCCTAAGGTGTCCACGTGGCACATTGCTGGGAGAAACCCAGCTTTAGAGTATTTATAAGATGTTCGTATGCATGACTTAACACATAATATTTATAGCAGCTTCGTTTGGTTGCAGGGTTGGGTTGGGATACACCGGTGTACATTTCCTTCCAACCCTTCCAACCTTCCTTACAGTTTACTATTCAACGGGGTACCTCAAACCAACTCAACCCAGCAACCAAACAGACCCACTTGGGAACGTGATGTGTGTTTATGACATGGGTTCGAATTTGTTGTACATGTTTACGGCAAGGAATTTGTTGCTATACATTTATTATTGGGTAAAATGGGTCTGTCTCCTGAGGGGAGCTAACTTGGTTTCTCCCACCTTATTTTCTTATTTTTTATTTTTTAAAAATAAAATCATGAAAATTCATCATATATATTCATATATTATGGCATTCAAGTTTCGTGCGAAACAAAGTCTCTTACGGCCTCCGTCTAGATGAGCTCAATTTCAACAATTCTACGATCGTCAAAAAAATGATTGTTTGGATGGAGGACGTAGGAGTATCTGTTTCTCATGAAACTTGAATGACATAATATATGATATAAGGAAAAAATGGTGCTGCCCCCGCCTCATTTTTCATCAATTTTTTTAATTTTTTTTGAAAAATATCACCATGTAATTCATCCATATATCCCTCCTATATGCCATTCAAATTTCATCAGAAACAGAGACTCATACGGCCTCCATCGAGATGGCGTTGATTTAAAAATCATGTTACCGTTAAAAAATGACTGTCTGGATGGAGGCCGTATGAGTCTCTGTTTCTGATGAAATTCGAATGGCATATAGGAGGGATATAGGTAGGGGTGTCAGAAAATTCTCAAGTTCGATATTCGCTCAGGTTCGGCTCGCTAAAAGTTTGATTCAGATTCGGTCCGGAAATAAACGAACCGAATCTGAACACAAGTTTAGGTTCGATTAAGTACACGAACCGAACCTAAAAATCACAGGTTCGCTCAGGTTCAATTCGTTAAAAGTTCGATAAACATACACATATACATATTTACAAATCATTATTAGTAGAAGTAGACCTTATTTTAAGATAAGTGGATTTTTTCTAAGGATAAGTGACATTTGTCTAGTGATAACTGAATATTTACGTGATAAATAGGTTTTATCTCAGTAAAAACTATCCAAAAATAAATAGTTACATTGTGGTTACAACATCCATCATCTATATGTCTAGTATTTTTCCCTTCTTTATCTTCAAATCAATAGAACAAGTATAAACATTATTTGTCGGATATCTCCATATTATTCTTATTCCTTATCCCCATCTAAACACATATAAAAATATATTATAATTATATTTTTTCAAAGAGACAAATCCTTATTAGTCTATTTTTTTAAAAGATAAAGATTAGTTAGATAAAGAAAAAAACTAAATGAATATTTATTGTAATTGCATACACATATATTTCCATTTCTCTTCTCTTCATTCCCTCTTACTAGAGAATTCTTAAGTTCGATATTCGCTTAGGTTCGATTCGTTTAAAAAGAGGTTCAATTCAGATTTGGTTCGAAAATAAACGAACCGAACCTGAACACAAGTTTAGGCTCGATTAAATAAACGAACCGAACCTAAAAAATATAGGTTCGCTCAGGTTCGGTCCGTTTACACCCCTAGATATAGGATTGAATATACATGCCGATATTTTTTGGAAAAAAAATAAAAAAATGCCAAAATAAGGACGGGGAAAGCCCCGTCAACCTCATGATATAATGACGAATTTCTACAGTTTTATTTTAAAAAAATCAAAATGTGAGAAATGAGAAGGAGAAGCCAAGTTAGCTCCCTCTATAGGGATAAAGTGATGAATCTATACAGTTTCATTTTTAAAATAAAAAATAAAAAAATAAGAAAAATGAGACGAGGGAGCCAAGTCAATTCCTCCCAAGGGCAACCCAATTTTACCCTTAATATAATGAGTTTGAACCTGCTATATCTACAAAATAGGCTTACATGCCATAAATTCAAAGCATATCTAAATTTGTTCGTCCATGTTATTTCGTCATTTCCTGCTATATATTTTACAACCCCTGCTATTTTTCTCGAGAGAGAATTCAGTGGAATGTTCAAACATGTAATAGAACAAACATTTATAGCATGTGACTGTCTTTGTCTTAGATATATTTTTGGGAACTTCTTGGGTGTATACGCAATTACTTCATTATATGTGTGTTTCTTCCCTTTCGTTGTCAAGATAGAACTCATGAGTTGTCAATAGGGATGAAAACGAATGTGAATATATATATATATATATATATATATATATATATATATATATATGAGGTAAATGGGGCTGCCCTCAGGGAGTAGCCAACTTGGCTACTCCTACCCCTATTTTTACCTCATTTTTTTTGTTTTTTGGAAAATAAAAATTTGTATATTCATCATTATATCCCTCTCACATTCTATTAAAATTTTATCAGAAACAGAGACTCCTACGGCCTCCATCCAAACATGGTCGATTTAAAAAATCCTGCGACCGTTAAAAAAATGACGTCTAGATGGAGGGCTTAGGAGTCTCTGTTTCTGACGAAATTTTAATAGAATGTGAGAGGGATATAATGATGAATATACAAATTTTTATTTTCTAAAAAAATAAAAAAATGAGGGAAAATAGGGGTGGGAGTAGCCAAGTTGGCTACTCCCTGGGGGCAGCCCCATTTTACCCTATATATATAGGGTAAAATGGGGCTGCCCCCAGGGAGTAGCCAACTTGGCTACTCCCACCCCTATTTTTCTCTCCTTTTTTTATTTTTTTGGAAAATAAAAATTTGTATATTCATAATTATATCCCTCTCACATTCTGTTAAAATTTCGTCAGAAACAGAGACTCCTACGGCCTCCATCCAAACATGGTCGATTTAAAAAATCCTGCGACCGTTAAAAAAATGACGTTTGGATGGAGGGCTTAGGAGTCTCTGTTTCTGACGAAATTTTAATAGAATGTGGGAGAGATATAATGATGAATATACAAATTTTTATTTTCCAAAAAAATAAAAAAATGAGGGAAAAATAGGGGTGGGAGTAGCCAAGTTGGCTACTCCCTGGGGGCAGCCCCATTTTACCCATATATATATATATATTAATATTCGTATTCCTTTTAAAATGGACGTGGATACGGATATCACTTTGACATTCGCTAATATTCGCATCCGTATTCGTATATTCGTTTTCGTACATAGGCATATTAATAGATTTATTTATAATTGCATGTAACAATATTTTATGATTGGATTCACCATTATTGATATTACTGTTATAAAATTACTATATGTGGTATATCTATTTTATGTGTAAACCATCATAAATATGTATATTTTAGTTAATCTATTAAAATTTTCTGTTATTATTCGTGTCCAATTCGTATTCGTTTTACATTCGTATTTGTTTTTAAATATATGGTAACACATTTTTCACATTCGTCAATATTCGTATTCGCATTCGTATTCATATTTTAAAATGAATAAGGATATGATTATACCTATATTCGTATATGTATCTCACAGTTTTCATCCCTAGTTGTCAAGGCAAACATGTAAATGAAATTACAACAAAAGGACATGCATGCTAATGTACAGAGTAGAGGGGTGTCTATGTAAAATACCATACTAAACGAACCTTTCTCTTCCAGTTCCCACCAACCTCCGCACGCTTCAGAGCCCATAAACCTACCACACAGGCCTGCAATTACACACGCAAATTATTCCCAAGTGCCTCCGTGCAAAATACCCTAATCTAATTACAGCTCTCAACGCTGTTCTTCTTCCACCAACCCTTCTCGTTATAGATTAACAACCCCTTAATCACACTTAAGCTAAAGAAACAGTGTCCTTAATCCCTACAGACGTCGCGATCGTCGCCGGTAGTTGGTTTTGGCTTGATCCTTCGGCTAGCTAACCCTCGGCGTAACCCGCGTCGATTCGTAGGAGTAGATGGCGAAAGCGAACATGATAAAAATGTGACGTATAGTCCGCGACAACGTGATTTCGCGTTGCGACGATGACGATTACCATCTTAAATTCTTAATCAAGATTGGAAGGGGGCTGGATTAAGAGCTGCAGAGAACTGAAATTGCTGTCTTTTTTTGCTTAATCTTCGATGATGATATCGTCTATATTCTACTTTTGATCATCTTGGTTAACTGGATCTATTTCAAAACATTGTAATAGGAGACAAACGGGCAACAAGCTGCGATGCTAGTCCTTTTTGGAATTGCAAAATCAATCCTTCTGTATAAAAGTTAATGTTCGTGGAAAGGATTAAGAGGTGAGTCACGATTGCATTATCTCACGTAATTAAGGATTAAGGGTATGTTGGCAGCCCCCAATAGTAACGTGTGGGATAAATCGAAGGTTGGAGGCAACAAAAAACACGATAATCCCATGGCCTCTAAATTCCTGCCTATTTGCATTATAACCCCTGTAATATTTACGAGTATACCACCACCCGCGTAATCTTACTATGTGAGAATCTTGAGCTTGGAGATTTAAGCATGGGCCGGCCCGGTCTGGCCCGTAAAAAATAAAAAAATAAAAAAATATATGTTAAATTAAACATGTATTCATATGATACGCTTTAAGTTTTTCATTTGTGACACTAGTTTTAAATAAAATTCAATAGTTTACATGTCAAATTGTAAACTATGTATATTAGTTATATAAAGTATAGTTGGTATTAATAAAATTATTTATACATATTAAATACCATTAAAAAATCAATGGAAAAGGAACAAAATGGACCATGGAACGGCCCATGGGCGGGCTTTGGACAAAGATTTTTTAACCTCGGTCCGCTCGGCCCGGCCCATGGACCGGCCTGGCCTGCATCATGGCCAGGTCTATGTGAGATGCAATTGAAAGGACTACGTGGATACGGATAGATATTTTCATATCCTTAGCCATGTTAAAATCCCGGATGCAGATCACCTTTTCTTTGGGTATGGGAGCCCGCGGAAGGCGTGGGAGTTCTTTGGGAACAATGCGATTTGTGTACATGGTGCAGTTAGGTTCTGAGAATCCATTGGAGCAGATTGGAATAGTACAGAGATGGATAGATCGAGTTGTCTGGCCACGATTTGAGAGATTTGGCTTGCCAGGAATGATGTGATCTTTCGTCCGGAGCGATGCTACGGATAAAATATTGTTGTACATGCTAGAATGCTGATAGAGTGTTGGAACGTGTAATTTAACTATGTAGTCTGTTTACATATTTGTACTATTTCAATGGTTAATGATGAAATTTTTGCACACACACCTAAACCACGGGGACCCTTTTTTATTTCAATAAATAAAATCCCGGATGTTGAAGATTATTAAATAATATAAATAAATTCATTTTTACTCTTACATTTAAAATTGATTCTAATATGCAAATATTGAATGGAGCTAAGGAATCCACACAATTGATTTTCATATATCTATATTAATATCATAAAAAATAATAAAATAATATATTTATATATATTCCAATCGACTAACAGAGGAGTGATCCTATGAGAGCAAAAAGTTGTGAGAGTATGAGAGGGATGATTCTGGATCACATGATTCACCCAGGAGAGAGAAGGCCATGAGAGAGAAAACAGAATCATGTGATCCAGAATCATGCTCTCACAATTTTTTACTCTCACAGGATCACTCCTCTCCACTAACAATAACTTAACCGGATGCATCATTACACTGCCGCAGGAAAGATTATAGGGGGCTGGTGTAATTAAAAGACAACGTGGGCTATAATGCAATTGGACAAGATTATAAGAATTTCCTGTTCTATTAAAAAGTATCCGGTGCTCACCAACCTCTGCTTGGTAAAATCTAAACCACTGGGGAAATTTCCAAAGTCTACCTTTACTTTTCAAATAATAAAACAAAAAAGATTCCAAATGAGTGGAAAAATCAAGTGAAAATTCCTCACACGTTCACATCCCATATCACATTTGACAATGTGATTGCTTTCGAAAATTCAATCAATCGAAATTTCCGTGAAAAATATTTGCATCTTCGATCTCTACTTAAGCAAAATAAGGGGGAAAATGGACATTTACATGCATGCCCCCACAATTGTGAGAAATGCGGAAATTTTGCATGCCAACGATATTCGGTGCGAAGTTTAAAGTATATAAATTTGTATTTTACGAAGTATTTCCTTTTTCTTTTGAAAATCAGTGTTATTGTTTCTACTTTTACAGAAATAAAATATAAAATAGGAATTCTGGGATAGTAGGATGAATAAAAGGTGTTGCTATAAATTTAAATATATAGCATGATAATAAGAAGACAATACGTCACTACAACAAAATTGACCTATAGTAACAATATTTTCAAAATCAGTCACTAAATTAACCGTTGTTAAATATATAACGACGATATTATTCCTTGCAAAATGATTTTTTATACTCGAAATTTGCAACGAATATCACATATGTTGTTATATCATTAACAACGGTCCACATACCGATGCTTATCCGTTGCTATTTTTCAAAGTTCTAATTAATTGTTGCTAAATTTTGAACTAAAAATTAGCCACGATTAGTTGATATTTTGAAAAATAGCAACGGATAATCATCGTTATATGGACCGTTGCTAGTGATATAATGACATTATGATATTCGTTGTTAATTTCGAATACGAATACTCATTTCGTAATAAATAATACCATCATTATATATTTAACAATGAGTAATTTAGTGATGGATTTTTTAAAAAAAATATCACTGTAGCTCAATTGTAGGTAGGGATGTAAACGAGCCCAACCTGAGCGAACCGACCCAGACTCGGTTTGGTTCGTTTAGCATACTTTCAGGCTCGTGCTCGGTTCGGCTCGGTAAAATGAAAACTGTAGTCTAATTTGATTCGGCTCGGGCAAGGTTTGTAAAGTTTCGGTTCGGCTCGTTAAAGGTTCGTTTAAGAATAAATATTATGCAGACATTTCTGTTCAAAGGGAAAAACCACATATGCATGGAGGGTTTTGTGGGGTTTCGGAAATAGGGACTTATGGAGTGGATGATTAGATAATTTATGAAAATTAGTAAATAGATCTTATGTTAATATAGAATGTATATTTTCTTTATATATACTTTTATGAATGTATGTGTGTATAAAATTGAACTTTTACTGAATCGAACCTGAGCGAACCTATATTTTTGAGGTTCGGTTCGTTTATTTAATCGAGCCCAAACTCTTTTTCAGATTTGATTCGTTTATTTTCAAAGCGAATCTAAATCAAACTTTCAGCGAGCCGAATATGAACGAACGTCGAAACTGAGAATTTTCAGACAGCCAAATAAGACTTGTTGTTATAGGGTATAACTGCAAATTTCCTGATAAATGCGCTGTAGTTCCCATGATGCCCATTGGAAACTACGTGCGATTTGCCGGTCAAAACGCTCACACAGCAAACTGTTGACCACAACTCCTACCAACCCCTGGCATGCTTTATCAGCCCACGTGTCGCGTCATCAGCCGTCAGTCTCGCCTCCATCCGACGGTCCAAGTTCTTCTCCATCTAACCTAACTCCCCAACATCGATCCCAGCTACCACGCACATCACACCTATGTGTGTGTGTATATAAACCATAATCCCCCCAATCCCAAAGGCAGGAGAGTTGGAGGTAATCACATAAGCATCTAATTACTCTCTAATCTCTCCTCATTAGTCCCACATCCATCCATTGCAGTTGCTTATCCTAATTAGAGAGAGATGGCCCCAGCTAACGGCTTCGCTAATGGCCTATGCATCGAGAAGCCGACGACGGTGGTTAAGCCGACCGACCCGCTCAATTGGGCGGAAGCCGCTGACGGGCTCAAGGGGAGCCACTTGGAGGAGGTGAAGAAGATGGTGGAGGAGTCCCGCGGTCCGCTCGTCCGTCTCGAGGGAGCGGAGTTGAAGATCGCGCACGTCGCAGCGGTCGCGACGGGACGTGCAAGGGTGGAGCTAGCCGAGTCGGCTAGGGAAGGCGTGAAGGCGAGTAGCGATTGGGTTATGGATAGCATGAACAAAGGGACTGATAGCTACGGCGTCACGACCGGATTCGGGGCGACTTCCCACCGGAGGACCAAGCAGGGTGGCGCGCTACAAAAGGAGCTGATCAGGTGTGTGTGTGTGTATATATGTATTTATTTGCGTAGCAGTTACGAATGAATTAATTGATTTTACCACCTATTTTCTTTTTTTTAAAAAATAATTTTATAGTTTTGGTCGGAGATCTGTTTGGATCCCAATCTTTGCATGTTTTATTTGCCTTTTTTCATGTAATAAATTTGATTTTATTTTTTGGATGGGTTTGGTATGGGTGGTAGGTAAGGTCCTTTTGTGCAACTCCACGCTTTCTTAGGGTGTTGTTTCTAAATTTCTCCGGAATAATAGAAAATTTTCAATTTCTTCCTTCGATGATTTAAAGAGATTTCTACACCAACTTCTAAAAAACTTTACAATCACACCACAATTATTCCAATCTTTCTATTTACCACCACAACTCATGTAACCTTCATGTGTTGATCATGCAGGTTTTTGAACGCCGGTGTCTTCGCGACGGGCGGAGGCGCCGAGGACAAGAGCAACACGCTCCCGACGGCGGCGAGCCGCGCGGCGATGCTCGTACGTGCGAACACGCTCCTCCAGGGCTACTCGGGCATCCGCTTCGAGATCCTTGAGGCCATCGCGTCGCTCCTGAACAACCACATCACGCCATGCCTCCCCTTACGAGGCACCATCACGGCCTCCGGCGACCTTGTCCCACTATCGTACATCGCCGGTCTCCTTACCGGTCGACCGAATTCCGTTGCTGTCGACTCCGACGGCTCCCGTCTCACTGCTGCCGAAGCCTTCGAGGCAGCCGGGATCCCCTCCGGCTTCTTTGAGCTGCAACCAAAGGAAGGTCTTGCGCTCGTAAACGGCACGGCCGTCGGCTCAGGTCTCGCCTCCACGGTTCTCTACGACGTGAACATCCTCGCGGTCCTTGCCGAGGTCCTCTCTGCCGTCTTCTGCGAGGTGATGCAGGGCAAGCCGGAGTTCACCGACCACCTCACCCACAAGCTCAAGCACCATCCCGGGCAGATCGAGGCTGCCGCCATCATGGAGCACATCCTCGACGGCAGCAGCTACATGAAGATGGCGAAGAAGCTCCACGAGCAGGACCCATTACAGAAGCCCAAGCAGGACAGGTACGCGCTCCGAACGTCGCCGCAGTGGCTCGGTCCGCAGATCGAGGTGATCCGAGCGGCGACACGGTCGATCGAGCGCGAGATCAACTCCGTCAACGACAACCCACTCATCGACGTGAGCCGGAACAAGGCCCTCCACGGCGGGAACTTCCAGGGCACTCCCATCGGCGTATCCATGGACAACGTTCGCCTGGCCGTTGCCGCCATCGGTAAGCTCATGTTCGCGCAACTATCGGAGCTCGTCAACGACTTCTACAACAACGGCCTCCCGTCGAACCTCACCGCCTCCCGCAACCCATCCCTCGACTACGGCTTCAAGGGTGCGGAGATCGCCATGGCCGCCTACTGCTCCGAGCTCCAATTCCTCGCCAATCCGGTGACCAACCACGTCCAGAGCGCCGAGCAGCACAACCAAGATGTCAATTCCCTCGGCCTCATCTCCGCACGCAAGACCGCGGAAGCCGTCACGATCCTCAAGCTCATGGCGACCACCTTCACGGTGGCGCTCTGCCAAGCCATAGACCTCCGACATATCGAGGAGAACCTCAAGCACGCCGTCAAGTCCGCCGTCGGCCACGCGGCCAAGATGGTGCTCACCGTCGATGCCGGCGGTGAGCTCCACCCGGCGAGGTTCTGCGAGAAGGACCTCATACGCGCCGTCGACCGCGAGCATGTCTTTGCCTACGCCGACGATCCCTGCAGCCAAACATACCCTCTTATGCAGAAGCTCCGGCAGGTGATTGTCGAGCACGCGCTTGCCAACGGTGAGCGCGAGCTCGACGCCTCCTCGTCGATCTTCCAGAAGATCGCCGCGTTCGAAGACGAGCTACGCGCATTGTTACCGAAGGAGGTCGAGGCGGCACGGGCGGCGTGCGAGGCTGGCAACGCGAAGATAGGGAACAGGATCATCGAATGCCGGTCCTATCCGCTATACCGGTTTGTCAGAGAGACCGTCGGGACGTCGTTGCTGACCGGAGAGAAGGTGACGTCGCCCGGCGAGGAGTTCGACAAGGTCTTCGCAGCAATGGAGAGAGGCGAGCTCATCGACCCCCTGTTGGAGTGTCTCGGAGGATGGAACGGTTCGCCCCTCCCCATACAGTGTTGAAATAAAACCCATCTGATCCAATCTTTTACACAACACAGAAGTTTATTTGATCTCTCTCATTTTATGTAATAATTGATGCTATAGGTGTGCAATGTTCATGTTTCGATTTGTATTTTCTATCACATGTATTTGGAAAGAAAGGTGTATTTCCATATGTAAGTTGCAATGGACAATAAACCAAGGTTTTGAACTGATGAACTGGACATCGAATCGGAAATCTTGCTGAAATGGTCGGATGTGGTCGAATCATGTAATCAAATCGGTTTAACCGGATGATGACGTCATCATTATTTAAAATCGGATTAAACCGGACCGGTGAAAAAAAAGTAGTTGAATCGACTAATAAAACCGAAATGAAATAATATATATATAATATGCAGATAATATACTTGAATTATATATAAAATATATAGATAATGTATATATTTCACACTATACATAAAGTATTTTTCTTATACACCATCAAATATCATACATATCATATATATATTATTTGAACTAGATGCTATGTGACATAAAAATAATTTATTATACTTACAACCCAATACATGCAAAAAGTTGTGTAAGTGTAGTTCGTTAGAAGTATGAAGTAGGTAACCAAAAGGTCATGGGTTCAATTCTCACTATCAACATAATTTTTAAATAATTTAAAAATTTAATTCAGTTCATCGGTTGAACCTGGTTAAATCGGATCAAAAAATAAGTTGAATTGGACGGATTAATTAAAGTTTGAATAATTGGACCAAACCGGTTAACCGAAACAGTCCAGGCCTGATTCACTGGTCGGACCGTCGCTCTCATCCGGTTTAAAAACACTGCAATAACCTGATTGTCTCTGTTTGCAGCAGTTAAATTTAGCTTCCAATCTCTCCATGCTCAAAAATATTTCTATAATTGTTTAAATACAACACAAGTATCATTACATTATGTATTCCATTTGAGTATAGCCTTCAAAATACTAATTTTATATACGCATATATATACACACATACATACATGTATGTATACGTAGACAGATATAGATACACAGTACGTATCCCTCTTTTTGTTAATGATAAAGGATGAGCAACATTAGTAATTCCAAAGAATGGGAATTACTAATGACGGCCACTGTTATCTTTGTGGCACGGGTTGGGAATCACGCGATCATATCTTCTTTGATTGTACCTTTTCTGCGGCGGTGTGGACCCGAGCTCTTTCTGATCTGGGTCTTCCACATTCGCCATCTATTTCACTCTCCGACATTCTTGCTTGGATTCTGGGCCTCTATGATAAAGATGTGCGTCGGCTTTGGTGCGTCGCTCTCTCGGTCACGGTCTGGGTAATTTGGAGGGAGAGGAATCTCAGATGGACATCCGCCGGCTCCTCTTCGCGGCATATACTTGTAGACTCAATCACCTCTGCGGTTAACATTACAATGGGATCCCCCCATACTTGATTGGTGCAGTTTTTTGGACCTTTAATGCTATTTTGTACGCGCTGCAGTGCGCTTCTTTTTGATTTGGTTTCTGTCTTCACGTTAATACGTGAAGCCCACTCACTGTAAATCTACTGTTTAGTTACATGAAATACATATATCTTACCCATCAAAAAAAAACATGTGAAGTGGATTTGACATATATACCCCTGGAAAGATTACCATGGAAAACTTGCATATTACATGTTTATCCTTTGAGTTCCTCAACGTCTACTGCATAATGCAATGATGTAGGCTAAGACTACGATTGTAGAATATACGGTAACACTTTATGTATTCAATACTATTCATGGATATATGTGTAATTTTAAATTGGGATTTTTACCCGACAGGTCTTATAATTTTTGTCAATTACCTCTACGACCTTTTAAACATCGATATTCCTCCCTCGACCCTATAAACTTGCTCCGTCTTACCTCACGAACCCTACCATTAAATTGGCATATTTAGAGTTAACTTCCTTAGGTTAAAAATGAGTTAACCTAACCAATCCGCGATCGGACGGCTAGAAACAAGAAAGAGAAGAAAAAATTCCTCCCTCCTCTTACAACTTCCCCTCCGACGAGTCTCGACCTGACGGGAGGAGATGCGGAGGGGCTTCAAATCGGCGGCGGACTAGGGGGACTGGGAACGAGCGACGTCCAGGGGGAAGGCGAGGGGCTGGGGATGAGCCACAGAGGGGGTGGGTTGGGGGGAGGCTTCGCACGGGAGGCATCCGGGGGGGGGGGGGGGGGGGTTGTCGCACAGGAGGCATCACGGGAGGGGGGGCATGGGCTTCGCGCGGGGGCACAGGAGGGCATCGCGCGGGGCACGGGAGCCGGGAGGGAATCACGCGGGGGCACGGGAGTCATCGGGGGGGGGGGGTTGTAGGGGGTCTGGGCTTCGCACGGGAGGCATCGCTCGGGAGGAGGTTCGAGACACAGGGGGCCTCGCCGAGGGTCGGATCGTCGTGCGGGGGGGGGGGGGGGGGGCACCTCAGGGGTGCTTCGGCGAGGGGGCTTCGCAGGGGCGAGCTCCACAGGAGTAGGGTGCTTCGAGCAGGGAGTCGGTGGAGTGTCGGCCGCCATGAGGGAGGTTCCGCAGGAGTATTTCGATCATGGAGCCGGTGGAGAGCCGTCCGCCAGGGGGGTTTCCGCAGGGGTGCTTCAAGCAGGGAGCCGGTGGAGCGCCGGTCGCTGGGGGGAGCAATGGAGGCTAAGCAGGGGGAGGGAGAGTGAATGGCACTTATGGTAAATTTGATAGATAAAATGGGTATAATGTATAAGAAGATAACAGAATCCGGTTAATTTTAACGGCTAAATGGATGAAGGTTAACCACAGGGTCTGTAGGATAAAGGTTAACAAGTTTACAGGGGTGAGGGAGGAATTACGATGTTTCAAATGTCGTAGAGGTAATTGACAAAGATTATAGGATCTGTCGGGTAAAAATCCCTTTTAATTTTATAGGAATATGTATAGGTAATTTGGGCTACTCGAACCCAATGAGTGATCTTATGATAGATGAGTGTGCCTTACCTCAAAGGACCCGTGTTTGAATCCTATTATTAAAAAAAAAATTGGGCTACCAACGGGAGCCTAAGTTAGGTCACCCATCTTTTCATTTGTTTTTTTGTGGATTTTGTTAACGATACTTGAGTAGCTTAGAATAACACTAGGAACATATGTTTCTAAGTCTGTGTAAAACATATATTTTTAATCTAATAATTATTTTAGTAATTCTGAAACCGTTAAAATATGATATGTTCGATGTATTAGATTGGAGTCTCGAATTGAGTTTTTGAACGATGTATTAGATTGGAGTCTCGAATTGAGTTTTTGAACTAGAACATTTTGATATTAGGTTGATATAAATCCATCTATATATTATAAAAAAAATTCAAGAATAAAATGAATATGAACTACCTAACCCCCCTGAAAGCTTTTATATAACAGAAAAATGGGGCTACTCCTTGATAGAAGCCAATGGGTTGCTCCCGCCATGTTTTCCCTCTATTTTTTTTATTTTTTGAAAAATAAAAATATATACTTTCATCACTATATCCCACTAATATGTCATTCAAATTTCATCAGAAATAGATACTCGTATACACTCCATTCAGAACAGATAATTTTAACGACCTTAGAATTGTTGTAATCTACCTGTTCTATAGAGGGCATAGGAGTAGGGATGAAAACGATTGGTGAATATATTCGTATCCGATTCGCTATCATATTCGAATATATATATATATATATATATATTTGACATTTGTATTTATTTTAAAAGGGATGCGGATATGGTTATCACTTTGACATTAGTTAATATTCGCATTCGTATTAGTATATTCGTTTCTGTGCATAAGTACAGTGATAAATTTATGTATAACAATGCGTAGCAATATTTTATGATTGCATTCACCACTGTTGATATAATTTTTATGAAATTACTATATATGATATATCTATTTTATGTGTAAAACAACCTAAACATATGTATTTTAGTTAATCTGTTAAATATTTCAATTATTATTCGTATCCGATTCGTATGTGTTTTACATTTGTACTCATTTATAAGGATATAGTAACACATTTTTCATGTACGTCGCTATTCATATATGCATTCATATTCGTACTTTAAAATGGATAAGAATATGGTTATACATGTATTTGTATTCGTATCTGATTGGTTTCATCCTACATAGGAGTCTCTGTTTCTGACGAAATTTGAATGACATATTAGGGGATATAGTGATGAAAGTATATATTTTTATTTTTAAAAAAAACAAAAAATAAGCGAAAATGGGCGGGAGCAACCCGTTGATTTCTCTGATGGAGCAACCCTATTTTTTCCTTTATATGATTACATATTTAGTCGAGATCACTTGCCGATTCACTCAACACCCCGTGAGGTAGCTCCTTTTTACTCATGTTTGTGTGTAGTTACGTAAATTTTTAGGGTTTTTTACAATTTTATCACTCCTAGATTTTGTAATATCATTTATGCCAATCTTTTTTTGTAATATCAATTGTGTACTTATTAGGATGAAAACGGATACGCATATATCTGAATATCAGCTTACAATTAGGGATGAGTATCAGGCCGGGCCGGGCCTGACCCAGCCCAGCCCGAGCCCGGTTCAAATTAACGGGCTTGCGGGCTGGGCCTAGGCCTATTTATTTTCTGATTTTGGTGCCCAAGCCCGAGTCCGGCCCGCAAGTCTATGGGTCGGGTCGGGTCGGGCTGGTCCGCTACATGGAAAATAAATTTTGCCCTTATTTTTTAATCTCTAATACAATGAAAATTTAATTTGAAAATATAGAAATTAAATATGTGCTTCTTCAAGACATGAACGTAGCCGATGTTTAAACAACTTAATTCGTAAGAACGAATCAATGTTTGGATGCTTTTTCATAGTTTGATAATATAAAAATATGAATCAAGAGAATAACGACACTGTAAAAAGAAAGATCTATTGAAATAATATAACGGAGAAAAACAAAAATCAATGGCAGCACAAGGCTCGTGGAGCCGATAAACTTCAAAGCAGAAGGAGTTAGCACAAACAAAGTAGAAGGAAGTCTCAAACACAAAATATTGTCGCCTTCAAAAATATTACAATAGGTTTTTAAAAGTTTCCTAAAATAAGAGAGTAAGGCACATGACATGACATGATTCTCGAGTCTTGACGTTTTCTTCAAATGATCCTCATCAGAAACATGCAATGCAAGTGCAAATGTATTACATTCAAATCCGAAGAGTGTAGACACTTAGGCCTATATGCCTACATCAGCATCACTCATAGATTGTTTCCAAACTTATACTTGAAAATATGTATCAAAAACTGTATTGAAAAAAGTTAATATTTAGAAATGTATTGAATGAATACTAACCAGATGGATTTTTAGTAGACTCTGTATCGTCATCCTCTTCATTATCATCCGCAAAGTCACCCCCTTCACCACGTATCCAATCTTGAGTGCAAATCAAAGCTTCGACAGTCTTTGGATGAAGGCGGGTCCTGTAGGCATCAAGGGCCCTCCCTCCGGTGATGAATGCACTCTCTGATGCAACCGTTGAGACTGAAATTGTCAAAATATCCCGTGCCATGTGTGACAAAATTCTATATTTGCTTGCATTTAGTTGCCAACACAACAAAATATCAAAGGTGGAATCATCAACATTGTTGGCAGAGTTGTCTTCTAAGTACAATTGTAGCTCAGATTTTCCTGATTCCGTATATCTCAAGACTTTCTTCTATTTTATGAACTTCAATCTGGTGTCCTCCTTCACTCGTGGTTCACATGGATTATATTCAAGCGCCCTTTGCATTGTATTTTCTGCACCTTCCTTTCTCTTAAAAGTCAAAGAGTACTCATCGTATAACGCTTGGAAAACTGTCTCCACATGTCCCACATATTCAGTTACCTCCTCTGACGAGTACAGTTCTGAGTAAGAGAAACGTAAAAACTCAAACTTGTAACGTGGATCTAGAACAGTTACGATGGCTAGAGGCAACATAGCATCCTTGTCTATCCAATACTTGCCAAATTTAATGAATATTTTGGTGGTCATACTTCGGATTGAAGCATCTTCATTGTTTTGTAAGGAAATCAACTCTTTCTCTATCTCAAAAATCAAACAGAAAAATAGATTTGCAGTTGCATATTTCTGACCGGAAAAGAAGTTAGTTGCAGCATAGAAGTTCTCTAAAATTCCCTTTATGATCTCCACCTTCTTCCACTCGGAGAGTGACGGGACATCCATCAACTGGAAATCTCGAGTCTTCATTCGATTGAAGACTTTCTGATACAATGTTGGAGATTCAAGCATTAGGAATGTAGAATTCCATCGTGTGCTTACATCCAACCTTAGGGACTTTGTCACTGGAATGTGTTCCTGACAGGCGTAATCAAGAAACTTGATGACGACGGGTAGAATACTTAATATATTTCACCATGTTGCGAATTTTTTCAATTATTACACCAATCTCAGACAGACCATCATGCACGATAAGGTTTAGAATGTGTACCCAACATCGAATACGAAAAAACGACCACCAAGTAAAAGTGAGCTGGTTGACGAATAATGGTCAACTAAATTCCTTATCACGACATCATTGGTGGACGCATTATCTGCCGTTAACGTGCACAATTTTATAATATTCCATGAAACCAACTTGGTAATCATCATATCTGATATGCTATCATCAGTATGATGTAAAGCTAGTGCTGCAAAACTCAAAATTTTCTTCTGCAACTTCCAACAATCATCAATGAAATGAGCTGTGATGACCATATACCCCAAATTCTGAACAGAAGATCACATGTCAGTTGTTATGCAAATCCTCGCACCAGATTTGTTGAGGAGGCTCAATAAATTCTTCTTCTCAACCTCATAGAGTTTCATGGAGTCTCTTTTCAGTGTAAAACGAGACATGACATTGTATTTAGGTTGTAGACTTCCAACAAAACTGCGAAACTTGGAATACAACTGTAAATGGCATTTCTCCAAAGATTACCCATTTGACAAGTTCAGAGCGGCTATGTTCTGGATTTAAATTTTCAAGAAGAATCTATACTCCTTGATCGGATGTAAGCACATTTAACAAGGTTTGACCTTTCCCATCCTTCTTGTAGTAGAGACATTTATTCTCTAAATGTCGTATTAGATGACTTCTCCCACTTTTCGTTTGGCATGATAATGGTTTCTTGCAGTGATTACAACGACACATTTCCTTTCCATCAACAGTACCTATCTTTGTCAAATGATTCCAAACCCATGACTGAGGCTGTCGTGAATGTTTATTCTACTTTTCGGGTTCGACCAATTCATCTTTCTCTTGTTCTTCCCCTCTCACAAATTCCTCCTCTATTGTAGGAGGGGCGACATCATGCTCATTTTGTGTATTCGACATCTATTAAGATTTATAATAATATCACAACCACGAATCATCGACATGCATAATGTCTCATTGGATACATTCATATAACAATGATTATGAATCAAATTCGTAATCTAATTTGGACAAATCAAACATGCATAATGACTCAAATTTCATTGGATATATTCTGATAAACAACAATATATTTAACACAACCATCATGTATAATATTCAACAATATAAATCAAAATATATATATATATATATATATCAAAGAGGAGAACTAGCAAGGTATACCTTCTTGATGGTTGCGTTGAGATGACGGGCGGTGTGAGGGCGGGCGAGAGCAGCTTCACGAGCACTTGAAACTTTAAAGAGGAGGAGGAGGATGGGCGGTCGAAGGGGAGGAGAGGTCGGGCGGGGAGTGGTGGGCGCACTGGGCGACGGGCCTGTGCGTCGACGTCGATGGTGAGGCCGGTCGTGGGGGAGGGCGTCAGGCCGAAGGGGATGAGTGCAGGGTCATGCGGGACTGGAGTCTGGGGGTGGGGGAATCGGGGGTTGAGGCTTGGGTGTGGGGGACGGGGAGCGAGGGGAGTAGAGTAGGGTACTTGTTAGGTTTTGGGAGGTCGGGTCGGGTTGCAATCGGGTCGGCACTCCTCGGGCCAGTGCTCTGGCCAATTGTCGGGCCAGCCCGCGGGCTTCGGGCTCAGGTCCAGTCCTACCCGAGCCCGGCCGATAAGGCAATCAGACCTCAAAAATTGCCCAGGCCCGCCCATTTAATCGCGGGCTCGGGTCGTGGGCGGGCTTATTCGGGCCGGGTTCCGGGCTGGGTCAGACCGGCCCATTTTTTTGCTCATCCCTACTTACAATATTCGAAAAATTACCAGATACGGATATATTAATCGAATACAGATCGAATATGGATATGGATTGTAAAAATTTTACAAATACAGATATGGATATGGTAATGGTTTATCCGGATCCGGATATCCAAATACAACATTTAATATGGTTTTATATAATAGTTAATATAATATAAACCATAACTCCATGTTATTATATTACTATTATATAATATAATACAATATATTAATGATATTGATAAGTTTCATTTGTTTGGAGATGAGCATGAACAAAAGTTATGAAATCATATCCTCTTTTTGCTTCTGAACAAGAATACAGGTCATCTCGACGTTATCTTTTATATGTTGGAACTTATTTTTTTCATTGATATTTTTTAAAATAATCATGAACTTGGACAAAAATTCAATTCGTATTCATATGTGGACTTTATTCTATCCGTACTCAGATTCCATGTTTATTGGATCCATATTTGGATTCAATCTTTATTCAATTCATATTTGGATTGGCTCTATATTCGATCAATATCCGGGTCCACTCTTTATTCGATCCATATTCATATTCGATAAATATTCGATTCGAATTTGTATCCATATTTTTAAGGATATGGTTTCCTTAATGCATAT
This sequence comes from Ottelia alismoides, assembly GCA_037367405.1. Lineage (NCBI taxonomy): Eukaryota > Viridiplantae > Streptophyta > Magnoliopsida > Alismatales > Hydrocharitaceae > Ottelia > Ottelia alismoides. The sequence goes on along the minus strand of JAZKJV010008026.1, from coordinate 140,144 downwards.
CCGAATCAGTATCCGTATTAGTATTCAATAGAGATGAACCGAATATGAATATGGAAATAGGCATTATCCGTTCCGTTTTCATCTCTGGTAGTAGGCTAGTACTTATATTCTAATATCAATGTGCCTACATTCTTACAAAATTCACAATTTTCTCCTTTTGTAATATCAGTTATATCCTACTTTATCTTAATGGGAAGGCAAAATTGTGAATTTTCTCATGGCACAACCGATATTGTCCCTACTTTATAGTTATGCCCCTACCTTATCTTAGGGGTACAACCGATAATGCAAAAACGGGAGTGATATAACTTATATTGTAGAACTTAAGATGGGCACGTTTGTAAAAATCCAAGTTTTTAGACGTATATATGTAAAAAATTCTTATATGAATCAATCTTGAGTTTCCTTGGCACTTACTATATAACAAATTCCATGTTTTGGTCAACACCAGTAGATAAAAAGTAGATGGACGTTCCGGATCATTCTAAGGATCTCATCTTGATAGCTCACGTGCCGAAAAGATTTAAGTGGAAAAAATATTTTTATTAACACTAAATTCATAATCATTTCATAAATTCTGTAAAAACACATTTTTACAGAGGAAAGGGATCCTACTTTATGAAGTAGGTAACTTACCTACTCCACTTTTATTTTTTATTTTTTTTTGAAAAATGCTTTTATGGATTTTCATAATTATATCTGTCTAACTTGTCATTCAAATTTCGTCAGAAACAGATACTTCTATACCCTCCATCCGGAACATGTAAATTACAACAAATCTAAGACCGTTAAAAATACATGTTCTGGATGGAGGGCACAGGAGTCTCTGTTTTTGACGAAATTTAAATGACATGTTAGAGGGATATAGTTATGAAAATCCATCTAAGTATTTTTCAAAAAAATAAAAAATTTTGAAAAAATGATAGTGGAGTAGGTAAGTTACCCACTCCATGGAGTAGGATCCCTTTCATCTTTTTAATATATATGTAGGGGGAGGGGGAGAGAGAATGAGAAATCAATTTTGAGAGATATTTCCAAGAATGGGTACCAAGGGAAAGTATTTCCCAAAATGAGTACGGACAGTTTCCCGTGGTGACATGGCATCGACGGCAAATCATTTGTCGTGTCTTGTGTTTGAAATGCTCCCTATCGCATGTATCGAAGACTGCATCACCTCGTCGACCGAGCCACAAGGTGCGACAAACGATTTGCCGTCGAACCGTTTGTCGCACCACGTTGGCGAGCGGCTAACGATTTACCGATACATCGTTCTGTGAAATTTTTTTTAATTTGTACCCATTTTGGGAAATACTCCCTGAGGTATCCATTCTGAAAAATAACTCTGATTTTGACACCTGAGTGCTATTTTGAATTGATTGGTCTCATTTCGGTACCTCGTGTATCATTTCGGTGATGATTTTTTTTATTTTTTTAAAATATGATATTCCGTTCACTTTTGTTTTTATTTATTCTAGATAATTATTTTTTAAAGAAATCCCTTAAAAATACATTTTATAACACACATATATAAATGGGTAAAATGGGATTGTCCTCGTGGGGAGCTAACTTGGCTCCCCACCTCATTTCGTCCGATTTTTTTTATTTTTTTTTGAAAATTTCTTCCGTGAATTTTCATCAATATATCCTTATATTATGTTATTAAAATTTCGTACGAAACATAGACTCCTACGGCCTCCATTCAGACGGGGTCATTTTTAGCAATTCTGTTACCGTTAAAAAATGATTGTCTGGATGGAGGTCGTATGGGTATCTGTTTCGCACAAAATTTTAATGACACAATATAGGGATATAGTGATGAAATTTTACGAAAAAAATTAAAAAAATAAAAAAATCGGACAAAGTGAGGTGAAGCTCCCTCAAGAGGCAACTCCATTGAACTCTATATAAATATATAAAATATATATAGAGAGAGCCAAATCCAAAACATGCCAGTATGCATAAACCCCAACGAGCACTTCTTTCCCTCCTGACAACAAAGCCATGCTCCTCCGCCTCACACCTCCGCCAGATCCACGCCCTCCTCCCTCACCTCCGCCCTTCTCCGCCAACCCGAGGCCTTCAACCTGCTCATCCGCTCCACCCCCTACCCCCTCCTCGCCCTCCTCCTCTTCGACCTCATGCGCCACGGCTCCCTCCGCCCCGACCGTCACACCTTCCCCTTCGCCCTCAAGGCCTCCGCCGCCCTCCGCCTCCTCCCCTCCGGCCGCCGCATCCACGCCGACGCCCTCAAGCGCGGCTGCACTCCCAACGTCTACGTCTCCAATTCCCTCGTAAGCTTCTATTCCTCCTGCCACAAGATTTTCGATGCAAGGAAGGTGTTCGATGAAATGTCTGAAAGGACCTTAGTGTCCTACAACGCCCTCCTCACGGCCTTCGTCGATAACAACCGTCCGCAGGAAGCGATATCGTTGTTTCGTGTGATGAATTCCAATTGTGGGTTCGATCTCGATGCGACGACGTTCGTCGTCATGCTCTCGGCCTCGGCCGAGCTCGGGAATTTGAGCTTGGGGAGGTTTTTGCATTGGCGGTTGATCGCAAACCGTACGCCGGAGGTGAACGTGCAGCTTGGGACGGCGCTGGTGAACATGTACGCGAAGTGCGGGGCCGTCCGGGATGCCGTCGTGGTCTTCGACACAATGCCGGAGAGGAATGTGTGGACGTGGAGCGCCATGATATTGGGATACGCGCAGCACGGGTTCGCCGGCGAGGCTCTTGAGCTCTTCAACCGGATGAACTCATCCGGGATCGCGCCCAATTACGTCACGTTCCTCGGCGTGCTTTGCGCGTGCAGCCACGCCGGGCTGGTCGACGAGGCGCTCGGCTTCTTCTACGACATGCGGAACGTCCACGGGATAGAGCCGAGGATGACGCATTACAGCGCGATGGTGGACGTGTTGGGACGCAACGGTCGGCTCGAGGAGGCATGTCTATTCGTAGAGGCGATGCCGACTGAGCCGGAGGCCGTCGTGTTGAGGACGTTGCTTAGCGCTTGTGGTGTCGACAAGGTGGGGGAGAGGGTGAGGAGGAGGTTGATGGAGTTGGAGCCGAGGAGGTGCGGGAATTACGTGATGGTGGCGAACATGTACGCCGGTGCTGGGCGGTGGGAGGCGGCCGCGAGGATGAGGAGGAGGATGAGGGAGGAGGGGCTCAAGAAGGCTGCCGGGGAGAGCTGCATTGAGGTTGGTGGGGTGGTGCGTAGATTTGTGAGTGGCAGTGGTGGTGGTGGTGATGATGATGGTGATCTCTTCGAGATGTTGGATTGTGTCAACTTGAATTCGAGGAAGTCGGATTCTCCCTTGATATGAGCGCGATGTTCGTCGATATCTGATTCGCCGGTTAGCGGCCTCCGTCGAAAGCAAGGAGATCCGGACTCACACAGTCTTGATGGCATAGGCCACAAGTATGACACGAGAAACCATGGAGAGGTTGAAGACAGTCTGATTCAACAGAGGTCCCGACCCATCTTAGCGAGCTTAGGGGTGGCCGACCACTACATAAACCGCTGGCGCAGAAAGCTCGTAGGGCTTCCCCTCATACGCTTCAAGGGAGCACATCACATAGCTAGAAGTCAGAAGGTCCGTACTAGCTGCCGTACACCTCGCTCTGAGGGACGAGAGAACGAAGGAGTACGAGAGCGGATCTTCTGCAGTACTGTATAGATCTGCTGTAAACAATCACGAAATCCGGATCTTCTGCAGTACTGTATAGATCTGCTGTAAACAATCACGAAATCCGAGTCGGCTCGATCAAGATCGTACAGTTCACATATTAAGAAAATCGTGTGACCTGCTCGATCTTGATCGAGCGGCTTGAGCTTCGTGACCATTTACAGCAGACCTCTACGGTACTGCAGATCAAGCAAGAACATGGAGAGTTGACCGATTGAAGGAGAAAGAGTAAATTGCACAAAAGTCCTTCAACTTTACAACCAATTTCAAATTTCATATCCGAACCTTAAAAGGTAATAATGTACTAACCGATCTGTGAATTTTGTTTCAATATGGTTTTGAGGTAATGCTATTTAAGGTGATGATCATAAAATGCTCAACTTAATTTCTCTGTTAGAAATCTTAAAGATCATGTTCGATATCGATATGATATTTCGACGATCTTTTGTGAAGGAAGTGCTTGAAAATTGGGATATATTGTCATATCGGTACACATATCGGCCGCATCTCGATATCGATATATCGGTGATATATTGCCTATATATCGCGATGTTTCCTTGAATGCATTTTAGTGTGCAGGTGCAACAATGAAATTAGGTTTATAACTCATTGACTTTCGTTTAATCTACGCAAGAAGAAGAAATGCATGACTCTTACATCCATAGTATCCTTGGTTATTGATGGGAAATCCCTCCTCTTGGCTCAAATGGAAGGGGGTTTTTTACAGTTATGCCACTCTTAGATTCTATAATATTATCTATACTCCTTTTTTTTAATATCAGTGGTTTTCTTATATTCTTACAATTTATAGTTATATCCTTTTGTAATGCAAATTATTCCCATACTTTATCTTAACGAAAGAGTTGTGAATTTTGGAAGAAGGTTCGAGCACAACTGATATTTTTATTTAAAAGGGAAAGGCGTGCATGATATTGTAAAAGTTAATAGGGGCATAACTATAAAAAAAACCTCTGATACAATCTTCTTGGACCTCATTCTAGACATACAAAGTCTATTTGGTACCGCGTTGGGTTGGGTTGGGTTGGGGTATTCCCTGTGAATAGCAGTTGTTTGAAGGGTTGGGAGGGTTGGAGTGATAATTGTGATGTGATGTGACATTGATTATGTGTTATATTATTTTTTATAATGATTATAATATATATTTTTATATTAATAAACTTTTTTGAACATAACTAAAAAATATTATATCAAAGAAATTGTAGGGTCAATACAAGTAATCCCAGCTCAGGTTGGAGGGTTGGAAGGATGGGTATGTCGGTGTACATCGGTTACCAAACAAACCTATAGGGACTGTTTGGTAACTAGATTGGGATGGGTTGGGTTGGGTTGGGATTTCCCTCTGTGAATAGTAATTGTTTGGAGGATTGAGAGAGTTGAAATGATAATTGTGATGTGATGTGATATTGATTATATAATATATTAATTTTTTAAATGATTATAATATGATTTTTATGCTAATAATTTTATTTGAATATAATTAAAAAATATTATACCAAAAAAATTATATGATCAATACAAGTAATCTCAACCCAAGTTGGGAGGATTGGAACAAGGGATATGTCAGTGTACATCGTTGTCCACCGACCACTAGAAGATCCCATAATGTCGAGGGAAAGACTTGCATATTACCCTAAGACAGATCTTTGATCTAAATTGAGGAATGCAGTCGGGCGGACAAGGATCCATTTCATCAATCAAAGCGCATTGATGTGAAGTATATTTTCTTCGCATTAGGAGGATATGCTCACCAAATCCATTATTGTGGAAAAAATTGAAGACATGCTTTCCTTCCGTTGGTCTTGTAGCATACAAATCAAGAAAAGTCTCACACCAGCACGCAAATCTATATATGATATACAAAGCTTGGAGTAAACTTGCAGCTTTTATGATAAATAGGGTATATATTTGTAAATCCATGCAAATTTGGTAACCCTACCACTTAAGATATCCACGAGGGAATTGTTGCAAATTGTATCATGGTTTTAGAAATCGGATCGGACCGGTTGATCGGACAGACTGATGGGCAATCGGTCTTGTCCTGACCGGTTCGGCCGAATTTGAACGGAATGATATATATTAATAAAATGTAGTTCGATCGATTTGGCCCGGATTGGTCGAGTTCAAAATGAAATAGAGTGAATTACAATTTGGATCCCCATCTATGGGTCAATCCTATAATAGGCCTTCATCTTTAAATTGTAACGATTCGGATCCCCGAGTAGTTTAGGGAACAGGAAATTTTGGGCTCGTGACGAAAATTCCCTTGTCGGGTAGGAGAGAAGAAGAGATTGGGGGTTGGGTTTCAACTTTTAAATAAGGGTATATTTGTTATTAGACTCAAAAAGTTCATTGCGTTAACAGCCCGAGAACCTGAATTTTGTAATTGTTACAATTTAAAGATGGAAATCCATTCTACTATCTGACCCACAAAGATGATCCAATTATAATTTACCCCAAAAAAATACAAACTTGCCTCCTTGCCTTCCATTTACAGAACAACGTGATGCAGTCACACAACTACTCCTCAGCACGTACGTATAATAGAATTTATCTATATTCCTTGTAATAAATATATGGGTGCAATGTTACATGTGTCACTAAAATAGATATCCTTTTTTAAATGGATAAAGATCCAAATCTTGAACTGATTCATATAATATGTAAAATATATATAGTAAGTTTTTAGTTTCAACCATGGAAGGCCTATCGTATCGATACGATATATCGCTCATATCGACGAGCCTTTGTGAAGAAAATGCATAGAAAGCGAGATATATCACCATGTCAGTGTACATATCGGTCCCATATCAATATCGATATATCGGTCATATATCGTCGATATTTCCTTCCATGATTTCAACAACCAGCACTCTATTTTTATATAGTGGTAATATGCACGTCCTCATAGATTGTGTATTTGCGAATAGTAAACATGATAGAGTGGAAAATTATTAGAATCCATTGCAATAATTTACTCTTCTATTATTGAAAGATTCATAAAGGTCGTTTATACATACATACGCACATAGACTATAAAAGATTTTCTCATTTTAGAAATCCGGATCCACCATTCAGACCAGTAAATTAAGCTCAGTTTGGTTTTCTCCGAATTGAGATGAACGTTGAAGTCATCACCGGTTCGAATCAATGATCATATCCAATAGAAGACCAAATCGATGCCCCATCAGTTCAAAGTGTGGTTCAATTTTTAAAACCTTGCTCTCAATACTATCATTCTAATGAGAAGATAAGAATCAACCCAATGTAAGTATCGAAGCAGCCAATAAGATCATAATGCATTTAATCACATAAGTAGAAGCGATGCAAACTTCTCAGACAGCAGCATCAACCCTTCCACGATGTCGCAGACTTACACTTACATCAACGAATACGGCATCCGTAGCCGTAGCCGGTCGGATAGCCGGTAAAGATATACCATTACGATGTATCAATACAACCTCACAAGCACGTAATTAACTCATTTAGGCTTGAGGAGAATAGGTATAACCATGAGCCAACTGCACCGAGCTCGAAGACTCGCACCGGCCCGAGCTCAGCCACGCAGATAACACTACAGGGCAACGATGGCGATGACGATGATCAGAGGCTTCCGTTATATGCGGTGATCGATAAGATTTTAGCTGAATTTTGGAGGGGGAGGCATAAGTAGTATTTCTTTTCCAAAGGAATCGAACATGTCATTTTGCAGCAAGCATAGGTAACATCTCTATGGTGTCCTTATTTTGAGAAATACAATGGACAATGCATCAACTCTTCCTATGTAAATCCCTCCGGCTCACAAGCCAAGCTCGATATCCTCGGCGAACCGAACCATGAACTGCTCTCGCTAACTCTGAAAAGATTCTTCAATAACAGCAACACAACAACAATGAACAGCGACCGCCAGTCTACGAATTAATGCAAAACTGACCTGAGACCGTCGCTGAACGCCTTCAGGCTATACAATCAGACGAGCAATCGATCATGTTTTGGAATGCCTCCGGCTTTCGCAACCTGGACAGTTGTGCAAGCTCTCGTGTATGTAGATATCACAGTCCAAGCAAAAGCACTGGCTACACCTGGGACATGCGGTATATAGGTTCGTCGTGCTCGCTGCTTACGACATGAGAAAAACTCGTGAGAAACAACATGAAAACCCCGAAGGAAAGACGACGATGAGATGCTTACCGTGACTCGATAGATCCTGCTGGCAACCGAAGCACGATCTGGGAGCTTTAGAATGCAGACTCCTCACGAGTGTCGATTTCTCGTTGAAGGGAGTGACCGGGAAGAAGATGGTGATAGGATCTCGCTAGGTGCGGAGAGGATACGAGTGTCAATCCGCATATCCTGCATTCGGTGGGTAACCCGCAAACACGAGCGTAACATCTCGGGCAGGTATATCCCCCGCCAACCTTGGCTTCCTTGTGACAGGAGCAGATGGAGACGGCACCTTCCGCTCCTCGCTGAGGAAACCCCATTCTGATGAGACTTGCGACTGCGTATTCCGCTATAGCGGGCGGTGGAGGTGCGTACTCCAGCAATAGCTCCTTAAGATGGGGCTGCAGAGCGAGCACGATAATGCTTAACATCTCTGAATTTTAAAGAAAATGATACATGTATTGTTTACCTCGTCCAGGGCCACACCGTATATGCCACCGGTTTCTTCGCATAGGTGCTTGCATATGTAAACTTCTGCTGAAAGACCGACGACCGAGCACCTTATTTTTGCCGCCTTACACTTGTTAATGCTCTCCATGATATCGCCGGGGTCGCAGGTGCTAAGAGCCGAGTACAGAATCAGGACCTCACGGTGCCCGTAGGATGGGATCTGGCTTAGATAACCATGAACTAGATCCAATGCATTCTGTAACGAAGCATCGCCAGAACACTCCAGTTTACCCATCAGAGCCTTGATCTGACTATCAGGACTACCGCCTAGTTCCGTCAAGCGGTGGGCGACGCCGTCTTTTACCGTCACGAGACCGATGTGACTGAGCGGATTCTGATCGAAGAACTCCTTGATGAATACCGTCGTGCATTTCGCCATGACAGCCATTCGACTTGGCTTATAATCCATCTCTCCAGCTGCCTGAATATAAAATGACAATTTAAATAACCAGCTGCCTAGGTGTCAATGTATGTATGTATATATATATATATATATATATATATATATATATATATATATATATATAGAGGTAAATGGGGCTGCCCCCAGGGAGTAGCCAACTTGGCTACTCCCACCCCTATTTTTCCCTCATTTTTTTATTTTTTTGGAAAATAAAAAATTTGTATATTCATCATTATATCCCTCTCACATTCTATTAAAATTTCGTCAGAAACAGAGACTCCTACGGCCTCCATCCAAACATGGTCGATTTAAAAAATCCTGCGATCGTTAAAAAAATGACGTATGGATGGAGGGCTTAGGAGTCTCTGTTTCTGACGAAATTTTAATAGAATGTGAGAGGGATATAATGATGAATATACAAATTTTTATTTTCCAAAAAAATAAAAAAATGAGGGAAAATAGGGGTGGGAGTAGCCAAGTTGGCTACTCCCTGGGGGCAGCCCCATTTTACCCATATATATATATATATATATATATATATGGAGGAGTGATCCTATGAGAGCAAAAAGTTGTGAGAGCATGAGAGGAATGATTCTGGACCACATGATTCTGTTTTCTCTCTCCTGGTCTTCTCTCTCCTGGGTGAATCATGTGGTCCAGAATCATCCCTCTCATGCTCTCACATTTTTTTGCTTTCATAGGATCACTCCTCTATGTATATGTATGTATGTATGTATATATATATGTATGTATATATATATGTATGTATGTATGTATATATATGTAGAGGAGTGATCCTATGAGAGTAAAATAGTTGTGAGAGCATGAGAGGGATGATTCTGGACCACATGATTCTATTCTCTACTGGTCTTCTCTCCTGGGTGAATCATGTGGTCCAGAATCATCCCTCTCATGCTCTCACAATTTTTTGCTCTCATAGGATCACTCCTCTGTATATGTATATGTATATATATGTATATATGTAGAGAAAAATGGGGCTGCCCCCGCGCCATTTTCGGCGTTTTTTTTTATTTTTTATTTTGAAAAATATCGTCATGTATATTCATCCCTATATCCCTCCTACATGCCATTCGAATTTCGTCAGAAACAGAGACTCCTACGGCCCCCATCTAGATGGTGTCGATTTAAAAAATCATGTTACAGTTAAAAAATGACTGTCTGGATGGAGGCCGTAGGAGTCTCTTTTTCTGACGAAATTCGAATGGCATGTAGGAGGGATATAGGGACGAATATACATGACAATATTTTTCGAAAAAAAAATAAAAAAAAAGCTACGAAAATGGCGCGGGGGCAGCCATGTTGGCTGCCCCAAGGGGGAAGCCCCATTAATCTCATGTGGGTGTGTGTGCGTGCGTGCGTGCGTGGGCGGTGCGTGCGTGCGTGCGTGTGTGCGTGTGTGTGTGTGTGTGTGTGATTTCCTTTCAATAGGATGCAGTCCTTCCTGAGTTTAGGAAGGTCGATCATTTTTTTTGTAAAAAAAACACGATGACTTTAGTAGAATATGTATACACAATAATGTGCAGTTTTAATATTTGTATTATAATGTACATGCGGTTTTGTATTTATAATGTGCAGCTATAATACAAACTGTATAAGCATCCTACTAAAATGCTCGTGATTTCTACAAAGAGGACGACCCCTAATATATATGGATTTAATGGGACTGCCCCCTTGGGGCAGCCTATATGACTGCCATGCCCACTATTTCGGTATTTTTTTTAAAATATCATCATGTATATTCATCCCTATATCCCTCCTATATGCCATTCGAATTTCGTCAGAAACAGAGACTCCTACGGCCTCCATCGAGATGGTGTCGATTTAAAAAATCATGTTACCGTTAAAAAATGATTGTCTGGATGGAGGCCATAGGAGTCTTTGTTTCTGATGAAATTCGAATGGAATATAGGAGTGATATAGGGATGAATATACATGGCGATATTTTTTGAAAAAATATAAAAAAGCACCGAAAATGGCGCAGGGGCAGCCATGTGGGGTAGCCCCATTAATCTCAATATATATGGGGAAAAGGAGTATATTCCCACCCCTTTTCCCCTGTATTTTTTTTATTTTCCTGAAATGAAACATATTGGAATTTAGATCACAATAGGTCATCATGGTGTCATTAAAATTTTGACTTAATTCGAGACTTCTAACACCTCCATCAAGACTGTTAATGTTTAACAGACTCAGAATTGTTGAAATTGACTCCCGTTAGATGGAGGGATTAGGAGTCTCTATTTCTGACGAAAATGGAATGACGTGTTAGGAGGATATAGTGATGAATACACATTTTTATTTTTTCCAAAAAAATAAAAAATAGGAGGAAAATGGAGGTGGGGGTAGATAATTGGCTATACCCAAGGTATGTATATATAAAAAGAGAGAGAGAAAGAGAGAGGAAAGCATGGTAGTATTTTCCAAAAAAAATGGCCAAAAATAAGCATGAAGTAGATGAGGTTATCTACTTTATGAAGTAGGCTCCCTTTTCTTTTATATATATATATATATATGGGAAAATGTGTATGCCCCTTAGGGGGGGAGCTAACTTAGCTCCCCCACCCCTTTTTCACATATTTTTTATTTTTTTTCAAATAAAAAACTGTGTAAATTCATTATTAAATCCCTACATTATGTCATTCAAATTTCATACGAAACAAAGACTCCTACGACCTCCATCCAGACGTGGTCGATTTAAAAATCCTGTTATCGTTAAAAAATGACTGTCTTGATGGAGGCCGTAGGAGCCTCTGTTTCACACGAAATTTTAATGACATAATATAGGTATATAGTGATGAAATTCCACGGAAGAAAATTTCAAAAAAAAATAAAAAAATCGAGCGAAATGGGGCTGGGGAGCCGAGTTAGCTCCCCCCAGGGGGAAGCCCCATTTAACCCTATATATATATATACACACTTGTGCCCGTCTGAGATTCTGCAATTATAATTATACCTCTACCTTCTTTGCAATAACATTTGCATCCATGTATTCTTACAAAATTCACAGTACAATCCTTCCCCTATTTTACATTAACGAAAGTGTCGTATTGTGAATTTTATAAGATTACCATAGCATAAGTATTATTCCAAAGATAGGGGCATAATCGTGATTGCAGAATCTCAGAGGGTACAAGTTTAAAATCCCCATAATATAATGAAATAAAATGACTTGTACGTATATGTAGAGATAGTTTCTAGTATTAATAATTGTTTTCGTATCTTGTTGCTACTTCTCTCTTTTATTTAGACGTCCATGTAATTTACCCTCAAGGCCTTTCCCTATATAAGAGAGCCTAGGATTACTCTATGAGATATAACAACGACTCCTTTCTTCTAACATGGTATCAGAGCCGCCCTAGGGCTCTCTACCCATCGCCCCTCCCTTCCCCACCCGCCGCCCCTTCCTCCTCCTCTCGTCGAGCCATCCTAGGGCTCCCTCCGGCCGCCAACAGCCCCCGCCAGGGGCCTCCAGCGGCCTCTGCTGCTCCTCCCGAGCGGCCCCTTGCCGCCAGCGGCTCCCTGCCGCCCCCTGCGAGCGAGCCCCAGCCCCTGCCGGTGGCCCCCAGCCGCTGCCCAACGAGCCCCAGCCCCTCCTAGCGGCCCTCCAACGCCGCCACCAGTTCCAGCCGCACCAGCGGCGCTTCAACAGCAGCCGTAGGCTCTCCTCTGGCCTACAACAGTCCGTAGCGGGTGTTCTCGAGGCTTTTTCAAGGGCTGTGAGCTTCATTGGAGGCGTGCCCTAGACCCCTCTTCATCCGATTTATGGATTTGAGTGCGTAAAAGTCTACACACATACTCAAATCCAATGCAGTTGGTGTAGACGTTCATCAACATGTCTGTTTTCCCTTTGTCTTCTTCGAGCGGTACTATGTCAGAATCGAAAGTCGATTTGCCCTCCACCGGCGCATTCAAAGGTCCTGCGCCAATAGTCAAGATGGACGGGTCTAACTATGAGTTGTGGGCTATGCAGATCATGAGCCTCATGAAATCAAATGGTAAGAAACACATTCTTACCGAAGATGAGCTCGCGGAGAAGACAGGGATCTATGTCTCATGGGAGGCTGATGACGCTTACGCGAAAGTCTGGCTATCTGGTACGCTGACGATGGAGATAGCTAATGATGTCCTCCATCAGCCCACTGCTAAGGCAATGTGGGACATCCTCGCTGCTACATATTCGCAGGTGCGAAACGAAACAAAGATGTTGCAGCTTCAACATGACATCTTTACGATGAAGCAGGCCGACAGACCTCTTCACTCTCTATACACATCCCTAAGGGGGATGTTCGAGAAGCTATACAGTACCATTCCTCTGACAACAACTCCGGAGCAGCAGAAGACGTTTCGGAACGCTACAATGGTGGGCGTTCTACTTGCAGCTCTCGATCCTGAGTATGATGCTGCAAGGTCACAGATCTTAGCAGATGCAGTAATTCCTCCAGTGGAGGATGTCTACAGACGGCTCAGCCGCATTCCAGTTTCCTCCAGCTCCTCTACTCCACCCCCATCTGCGATGGTAGCTTCGCGTGGGAGAGGTAGACCACCTTCTGGCCGTGGTCGTGGACGTGGCCGTGGACCTCCAGGAAGAGGTCGCTTCAGTCAGACGTGTTCGTATTGTCACAGAACTGGACACTCCGAGGATACATGCTATTCAAAGCATGGGTTCCCAGCCTCGGCACGGGTTGCAGAGCATTCACAGTCTCCAATATCGTCTACTGCCGATCATAGATTTGACGAACTTGTGGCCCGTCTCCGCGATATTATGCCACATTCTTCTGGTGATTCTTCTGGTGGTTCTTCAGACATCGATGCGACAGCCTCTGCCAGTTCATCCGCCGCAGCCAATAGCTCAGGTAGTTCATCCGCACACATACATTCTCATGATATATCTGACTGGGTTATCGATTCCGGAGCTACACATCATCCTTGTCGAGATAGGAGACGATTACAGGCCTACAGGGATATTCCACCCGGCCGCTCAGTACAGATAGCAGATGGCACCCACTCACCCCTTGTTGGACAGGGGGAGGTTTTCTTATCTCCCACTATGCAGCTACAGAATGTGTTACATGCCCCTGAGTTCTCGCTGAATTTGCTGTCTATTAGTCAGATTACAAAGGACTTGAATTGTCGTGCTATTTTTGACCCGTCTTCTCTCATTTTTCAGGACATACTCACGGGCAAGGTGATTGGTTGTGGCTCTGAGCAGAATGGTTTATACCGGCTGGTTCGGGAAGCCTATGCTGGCGTCTCTTCTCACTCCGCTGGACCAGTCTCTCCTTACATTTGGCATCTTCGATTTGGTCACCTTCCGATTCAGAAAATGCGCCATCTTCTGCCCCAGATCTCCCCAAGTTCGTCGTTTCGCTGTGAAACATGTCAGTTGGGAAAGCATCACAGGTCAAGCTTCCCAGGTCGTCAGAGTCGGAGCAGTAGCTCCCCTTTTGAGTTATTACATATAGATATATGGGGTCCTAGTCGTGTTCCCGATGACCAGGGACACATGTTTTATTTAGTTGTCGTTGATGATTTTTCTCGTGTCTCTTGGGTATTTCTTTTGAAGAATAAATCTGAAGCAGGAGATGTTATCAAAAATTTGGTTAATGAAGTGCATAATATTTTCTCTTCCTCAGTTAAATATGTTTGCACTGACAATGCCTTGGAATTTTGTATTTGGAATTTTGTATCCGCTCTCTTTCTCTATTTCTTTCATCGAAGGGTATTATTCATCAAACCACCTGCGCATATACATCCCAACAAAATGGCGTGGCGGAAAGAAAGCATCGCCATCTTTTAGACATTACTCGTACCCTGCTGATTCAAAGTTGTGCTCCTATTTCTTTCTGGGGGGATGTTGTCCTTACTGCATGCTATCTAGTCAACAGAATGCCGTCCTCTGTCCTTGGAGAGAAGATACCTATCTCTCTTATTTTTCCTGACAAGGAGCTCTTCTCTCTGCCGCCACGTGTCTTTGGTGTTGTGGCGTTTGTCCATCGTCTATCCCCTGGCCTTGACAAACTCTCTCCAAGAGCAGTCAAGTGCGTCTTTGTTGGTTACTCCAGGACCCAGTGTTCAGGAAATCGGCCGAGTATACCGCATACTCGGCCGTATACTCGTATTCAGTAGCCTTGGCGCACCGAGTATGGTCAAATCGGCATCTAGGCGGGTCAGGCCGCATACTCAGCCGAGTATACCGTATATGCGGCCGTTTATGCGGCCGATTTTCAAATAAACTTTTTTTAAAACCTTAACCTACGTTCGGACATCCGACTTAACGCTCTTTCAATTGATGTTTTTGCTCACTTGACTCTATTACCCCAATAGTTTTGTTCCTTGTACCTTCAATTCTTTATTATTATAATCAAGAATATAATATTTAGAGGATATTAACATGATATTAAAAATTTATTTATATTTTTAATAATAAAAAATACCAAACCGCATAAAACCGCATACTCCCCGCATACTCTCCCGCATACCGCATACTCTCTATGCAATGACCCCTCCGACTGAATACCGCATACCGCCTTTCTGAACATTGCCAGGACCCAGAAGGGATACCGGTGTTATGATCCTATAACCAACAGGTACTTTGTTAGTGCGGATGTCACTTTCTTTGAGTCAGTTATGTATTTCTCGCCAGCTGGGGACAGAATGGTACCATCCACCACCACTGATGATATTTATGTTCCACCACCACCTGCTTCGAGTCCACCTGAGTCGCCTCCTGTGTCAGTTCCTATGCCAGCACCACCACCACCACCTCAATCCATTCCACAGCAAATCATATCACCATTTCCTCACCATTATACGCGTCGGCCAGGTCCTGCTCAGACGACAGATCAGCCACTCACTACGCCCCAGGTATGTTCAGATGATGTTACTACTGACGGGTCAGGTTCGGTACATATGCAGGATGACTCATCACATGTGGATCCAGTTGATGATCTTGATGTTCCGATTGCTATTCAGAAACAGAGACGGTACTGTGCTTCCTATCCCTTTGCTTCACAGGTTTCCTTTCACCGACTCACAGGTGATTTTAAGAAGTTTGCCACAGCATTGTCTTCCGTGGCCATACCACGGACATACCAGGAAGCCTTGAAGAGTGAGTGCTGGAGATTAGCAATGGAAGAAGAAATGGGGGCCTTGCAGTCCCTTGGCACATGGTCTTTGGTCCCTGCACCTCAGGATGCATCTGTTGTGAGCTGCAAATGGGTCTTCACAGTCAAATACCATGCAGATGGCACGTTGGATAGGTACAAAGCACGCTTGGTCGCCCGTGGCTTTACCCAAACTTATGGCGTTGATTACATGGATACATTCTCTCCAGTGGCGCGACACTCGACTCTCCGTATTCTCCTGTCGGTTGCAGTGGTTCGTGATTGGAGTATTTCTCAGCTAGATGTCAAGAATGCCTTTCTGTACGGGGACCTACAGGAGGAAGTCTACATGCAGCAGTCACCCAGGTTTACTGCTGAGGGGGAGAAGCATATGGTCTGTAGACTTCATAAGGCGATATATGGCCTCAAACAGAGTCCACGAGCGTGGTTCCAGAAGCTGTCCAATCTAATTGAGCACCAGGGATTCAAGAGGTCCAATGCTGATCACTCGTTGTTTGTTCAGAAGTCCTTGGCAGGTACGGTTGTCATAATGGTCTACGTGGATGATATTCTTGTCACAGGAGACGACGTTCAGGGCATAGCGAGGGCGAAGGCATTCCTAGGTCGTCAGTTTGTTACAAAGGATCTTGGAACCCTAAGATATTTTCTGGGGTTGGAATTTGCAAGGAATGCACATGGTTTGGTGATGACACAACGAAAGTACATTACAGACTTTCTGGTTGAGACTGGTATGGATGGGTGCAAACCATCAAGCATCCCCATGGATCCCAGCATGAAGTTATATGATGATGATACTGATGAAGTGGATAAGAGGAGATATAGAGAGATGGTGGGAAAACTCCTCTACATTACTATAACCCGTCCAGACATTGCATTTACAGTTAACCGGGTGAGTCAGTTTATGGAGCAGCCAAGACAGGTTCACATGGATGCTATACACATGATACTGAGGTATCTGAAGTCCTCTCCAGGGTCAGGGCTACTATTCAGAAAGGGCGCAGACTTATCCATCTCAGCATATGCAGACGCAGATTATGCAAGATACCTAAGGATTAGAAAATCAACCTCAGGGTTTGCAGTTTTTGTTGGAGACTCTCTGGTGTCTTGGAAAAGCAAGAAACAAACGGTGGTGGCAAGATCCAGTGCGGAATCCGAATACAGGGCAATGGCCCAAGCCAACACGGAGATGATGTGGGTTCGCTCCGTTTTGGAAGATTTACATGTAGCTGTATCTCTACCTATGAAGCTTCAGTGTGACAATCAGGCAGCTTTGTTCATCGCCAACAATCCAGCTTTTCATGAGAGGACCAAGCATATTGAAGTTGACTGCCATTACACCAGGGACCTGATCCAGAGAGGATTATTATCCACGGCCCATGTTAGCTCAGGAGATCAGACTGCTGATGTATTCACCAAGCCATTGCTCAGAGGACCTTTTCAGAGATGTTCATCAGAGCTGAGCATGATCGACATCTATGCTCCACCTTGAGGGGGAGTGTAGAGATAGTTTCTAGTATTAATAATTGTTTTCGTATCTTGTTGCTACTTCTCTCTTTTATTTAGACGTCCATGTAATTTACCCTCAAGGCCTCTCCCTTTATAAGAGAGCCTAGGGTTACTCTATGAGATATAATGACGACTCCTTTCTTCTAACAGTATAGATTCACGTTTCATCAATATATGCTTCATGAGAACGTTAGATTCAAATCAAAGTTATTTTTATTGGAATTCAGAGCGCATAAGAAACTCCATCTAAGAGAGCTTTCCAGCAGATAAAGACCATAGTCCATGAAAATGTGTGCGTGAATGAATATCTCTGTGCACATGCATACATATATACATATTATATGTGCATGCATGTGCACATATGTGTGTACACATACACATATATACATAACTTTATTGCAAAACACACGCATAAAAAATACATGTATAGACATACATATCTATACACATGCACATATATGATATATGTACACATACACGCCTACATACACATGCACACACGTGCACATAAAAATGTATGTGCCCACACACATATATACACTGACATATATACATACACAAATATACGCATATGTGTGTGTATATCCATACATACATGCACCCATCAGTCAAATAATTGGCCTTGTTGACACAATTTGTCGGCTGAATGAAGTCTTCAACTCTCTGATCCGAACGTTCCCCTTTGGAAAGGATGTCCAAGCTCCATTAAACCAAGTATCCGAGAGAGAATCACCTCCTTGTCCGCTGCCATAGCAAAAAGTCAGGCAAATCTATCACAAAGGGTGCCCTCTTCCGTCTAGTTGTCTCCAAAATCTAAAACCATGGCTATCCCCAACCACATGCAGAAGAAACTGAATCATCTCAGGCAATACATCACATAGATCCCTCCAGAATGTTGAGAGTGAGTCGACATGGGTTTGTGTCATAAGCTTCATTAAAATGATGAAGCCTTCTCCCACTTTAATTAGGGTTGGCTACGTAGATTCTTGCTCAAATCCAATGCTGAATGATCCGACTATTTTTAGCACTGGTTGTTGGCTGTCTAACGTAACCCCCACAAGGAGGGATTTGAACCCTGGTCTTTTAGGTGATAGCCTGATAGGCACACTACACTACCACCACACTGCATTGCCATAAGCTTCGTGGTGACACCATAAATGGGACGAATCAGCATATCTAACAGGCCATCATGTCTAGGGCTGCTAATCGAACTGAACAAGTTCGTATTCGATTACAGTTCGTTCGATAATAATTCGAAAAATGTTCGTTCGTTTCTAAACGAACTGAACATGAATTTCAACTTTTAGTTTGATAGCGTAACAAACCAAACATGAACATAACATGTGTTTGTTCGATAAAGTTCATGTTCGATATATGTATATGTGCGTGTATTTGTATAACTTAGTATTTATACACTTGATAAATTTTGAGGTTAAAGAAATTGTGGTATTTATTGGGCTTTGTACCACTTTAATTTGAATAATTTCTTATTTTTGTTGCTTATCAAACCTCGTTATCGAACTTCAGTTTTGAACTTGTTCATATAAACAACTTTTAGTTAAGTTAAATTGTTAATGAACTGTTATCGAACCGAACTCGAACGTTCGTTTTCTAAACGAGCTCGAACTCGAACATATCCTATCTAACATTTATCGAACCGAACTCTCGAACTTTCTTATCGAACCGAATCCGAACATAGGTCCGTTCGTTACAGTTCTATTCGATTAACAGCCCTAATCATGTCCCCACCTATACCCGCAAGATCCACTTGA
The DNA here is from genome assembly GCA_037367405.1 of Ottelia alismoides. Classification (NCBI taxonomy): domain Eukaryota; kingdom Viridiplantae; phylum Streptophyta; class Magnoliopsida; order Alismatales; family Hydrocharitaceae; genus Ottelia; species Ottelia alismoides. The sequence goes on along the minus strand of JAZKJV010008026.1, from coordinate 120,937 downwards.
CAATCAATGTCTTATACATTTCCTTCAACTTCAATACTCCCAAACCGCCATCTTATACAGGTTGTGTAGTTGTATTCCAATCCACTAAATGAATAGTAGTTGAGTCCTCCGAGGAAGCCCAGAAAAAACACATCATCAAGGTTCTCAAGACGCTTCCAATCCCCCACAAGCAATAGTCGTGCAGTAAGAAAGATTGGATTACCGACAACAATGCCTTCACCATCACCAGACGTCCTACCCTAGAAAGACGTGATACCTTCTCCGGCCAACTTTTTCTTCATATTATTTATATCTGGGCATCTAATCCACATGCCGCATTCTTCCATCCACAAACAGCAATCCTAAATATGGGATAGTAAGGCACCCCTCTATGTACCCAAAGACATTTCACACTCCTTCATCTCCACGTTCGTTAAGCCAAACAGGGCGAAAATCGACTGCCTCTCATTCATCTGCAGCACAAACATCTCAATAGATCCAAGATTGCTCCTATACCTCTGCAATCCGACCAACCTCCCTCAATGAAGAAAATCGTGCCATCAGCATACTGAAGAACTGTAATAGAAATACCCTCCCTAGAGAACTCTCTGCGAAAATCTGCGTTCATTGCCATCTTGGACATGATCGACAGAGGATTTGTTATAATAACAAATAAAAGCAGGACAAACGGACATCCTTGTTTAATCCCCCTCTGTGACTGGAAAAATGCCATCAGGTCTGCCATTCACCAAAACTGATGTAGAAGTAGTCATACATCTCATTCATTCAATCCAAAGGCTCGGGAACCCCCTATGAAGCAACGACACTCAGATGAATTTTCACTCCACACAATCATATGCCATGGAAAAATCAACCTTGCAAGCCAGCCCTTTCACTTTCCTTTTTTATAATATGAGATTTATCACTGAGGCCATGACCACGCTATCCATTAACTACATTCCGGGGATAAAGGTCGCATGTTCAGGAAAAACGATGGAATCCATAACAATCATGAGACAGTCGGCCAAAACCTTAGCCACGATAAGATACTATGCATTTGGCAATGCAATCGACTGGAAATCTTCGATCATATGTGTCCCTCCTTAGGAAGCAAAAAGATAAAATATCAATTCACCAACTCAAAGCCACCATTGTTACATCTAAATTCCTCCATCACACTGATAACAATGCCCTCCACCAGCTCCCAAAATTCTCTGGAAAAAGGAGCCATCCGATCTTAGAGATACATCCACGTTGAGATCAAAAACAGCTTTCTGAATCTCATGTGTCGTAAACTTATGTGTTAGACCGTCTGCCTACACCCCAGAAATAGTCCTCGTCCCTTTACCCATCCACTGTGTATCGCTTCATGGCGTCCTACTCATGTTCCTGAAATGTACAACCACAACCATTCCAACCTCCCTATCATGTGTAATTTCATTAATAGCAACATGTATCGAATGAAAGTTTTGACGATGCCTATCACTAGCCACAACATGAAAAAAATCTTTCCGTTCGTGTCGCACTCCTTAATCCATTTATGTTTCGACATGTGCTTCACAACTCGACCTCCACCCATCTTCCTCAGCAACAATGCGAAGGTGAGATGCCCTAACCATCAATTCATTGGTGAGGTCTCCATCCCCTTCCGCATTGTCTAACTTTTCAATCTCTACATGTGGCGCACTCTTCACCACCAGACGCTTCGCTCGCGTCTCCTTCCTAGTTCCTATAGTTCATGAGCATCGTAATATCATTTGCACCTTCGATATCGTACTCACCATGTGTATATGCCATTCGTCGCATACAAAATTTCCAAAGTTGTGTCCAAGATAAACTATGTAAAATCTCCTGAGCCAGTGTCTCTTTCGTCCCTCTCACGTGGTCGGTCCTCTGCAAAGATAATGACATTGAAGTCTCCAACCACGAGCCATGGGATATAAGGGGATATAATACTCATAAATCTAAGCCCCTCCCAAATCATGCTAAACATGCTTCCATCTACTGCCACAGTTGGTCCATACACTGACGAGATCATCATATAAGATCCGTCTAAAACCCTGTCGAACACCACCATAATAGATCTACTAGCAATAGACTCACTCATCGTCTAAGGATGTCATCAGTCAAGGTTGCAAAAATCGGTAGTCGATACTCGATCAGTTGGGTCACTGATTAAGGATTAATCAGCAGTCGGGAAACTAATCGGATTTAGTCGAGCTTTATTTGGTTTTGAATTTTTAATTATTTTAAATATATAAATCATTTTTACGCATATATTCTTATATATTTACAAAGATTTATACAATTTTTATATTATGATAATGAAAGAAAAGAAGTAATTGAATTTAAATAAAATATTAAGCATATTAGAATAAGTTTGCTTTTAAAAAAAGTAAAAAACTATGGTGTTTCCAAGCAAAAATCAATCGACTAATCGGCCTAGTCGGAAGTAGTCAATACTCGGTCGGCCACCCCACTGACTAGACTAGTCGGACCTACTAGTCGGGCCAGTCGGGGGATTTTTACAACAGTGTCATCAATCCATGCTAACAAAATACCTCCCATTGATCCAATCGCACTATACGGAAGGCAAATAATATGGAGCACATCAAAGATCTCCATAGAGTTGAGGACCACCTGCCAATCTTCGTCTCCTGAATACAGGTGACGTCCATTGTTGTAAAAGTCGGCCGATTAGTCGGCCCGACTAGTCGAGTAGGTGGGGTAGCCGACTCGACTAGGCCTAGTCGGCCCTTAGTCGGTCAACCCGACTAATTGGGCCGACTAGTCCGCCTAGTCACCCGACTACAAGGCCGACTTCTACATAGAGATTTTTTAATTTTTTAGTTTTTCGATTTTTTAAAAAGCAAACTTATTCTAAAATGCTTAATGTTATATTTAAAGACAATTACTTCTTTTATTTCATTATGATAGTATAGAAAATATACAAATCAATACAAATACATAAGAATATGTGTAGAAAAATTGATTTATATATTTAAAATAATTAAAAAATTCAAAACCGACTAATAGCTGACTAAATCTGATTAGTCGCTCGACTACCGATTAATCCTTAGTCAGTGACCCTGCCAACCAAGTACCGACTACCGCTTTCTGCAACCTTGGTGACGTCTACTTAAGGAAACCATCGCACCTCTCTTTTCCCAATCCCCCAACCCTCGGACATTCCACGTGATGACCTACATAGAGGTGATGTTTCCCCTTCAAGAATAATTACTCTACGCATTTTGCCACATGAGAGATCGTCGAACTCTTAGTTGCTTCATCTGACCCCATGGTTGCACTTGCTACAGGTTGGTCTCATTCTTTTGCAACCTCTATAACATGCTTCGTGTCGCTCGTCGAAATTGCCAACTCAAAATCATCCACAAGCTCACGTTCAGGCCAGTTCAAGGCGTCTAGTTTTCGCCTTTCGTGTAAGAAATCCACTATCGGGTCTTTACTTGCCCCTCTATTTCTACCATTTTACGCAAGCTCCTTAGTCTTCATTCGGGTTGATTTTAGAACACAAATGGAAACCCTTACTACTTGCATCCAGGGCCCCTACCTTATTTGTGCACTTTGAACCCTTCATGCTCGGTGTATCACCCCTCATGACACCTTCAAGTCCATCGATAGTTTTCCCCACCACTCCATGCGAGTCCACTGTAAATCTTCCTCATGCATTGCCTATGTGCGGGAGGGGGATTGGGTGTGAGACGATTGGTGGTGGTGAACGAAGCACTGCTGCTCAAATGGGCGGCGAGGGTGTGGGGTAAAGAGGAGAATTTCATGCTGAAGTGCCTTAGGGAGGCGGCGGGGGTCGATTTGATTTCCGCATCGCGGGGGCGGATCGAGGGCCACAATTCCTCTTTGTGGCGTGGTGTGCTTTCTGCTTTTAATCGCAACAGATCATTCTTTAAACCAATTCTCGGCGATGGGAACTCTTTCCGCTTCTGGACGGATGATTGGACCGGGAGGGGTGTTTTGCAGATCTTGTATCCACGGCTGTGCGCGCTGGTGGTCGACAAAGACGCCACAGTGGCCTCCTGCTAGGACGGTGGCAGTTGGTGCCCTTTGTTTGCCGCTAATTTATCGGATCAGCGTTTGGACGATTTCACCTCCATGTTGGCTTTTCTCTCGGACGCTCCCACGCCCAATGGGGAGTGTGATCACTTGGCGTGGAAGGACGGTCCTTTCTCTTCCAGGAAGGCGTACCACGCTCTTATTCCTTCCTCTGTGGGGGACAATGCGACCTTCTTGCATCATTGCAAGTTCATCTGGGGACTCAAGCTCCCGGAACGGGTTGGTATCTTTCTTTGGCTACTTCGGCGTGGTCGGCTGTTAACTAGAGACCGATGTGCAATTTTGTTTCCTAATGTCTCGCAAATTTGCGGTCTCTGTGGTACGGAGGAGGAAACAAGCGGGCACCTCTTCTTTCATTGCGGCCATGTTCGTGCTCTCCGGGACGATCTGGTATGGCTGAATCTCTCGAACTTTGGTGCGTTCTGCGACAGCTTGATGAATTCTGGGGGCCGGTCTAGGGCGGATCTGGTGGACCCGATTGCGCGCTTGTGGAACATCTGGTTAGGAAGAAACGAGGCACTCTTTGCTCGGCAGAGGTTTTACAAGGAAAATATATGCATCTCGGCAGCACGCTTTCTTTATGATTGGACTTCTGGGTAGCATATTACGTGTGCGTTGGGGGTATCTCTTATTTGATACATTTTAGCTTTTGTTTTGTTCTTCCATCTTGTAAGTACTCTCTTTTATACTTTTTAATGCATTGGGGCGAACACCTCTGAGTGCTTCCCCCTTTTTGGAGCGTAAAAAAAAAGGTAATCGCACTATCAAGGCATCAACATCTTATTATTGAGTTTAGTTCCTCGTCTGCAAACCACAATCCTTATTTCACAACACCATCCCAACTTTTAAGTCGCTCGTGTCCTTACTCGAGCTCGTTGCACAGGGATATAGAGGTAAATTCAGACTTGTCACCCTCAAATAGTGTATGCTACCATGAGCAATAACAACATGTGTCGAAATCTAATGCATATACGCCCGATCGAGGATCCCATTTGATTCATTAGTCATCCTGTCCAATTCCATCACTGAGGTCGAAGCATTCAGACCCGAGTCTGCAACCTATCGGTCCACCTCCAAAGCCTAGCTCGACAACTTTAGTGCAATTGGGTCATCTCACCCAGAACCACTCCCAGCCAGGTATGGTCTCACAATAAACCAACCTCAATCAACGACACAATAGGAGGGTCTCGGATCCTTACCCTTGACCTGAAATCCATGACTCAAGTGATGCCCTAAAATCACTGCCTTCTTAAAAGAGAGGAGCATCGATCCTTCTTCTAAATGTTTGGGCATTCCTGAAATCACCACCCCCTTCAATGCTGAAGATCTGATATTGAATCGCCCCTCTGCAATTATGGATCCAACCGACTGCACCGAAGTTTTCGTCTTAACCTTCGATGATTGATGCATCTCTGGCTTTTCATCTTAACCTTCGATAATTGATGCATCTCTGGCTTTCCCTACCGATTGACTCCAGATGATCTTGATTTTTAGCAAGAAGGAGCTCTTCCTAACCTGGTACATCAACGAGGAAGAGATCCCAACCTTGGCATTATTCATTTTGACCACAACAAAAGGGATTCTGTGGGTTTTAGACCATCCTGATGTATTGCCACCACCTCCCGAACCAGTCTTAAGGCTTCTGCGACCACTGTTAGACTATGTCACCTCAAAAGGAGGCTACCTATGGAAACAAAACAGTGCCCATCCATATCCTCAACACCATCTTTCAATCGTGACCTATGCTATCGCACCTGGAATCGGTCTACCCCCTTTCCCCCTTCAAGAAATTTGTTGCATCCTCTGCCAAGAACCCCCTAACGCAGATGGTGGATTCATAGAGAAAGATTGTGTCCTCAACACAACCCTCTTCGCTAGTCGCACTCATTTTCTTCACCGGTCAAAGTAGCTCCTCTCTCGGGCCTTTAACAATGATAATACCATCAATACGTGGCGAGGGCAATCTATATCGAGGGATCGGTGGATTGACAAATGCATTGCTCTACAACATGCACGACTGGCTATGATGACATGGAAGCCTGCGTTGAAAACATAATGATTCCAGCTCCTTGCAAAACTTCACCACATGCCTAGTCATCCCGCATCGGAAACACAAGAAGTCGTGTTGATACTCCCTCACTGCTCCCCCTACATGACTTTCGTCGGCAGCATCTTGGTGACATCCATCCACCTTCATTGAGTCACTCATCTCCACCAATGTAAAACCACATCCATGAGATCCCTGACACCTCTCCATGCAAGGCTATTTAAAACGTGAGGCGTATTGAGGCATTTTTCTATCATTGAGGTGAGGCATAATCCTCAAGGTGGTCGAGGCGTAAGCCTCACTTAACAAAGAAAAATAGAGGTGCACATGGATCGGATAAAATATGTAATCTGATCCAATCCGATGTCATTTGATTGGATTGCTTTGGTTTGTCATTCTAATGGATTGGACCATATTGGGATTTTCAAAATCCTTTAAATTATGATTGAATTGGATCACTACCAAAATCTGATTTGATCCGATCCGTTAATCCTTTAATATTATATATAATAGCTATTAACATTTACAATTTTCTTTCTTATTCTACTTTATGAATTCTTCCCATAACCTCCTTAATCATGTGACATTTTAATTGTTATTTTACATGTAACACCATACTGAAAATAAAAAGAAAGATAACTTTAAGAACAAAATATAAAAAAACTCAACTATTATATTCCACTTCTCATGAGCCAACCTAGGAAGTTGACAATGCAAGATTTGGATCTTTCATCTTCTTCTCAAATGGAGCTTAATTAATCTTAGATAAATTACCTACACTTAACCTCAACTCCTAAGGCCACCTTCTCAAATGGCGCTTAATTAATCTTAGATAAATTACCTACACTTCAACCTCAACTCCCTAAGGCCACCTTCACTGACTTTGTTTTCTATGCAGAGATTTGACATATAACCATATTTACCATCTCATTTTCTAGCCACAAAACGCAAAGATGATATGGTTTCCTCCTAGCTTAAGTTATTCTTAGTTGTGTGTTATCTTTTGTTACCTTTTTTGAATGAAAATCAATAATACAATAAGTTTCTTTATTTCTTTTATAAAGTATTTATAATAATAGTAACTAAATTATTAATCATGCTAAATCTATTGCAATATATACCATTTTTACATCGATTTAGTATAAAAACATAATCCAAATGTCACGTGTTAGTAAAATGAGGATAAATCATAAGGGGGAAATAAGTATAAAAAATCCGATGCAATCCGTAGTCTAGTGGATCGGATTAGTTTGGATTTGAATATTTAATGGACTGAGTAGGATTGAGAAAAGTCATAATATATTAAGGTTGGATTGGACGTGAACAAAATTAAAATGTGATACAATCTGATCCATGTGCATCCCTAAAGAAAAATGTTTATAAATACTAGGTTATAAACATACGAGAATAACTTTACATTTTGTTTTCTTCGTTATTAATCATACAACCTGCTTTGACGGGAATAAAAAGAGAAAATGGTGTAAATGTCTAACATATTATTTGATACGAATACAAACAACTGATACAACGAACAAGAAATCCGAATAATATCATAATTCAGACAATTCATGTTTGATTTAGGTCTGATATACAACTTTTAAGATAATATTTAATGTATTAATATTCATAGTTCAATACAAGGTAGGTAATATCAGTATTGGTATCACTACCATGTCGATACGATATATCGTTGATATATCGATGATAATATCAGTGCCATATCATCGATTTCGACCCGATTTTGTGAAGGAAATGGCCTTGGAAGGGCATATATCGTCCATATCTGCGATATATCGATCACCTGTCAATACAGATATATCGATAATATATCTTGATACAGCATACCATGAATATCTCAATATTATGCATTGATTTTTTTGTTTCATGTTGATTTATAATACAAATTATGCTAAAAAACAACAACAAAGCCTTTTTCACACATTAAGTAAGGTCGGCCACATGGATTCTTTACCTCCATTCAAATCTATCTAGGCTCATTCTCGGTCTTAGATCCAAAAACCTAATATCCCTTCGTATAGTCTCATTCCAACACTTCGCGGGCCTTCGTTGCCCTCTTTAGCTGGCTTAACATTTCAAAACTCACATCTCCTCACCAGTGCATCAGCTAGCCTCCTTTGCAAATGGCCAAACTACCTTAAGCGATTTTCTTGCATCTTATCCTTGATCGGAGCTACATCAACTTTCCTTTTGATGGCATCATTCGGAATCCGATCTTTACGTGTGTGTGTGTGTGTGTCCACAGATCTACCTTAGCATTTTCATTTATGCTACTACCATTCTCTGCACGTCTATGGTTCACAGGCCAACATTCAGATCCATAGAGCATAGCAGATCTCACAGTTGCTTTGTAAAACTTGCCTTTGTTTTTCAAAGGAATTTTCTTATCACAGAGAATAGTATAGGCTCCTCTCCACTTTAGCCAACTTGCATTTATTCTATTTGTAACATTTCCATCAATTGCCCCATCATGTTGCAAAATATATCTCAAGAATCTAAAAGAGCCTCTCTTATGAATGTTATCATCACCAATCCTAACCCCGATTCCTTTACCGTTGCTTTCATCAAAAGTACACTCCATATATTCAGTCTTAGCTCTACGTATATGACATCTTTTATTCTCCAATGCATGTCTCCAGAACTCAAACTTCCCATTTACTCCATCTCTAGTCTCATCAATCAATACAATATCATCAACAAATAACATACACCAAAGTATCTCATCCTCAATGTGACTTGTCAACTCATCCGTAATTAAAGTAAAAAGGATTGGACTCAAAGTTGAACCTCCATCGATTTTTTGTTCACAATATTAATAAAAAAAGATGCAAATAGTAACTGCAGAATAAACGTATTAAATTGTCTGTTTCATGTTCATTTATAAAGAACATGCATAACAAAGTAAAAATAATATTAATCAGTCAATAAATTGCAAAATAAATGCAGTAAATTCTTTGTTCATGTCGATTTATAAATAATCGAGTAAAAATGAGCTTAATATGTTGATATATTGTAAAATAAATGCATTAAATCAACCAACTCGTCAAGAGTATTAATTAGATGCCTTTCAGTGAATCGTAAGCTCAAGGACTTGAAACGACTTGTCCACGAATGACAAAAGGATGGCTCACAATCAAAGAGAAGATAAGAATATATAGCAAAAAAACAAATGAAAAATTGGATGAGATCGGAGGCGATGCCTCGAGGCATGCCTCATATCTATGATGCGCACACATCACTGAGGTTGCTTGAAGCATACGCCTCAGCACCTCGAGGTGTGCTTTTAAAAACAATGATCATCACGTTCGATGTTGAAAGCACTCTCTCCCTCATGTCTGGTGTCAATCTCTCTCTCCCTCTCTTGAAGGCGATCGGGACCCCTTTAGACGATGAATCGACATATACCATGGCGCTTTACCCTTCTCCAGAGCCCTCTTCATTGAGACCACTCGATTCCTACACCTTAATAGTTGTTCTCATCAACCATGCCCTTTGCTTCCAACTCTACCCCATGTTGATTTCTATATTTGTTCAACAAGTTCAAACACTGAAGAGATCTTTTTCTAGGGAAAAAGGATGATAACCGTAAATGCACGTCCAAAAATTTCATTTATTAATAATATTATAACACAAAAGCTACATTACGGTGTAGCCTCTTAAGAATATAAAGAGAGTGACTCATAAGACCTTAGCATACTCCCTAACGTTCATTGCATGTAAACACTCCAGACCTTAGCATTCACAATACAGAGATATTTTTGGATTGTTTTTTCTCAAAAAAACATGTCCTAGAATTTTAGAAAGAAACCGCTATACTAGGAGCATAGCCTTCATGTCTCCCCATATATCCTAAAAAACACTCACATGATCAATTTATTGAACCTATGGATGCTAATGTTGGAAGTTATTCCCTACCGCTATGGAAGGAAAAGTAATAATATGTTTGCATAAACAGATGTCGAATGTACCCACTTCAATGGTTTGATGATAGTATAGTGTACCTACCACCCAAAAGACCAAGGTTCAAATCCCCACTTGCGAAGGTTGTATTAGGTAGCCGACAACTGGTATAAAAATAATCGAATCTTTCAATATGGATTTGAGAAAGAATTCATGTAGTCGACCCTACTTAAATCGAGAGAAGGCTCTACCATGTTTTATATACATATGCCGATTATGTACCATACATATCAAATATGAAATCCGATTGGATTCTTTTTAAAAAAAGAGAAGCAAGCAACAATATCTCAATCAATAGCAGAATCAAACTGATTTAGGATATCTTCTTTATTACCAACAATATTGTATTCCATGGAAGAACTAAACATATTGAAGTCAATTGCTATTACACTAGAAACATGGTTCAAACAAAGCATCCCTACTTTTCCCCTAATGAATAATAGGTTTGGCCAATATCTATCCATGTTGATTGCTAGTTTTTTCTCGATCAAATTCACCCGTTGCATTTGTGAATATCAACAAACACCACTTTTCATTTTTCTAGACCCACTCTCAACCACCAAATCATCTACTATTTATGCAAAGTTTTCCCCCCTTTTCAAAAAGCAAACATTCAATTTTCAATGACTGTTGATCCAAGGGGAAGCTCCTGGTAGGAGTTACAGGCAATCACCAAAGATGAGCATATAAACAATCACGGAAACAAGATATAACAACACAACATTCCATCGATGCAATATATGTTGTTGGGAGAAAATTTTCAGCGTACTGTAGAATGCATGTAGATAGTCTCTCACAATCTCTCCAAAAGAATCAAGAATGCAATAGACTATTGTATTCAATATTGAAATGCTTGGCCTCCTTTCATGGAGGGGGATTTTCTAGTTTCTTCTTATATAATTCTGCACATAACAAGAGTTTGGAAAGTCATCTTCTACATTTCTACAAATCAGCCACGATGGTGCCATGAATTTCAGAATGCCCAAGGAAGTCAGATGCTTGGCTTGTCATTTCGGAGGTCTTTGTGAAGGCAGTGATAATAAAGATGGTGAGCAATGACATCTAATCGATATAATCTCGACTAATCACAGTTTAGATGTGGATCTCTGAATGATGACTTTCTAAGGATCTCGTACTCAACATTTCCTTATCGTGGTGATGTGGACGATCGTGTATTAAGCAGCCATTCTACTGTTTTTTTGTGAAGTCTAAAAAGTAGGGGGAAACACTCGACGGTGTCCGCCCCATAATTATTTATTCCAAAAATATAAGTAAATACAAGGAAACATCGACCCCACAGATCCACTACAACACCCAGTCCTCTACCATGCATTTGGCAAACACCCCCACGTTCTCCTTATAAAATCTTTGTCCCGAGAACAGCAAGTCATTCCTACCTCGCCAAACCACTCATAGAATAGCCATGGGATAAAGCCGCTCCCTCCTTGGTCTAGTCAGATTTGCGTGGATCGAGCTCCAGAAGGCCTGAAAGTCGTCATTGCAGCACCACGCTAAGCCAACCTCCTGCCATATCTGAGAGACCATGGGGCATGAGAAGAAGAGGTGCTCCGCAGATTCAATCGCATCATTACAAATTAAACATCTATCTGAAATGCCGCCAAGAAGCCTGGCCATTCTACCGTTATCAGTGGGATTTTGTTTCCTTGTTTGAGCAATTGTTAGATCAGCCGAGCATCCAGTTATTTTTGTATTCCGGGTTGCTGGGATTCTGGTTCTCCAGCTGTCTGCGCTCTCCTTTGGTCTTTTTGACCCGTATTAAAAGTGGCACACATCAAGCAGATTTCATCCTTCATCAACCACATTCCCAAAAATCTTCAAATTGCCCCAAAACAGTATTAAAGTTCAAAATAGAGCAAGATTTAATGTATACTTGTTACTTGTTGGTATTTCCATCTTGATGGAATACTCCATGACTTTTCCGGATATCAATACAATCCATGTTCACGGATTCCTGAGATCTTCGATGATGATAGGTTCACTGCTCAATCGCCAAACCATCTATCTACGTATTTTTTTCAGGAAGAGAACGTGTAATTTTCCAGTAACCACATCCCTAAAATTCCATGAATTGCCTAAAAACGACGACAAGTTTAAAAAAGGAGCAATCTTAATTGCAAATTTGTTGTTTTTGCATTGGTGTTTCTTCTAGTTTGATGGAACACCCTCCACTTAGTCATCCATTGACCAAGGTCTTCCATAGGAGGAGGAGGCGACAATAGCAGGCGTTCAAGGTGACCTTGCTATCAAAGAGTTTGTGGAGCCTCGACTCATTCTCCCTGAAGGCCTCCTATGACCTCTCGTCGATGTAGATATGTCTTTAGTACACCTCCCTTCTAGACCCCCTCCTCCACCTTGATTCCCCAATAAACCGATTTCGACTTGTGTTTCTAATATATAAGATATACAATCGATTGTATCGTGATTCTATAGTAGCGATATTGATAGATGATTCGATGAGTTCAACTAAGCTCAATGTTTCAATTTCATATCAACTCATTAGCATCAATCCACACAATCCTCAGCTCTCCACATACTATGGCATCATACATGCAAATGAAAAAATAATGTTATGTGGTCTTATGTCCACTCCTGCACAAGAGGCGTGTGCCTTCCGCCCCAATCCCGCACCTACTCGGAAGCATCATAGTACCAAGCCTTCCCGTCCTTACAACCACTCGTGCATCTCAACCTTCAAAAGGACATCTACTTTAGTTGACTATCTTTTTCAAACTTTGAAGCCAGCATCGACAACATCTCCCTTGGCATTTTATCCGCCTAGAAAACGACGAAGTCCTCTCCAACTCACTCCCAGACATCCCTCTCTCTGACCTATAGTATGATGTCCTCTGGCAACCCCATCACCAAGGTGAAGTCAACGTAAATGACTTCTAAAAGTGGGGCGGTGAATTAAAACAACCACATCCTTCCAAAATCAAGTCACCACACTACCACAGCATGCATGTCCTCACCAAGCAAGACCAATATGGAAAGATCTCCACCAATGCCCCCTTTCCTAACCAGCCACCAAACCAAAAATTGATGCCCACCCCCCAAAACCCCCTATCCCACCAAATACAACTCCTCAAACAGTACAATTGCATACACCTCCGTCAGATAACCAAAGGCTTCCACCGCAACCTTGCTCTATCCCCACATGACCCTTTCCCCTCCCTAGAAACTAAGCACGACCCTTGTCAAACAATGTCCCAATGAACTTCTGCAGACCCTCGATGCCGAAGCCACCTTCCCTTATGAGCCTACAGACACGTGCCTCTCCACTCTCTCATCAACCACTTTCAATAAGAACCTCCTACAAATTGTATTCACCTGTTTCTACACCTTCACTTATATCTTGAACATGGATATGTATAGAACAACGGCAAAGCCAATAGTACGAAGCCTACCAAGATCAATCAACCTCTTATGGTCATCCACTTCATCCTTCAACCTCTCAGACGACATTCCGACCTCTCCACCATTGAGTCCCAATTCACTGTCCTACACAAAGGTCTCAACAATGATAGACACTAATGAGTCAACGACGGTCGCACCTGTTCGGTTCTCAACATCCTCTCACAAGTTGAAGCCTCGAAGTTGATCAAGCTAAAGGCGGCGAACATCGACTTCTGGTCATTAATCTAAAAACACGATGCCTCACTGAAGACCTGGTCCAACACCCTGAACTTTCGTGTGTGTATTTTCGCAATGCATAAAATATATCATGTCTTCTGTGTATTGAGGCAGTAGAACCTGCATGCAACCCTTAGTAGGGGTGTTCACGAGGCGGGTACCCAATCCGTTTCATAGTGACTCGCCCTGACCCATCATTACCAGATCAACGGGTCGACCCGACCCGTTCGAATGGGTACCCGTTTTAACAGATACCCGGATTGTATGAATGGGTAACGGGTACCCGTGGATACCCGTGGAATAAGTATACTTTTTTCCATGACTAAAAAAATACAAGGTACATATGTCTATTAATATTGTGAAAATAAGCATATAGACATCGAAAAATGCGCGACTTTATTATATCACTCATAAATTCAGGTGTAACACTACCTTTATACGCCAGAGCAAAAGACATCTTGTAGAAATTCATCTTCTATTGAGTCTAACATCCATCCAACCTAACAATTTCTTTGACATATTTAACACCATCAATATTATACATCATCTTCGTAAAAGGAAAATTTTTCTCGCTAAAATCCAAATTTCTGTAGATAAAGTCAATGAAAGTAACACAAGGGCCCCGTCAAAAACTTCATGGTGAAGGAAATTAAACTGGCTAGTTGTGTGCAACGAAGTAAATTTGGTTCGTGATCAGACTACGTGAGCATTTGATGGAAAAACAAAAGACACGACAGTAGCAGATTCTACTCCCGATACCTTAGCCATAGATGTACGCTTTATATTGAGACGATGGGAGACGTACATCATGATACAACAACAATAGAGAAGGGGAGATATGACTATATCAAGTTTGTTAAGGGTTCCGTTGCAAATTTGTCAGCTGCTTTTTCAATTCAGGCCTCTCTCAACTCCATGGCGGTGCGTGGAGAAGGGTTGCGGGGAGCGGCAAGGCATGGAGGAGGGGATGCGTCGAGCGACAAGGCGTGAAACAAGAGCTGCGCCGGGTGGTGAATCATGAAGGAGGGGCTGCGCAGTACGGCGAGTCGCGGAGGAGGGGTTGCGCTGCATAGCAAGGCATGGAGGAGGGAATGCATCGAGCGGTAAAGCGTGGAGCAGGGGCTGCGCCGGGTGGTGAATCGTGGAGGGGTGGCGCACCACGGTGAGTCGTGGCAGAGAGACTACGTCGTGCAACGAGCTGTGATCGAGAACGACTAGAAGAGCAAGACTTCATATTTCCAACCGCAGTAGGGCAATTGTTCAAGAGGGGCCGAATAACCCAACTGGGTACTCGATTCTTCTAGCGGGATTCCGTCAGGTTAATTCGATTCGACAGGTCGACAATTTACGGGTACCCGAGCCGGATATTATTTCATGGGTACCCGTAAAATTAGGGTCAGATTATTGGGTCAGGGCAGGTACCCATTTGACCCTAAATTATTGAACATCCCTAACCCTTAGTGTCCATGCAATCAAGGAACGGAACTCGCTACAAACTCAAGAAATGGCAAAAGTCAATACATAAGTCGGTAGGATGAACACCATTGGAGTCAATGGGCACCCATGTCCTACCTCTCACCAAGCTAAACACACATGCTTTTTGGCCTACCATTCATCAAGATTAAAATGGACGTCATCTCAACATACCTCTCAAACTCATTTTTCGTCTTCATCCAAGCCAAATCACGGGAAAATTTATCCTCCTAGAAGTACTTCAAAGACAGGATTGCTACACATCTTTGACTCGACGAAACACACTCCTTGACATTTGTGGATATCAATGCACACTTTTCATCAAGTGCTCGTGTTCTTCAGATAGTGATAGGACCACTGCTCAACCATGGAACCAAAGGGTTCTTTTACAAGAAAGAACATTTAAATTCCAGTGACCACAATCATAAAACTCTTCGAATTACCCTAAACCGGAACAAAAGTTAGAAAAGGGACCATCTTTATTGCAAGTTTCTTGTTCTTCTTCTTGACATTATTTCAGGCTTGATGGAAGACACTCCGTGATGTATGAGGATACCAACCAGACCATCTATCTACCTGGTCCTTTTCGTTTACGATAAGAGAATATTTCATTAAATCCCAAAGACCACATTCCCAAATCTCTTCCAAATGCCCTAAAAACGTAACAAAAGATCAAAAAAGGAGCAATCTTTAAATATTTTAGGCTGATCTCTTACCCGGGAGAGATCTAGGACGAGGCAGAGGTAGCGAATGAGGCCCTTCTGGATGCGGAGGGATGAGGGGGAGGAGCGGAGGAGAAGGCGGCGGCGGTAGTGTGCGTGGAGGGCAGCCTTGCCGTCGACGGGGCGGAGGAGCCCCGACTCGTCCTCCTCCAGGGCCTCCCACGACCTCTCATCGGCGTAGGCCCTCTCCCACGCCTCCAGACCTCCTCCACCCTCCTCGTCACCCTCATCCTCCTCCTCTTCCTCGTCCTCCTCCTCCTTCGAGCTCCCCAGCTCGAACCTCCTCCCCAACGACCTGCCTCCGCCGCCGCCTCCGATCATCATCATCCTCTCTCTCTGGATTCGATCAGTCGAGGATGGGGATGTGTGGATTGTGCTGTTATGGGTTGGGTTTAGGGTTAAGGTTTATACCAATTTGGGCTTTTGTTTCTAAGGAAGATAAGAGAGAGAATTGATTGCTATGAGCTTCTATTGTAGGGGTAATTAGTAGACTTTTATAAGCTCAACTCGAACTCGAACTCGACTCGATGCCTACATACGAGTTCGAGCTCATCGAACTCGACTCGATGTTTACTTGCGAGTTTGAGCTCATGAAATATTGAATTCGAAAGGATGATGATCGGGATTGTATTTGTTGGGTATTTTGAAATTTCCAATATGTACTCTTAATAAGGTTTACATATGCGGTCACATTTGAATAATTGGCGGAGTTCTTTTCATAAAGGGGCAAGACTTATTGCAATTCATATATACTTTCATAAACGAAATTATCTTGTTCTTAGAGCGTGTTAATGAAACCAAGTCAGCTCATCTAAGGATTCACGAGCGAACTATGGCTCAATCGCTATGAGCTCAATCAAGCTCAAGTTCATTGAATGAGTTGGTGTCTTAGTCAGGATAGAATAGGCTCCTTCAGCTCGATCGACATCTGTACACTTTGTTGAAAGATACGTCTCTACAATAATAATCACTACAACATAGTAAATGACATGTTCCTTTGATCCCTTCAAATATGAAATAACAATTCTAACATGGATTATCCAAAAAGTTATTCATACATAAATCCACCATGCTAAACGTTAACCCTCCAACAAGATGCATGTTTATTTTTGTTTTTTTAACTCATATGCCCGATATTTGAGGGAAATGCATATTTATTGATGGGAGGTTTGGAGTCAAGTATAATAAGTTATATCAAGCAAGTGAGCATGAGTGGTAAACACTTGTTATTGGAAGGGATTAAACACGTTCTTTTACACAAGATAACACTCGAACAAAACATGCATTTACTAGCCTGCCAAGAAAGGGTCACCTTCATGAACCCTCCACCCCACCGAACTTGGGGTTTGCCACCTCTTTGTATAGTCATGTTGTAAGGAATCGTCGCCCTTGACAATAAAGTGAGCATGCCAATACATTTTTTCCACATTGGGCCTACACGTTGATCCAAGATAAGTCCTAGAAGGATCAAATCCCCCATGCTAGTAGTATTTGAGAACGTCGACACTCAGTAGGAGCAAAAGACAGAGACACACTACATGGTCAACAAAGAGAAATACTTTAATAATGAAGATGTCTTAGGATTTGAGGTTTAGGGTTTTCGCCTTCGTGCAAGCACAAGCTTGTGAATCAAATATAAAAAGCAAAATCAAGACTCAATTCCACCGATTTTCTTGACAGAGATGATGGTGGTGGTGGAAGAGTTATAGAATGTGTTTCTTTAGGAGAACAAAGTCGATCAAATATCTTCGTGAATAACACTCTATCCGCAACCATTCTACGCCCAATATAGCTCCAACGTCATTAACAACGATGGCTTAAAGTTCAAAGAAAAAAATGAAAAAAAAACAAAAAATATATCAATAGAATAAGAATGTGCAAGAGCATCACATCTCTTCAGGCAAAAAAGCATCATTAACATAACCTTTTGTCAAAAAAAGATACAACAGCAACTAAGCAGCTCATAGCAAGCCTCTTCACACCTTAGAGCAGTTTAGATTACATGAATACATCCAGTTTCTAATATCGGCGTCTACCAATATATTAGGTACTAGTCCAATGCAGGCTTTAAGTTTATTTCTGTGCTGCTTGGCATCTGCCATTCCTGTGGTAAGAACAAGCTATTGGTCAAAATAATCGCGAGGACGCAATTACGAGAAGTCCGAGAACGAGAAGGTATCGGGTTGCTTCTCAGCCGGCTGTTTGGTTTTTGTCTTGGTATGCAGCTTCTAAACATTCTTTCGCACGGTGGACCTTCGATTGTAGATAGAAGCTCCCGCTCTTTGCGTTCCTTTCAAACAAGTTGTCATACCTCTGCAAAAACAGAAGTAAAGCAGACCAGGTCCTTAGATAGAATCCAGTAGCTAAAAATTGAGGCATGTTTTACTGTTCAATAGATTTCAAAAACTGTCGATATTTTAAAATCGAAAAACGCGTAAAGATGAGACGGTTTGTGACATTCGGGAAATTTCCGGACTGCTTCGTATATACAACAGAGGCTCGAACAGGTAAAATCGCAAGAGACTGCTGTCCATAACTCAACCCTAAACACCCCTTTGAAAAACAACCATGTGAGACCAACATAAGAAAATACTTCTGTATTGCGGTGTAACTTAGCAGAAGTAATCCAAACCTTGAGAACCTCTTCCCAAGAGGTATTTTCTGAAATCCCTAGAATCTGCCTGGCTTCCTCTTCTGTCATCGCTTTGCTTGCTCTGCGTATGGTCTGAACTGCTTCATGTGCAACGCCCGTTTTATTCGCATCTGCATAATCATTAACAGGCCATGATTACACTCAACTTCAAGATCTGCGTTTATTGGATGAGCCGGTAAAGAATGTGACAGGTTGCATAAATTTTAATCTGTTCTCCATTTCTGGATAAATTACATGATATGGTAGGTATACTATGAGCAAATAAAAACATGAATATTGAAATCCTGATGTTCGCTAAAGCAGAAAGTATGCATGCCACAATGAAGTGTGAGATGGTGACGAGTACGTAAACTGGTCACCCGGAATATACCCCGGTTCGGGACTGGGTTACCCTACAACTACTACTCAATTCCAGGGTTAGAATTAGTCTTCAACTTTTAGCACTTAGAAGCAATAGCACATCACATTTACCATACTAATCCTCCCAACCATCCAAATACTATAATTCACAAAAAGGTTACACATCTTGCTAACCCTCCAAACAAAGCCTACTCCAACTCAACCCAACCCATCTACCAAACATTCTATTCCAGACAAATTCTGTTGCAACCAAGAAAAAATAGGGACCATGATCATTCGATATGACCACAGTGAATAATCCTTCATGTAGATCGCCACGAGCATAAAAATTCCAATAAGCCAACTCAGTTCAATAATCAATGTTGAGATATTAGTTATCTTTATTATTGTTTTCTTATTTTCTATTTCTTTTTTCTTCTTCTTGTAATTTGCTCAATAGGTTCCTCTCCTATATAAGAGAACCCTAGGGCCTCTCATAATTATATGAACTTGTTTTCACTCAACAAAGTACCAGAGCCACGGTCCTACACCGGAGTTCTCGTACCCTACCAAGTCCTAACCCTACCCGCATGCCACCCCTCTCCCCCCCCCCTCCTTCTCTCACTGTTTCTCCCTCCGGCTGCCTCTCGACCTCCAAGCCGACCTCCAAGGCCATCGCCCCAGCCTCCAGTCCAACCTCCATGGCCTTCGACTGCCCAACGGCCCCCAAGCCGACCTTCATGGCCACCGCCCAGGCTACCACGGCCGCAGCCTTGGCCTCCGGGGCCACATCCCCGGCCACAAGGCCGCTGCCCCCGTCCCCAGGCCGTTGTCTCAGCCCAGCTTGCCATCAGTCCTCTTGTGCGCCTTCGTACATCTCTGTGAATCGTTCGGTGGTCTGATTTTGACCAGAAAACATGATTTCGGACCTTACATTTTCCGACCCTAACACGCAGAGAAGATTGGTGAGGATGGTTGTATGAGTCTACACATACAACCAATCATCTGTATGATCGTGTAGACTCGTTTATTTCAGTCTGCTCCCCAGTTGAGTTCCGTTATTCAGCCTTCTTACCATCTATTAGAGAACAAGGGTGACATTTTCTCGTCCGGAACCTTCAAGGACCTGGCTTCCATCGCAAAGATGGATGGGACCAACTATGAGTTGTGGTCCATGCAGTTTCTCACACTCATGCAGTGCAACAAGGTGCACATATTAATAGATCCAAAGCCAATGGATAAGACTGGAGCAAATGCTTCTTGTAAGAAAGATGATGCGTATGTGCGTGTTTGGCTATATGGGATACTCACCACAGAGATAGGTAATTATATTTTGAACCAGCCCACCGTCCAGGCGATGTGGGACACTTTGGCTTCCACCTATGCTCAAGCGAAAAATGAGGCCAAGATTCTCTGGTTACAGTTTGACATCTACAAGGTCAAGCAGAATGGTCATCCTCTGCATGTGTACTACAGTTCACTCCGTGGCATGTTTGAGAAGCTACATAGCTACATGCATATTACGACATCTCTTGAGAAGCAGAAGGCATATAGGAACACGATGGTTGGAGTTTTCATGGCCGGCCAAGATACAGAGTATGATGCAGCACGTACCCAGCTTCTCACTGGAGCTAGCATACCTCCCATGGAGGAGGCCTAAAGCCGACTCAGTCAGATTATCATGCCTCATACGGTCACTCCTCAGCCTTCATCAGCTATGGTCGTTTCTCGTGGACGAGTGACAACCCAGTCTAGAGGACGTACTCCTCGTGGCAGAGCCAGTGGGCGTCCGCATGGTCCTTACACCTTTTGTCGTCGATCGCGGGACATGCAGAAGATACATGCTATCAGAAGCATGGGTATACCGTTTTTGGTCGCATGGCTGAACAGGTTGAGTCTTCTGATACTTTTGCTTCCTAGGCAGACCCTCGCCTGGATAATATCGTCTCTCGCATTCGAGAGATTATGACTCATGCTGCAGGAACCTCCACTACAGATACAACAGCCGCAGCCAGAGCCTCTTCGAGTTCCTCAAGTATCGCTTATGCTTTCACTAGTAGTAATAGCGCAGATATGACAGAATGGATTATGGACCCCGGTGCTTCTCATCATCTTTGTGGAGACAGAGCACAACTGAGATCCTACAGGATCATACCACCAGGTAGATGGGTTGTCATTGCCAATGGCGACCACTTACCAATTATAGGACAGGAGGAGGAGCATCTAATACCATCTATGTGTCTTCAGAATGTTTTATATGCTCCTGACTTTCGAATGAATTTATTTTCCATTAGTCAGATTACTAAGGATCTGTATTGGCGTGCCATCTTTGATCCATTTTCTCTTATGTTTTAGGACATAGTCACGGACAGGGTGATTGGATGTGGTCGTGAGGACTGGTCCATCCTCCTCATGTTGGTGTTTCCACTATACCTACTGGACAAGTCTCTCCATATCTGCGACACCTTCGTTTTAGTCACCTTCCTCAGCAGAAGCTATGACATGTTCTCCCTCAGATTTCCATGAGATCCTCCTTTCAGTGTGAGGCATGCCAACCCGATAAGCATCATCGTTCCTCCTTTCTATCCCGTTAGAGTCAGAGCAGTTCCCAGTTGTTTGAGCTCCTTTAT
Organism: Ottelia alismoides; assembly: GCA_037367405.1. Classification (NCBI taxonomy): domain Eukaryota; kingdom Viridiplantae; phylum Streptophyta; class Magnoliopsida; order Alismatales; family Hydrocharitaceae; genus Ottelia; species Ottelia alismoides. The sequence continues at coordinate 99,376 of JAZKJV010008026.1, read as the reverse complement.
TTAGATATATGGGGTCCATGTCAAGTTCTTGATCATCAGGGATACCGTTTTTATCTTGTCGATGTTGATGGTTTTTATGGACTTTCCTGGGTCTTTCTTTTGAAGAATAAATGTTAGAGTATATGTTATATACGTCACATGTATGGGAGATGGATAAATGGATCTCTCCAGGATTCATTTACCCCATCCAGTCTTTAGTCCCACATCTACCAGTTTGGAGATGTGGAGACTCGGCGGGGGCTATATATAGACTCCCACACCCCTGTAGTCGGATGAGAAAGTGCAATGCATAACCTGATCCTTTGAGGCCTTTTCCCGTGGTTTCAGCCCAGTCCTTAAGGAGTAGGGTTCCACGTAAATCCCATCCAGTTTATATTTCTTCATCACTATTTCTGATACGCTTCCGCATTCTCTATTTTCTAACATGGTATCAGAGCGGGTTCGTTTCTCGAGGATTTCATATTTGATTATTTATTCAAGATTTGATTTTATGTAAATTATTTGAGGTTTGTTCAAGAGATGTTTTTGGGTTTCCTGGAACCCTAATCTGTTCGATTGTCAAAGAATGTTGTCTAGGGTTTCTCACAAAACCCTAGCCACATATGGCGGCACCCAGGCCGTTGCAGGAGGCGCGCCCCCTCCATCGTGACTCCCTCCATCGGACCCTGATCTCCATGCAGCAAGAGCATGCTCCAGTCTTTTGCTCAAATACGGAGGCGACACACATCGTGAAGCTCTCCACACCGCCTTCTTCGCTCTGCAGCCAAAGACGATAAACCCAAAGTCCATGCGAGCCCCATCTCCATCAGAACCTTAGGCCGCATCAAGCGACAAGTCGACTAGCTCCTGTGCGATCCGCGCACGATGCAGCACATCTCCAGGCATCAACCCATCGAGCGAGCGGCGATTCTCGAGATATAGAATCTCCTTGGGCCCTAACTGCACAAGGCAGCAGGGCATCCAGGCCAAGGTTTTAAAAAACGTGAGGCGTATCGAGGCGTTTTCCTAGTATTGCCTCGAGGCGTAAGCCTTACTCGTGAAAGAAATTTTTTATAAAATATAATAATTAACCGTAATTACAATCTTCAAGTTCTAGAAATTAATAGTTATGATTAAATATATAACTCCATGATATTTCAAGGCTAACATCATGGTTTAACATCCAAGTTGTTATATAACTCTCTTTTTTTAAACTCTAAATATGTAAGGAGTCAAGTAAATATGGATATATAAGCACAATAATGGGTAACTCTCCGCAAAATTTAAAGTTTTGAATAAAATTTAACTAAAGGGACTAGATGTAACCTACCATTTTCAAAATTAGGTGAGATATGTGTCATTCAATTAAGAATGATAAGGGAGTAAGCAGTGAATATGTGATCACTTTTTACTTTACCATAATGATTGGGGGATAAAATACTTGAATATTGCATGTTATGATCATCTTTGTTCGTGCATGATTGGATGTGTATTAATTTAGTCTTGATTGAATAGAAGAAAAGATGAGGCATGTTTACAAAAACATACTTTTCAAAATTTAGGTCAAAGTAGGGGCCTTGCATCCAAACATTTTAATAAAGAAAGCATTTATGTTTGATTCATACTAAAGAATAGAGGCATTAGATTTAAGCACTCAAGATTCAATTTTTTTGTTCATGTTGATTTACAAAAAACATGCATAACAAAGTAAAAATAAGCTTAATACATTAATAAATTAAAAAAATACATTTCAGCGAATCATGAGCTTAAAGACTTGAAAATACATGTCTAAGAAAGATGAAAAGCTCACAATCAAAAAGAAAAGGAAAAAATATTGTAGAAAAAAATTAAAAAAATAGCCCATTCATGAGGCAACGCCTCGAAGCGTAAGCCTCAAGGCACGCCTCATAAGCCTCGAGGCGCACGCCTCATTGAGACTGAATGAGGCTATAGCCTCGAGGCGTTTTTCCTTGAAAAACGCCTAGAGGCGTACGCCTCAACGCCTCGAGGCACGTTTTTAAAAACAATGATCCATGCCTTCAGGCCGCCTTGCCTTCAGTCGTGGCTGCACCTCCAAGCAAAGCGTGCCCCCATATCATGCAAATCCCATAACCACCATCCTCGCAGCGTGTCCAACGTGTGGTGCCCTCGCGATAAGTCTGGCGACCTCCAGGCGGAGCTGCACAGGCACAGCGTCGCCCAAGTCTCCTTGCGTGCACAGGAGGCATGCACTCCATCTCCAGCTGGTCTCCTCATCGGGGCGGCGAGCATGAAGCGGTTTCTCCATCGGGGGAACCCTAGTGACAGGAGCAAAGGGCCCCTTTGGGGGGGCGCAGAGAAACGAGGGTTCCAATCGTGGGAACCCTAAGCCCATGTGTCCTTATAAAAAATAGCTTGAGGGTTATTTCGTTGAGAGCCCATGTTGGGCCGAATGTTAAAAAAACAATTCTCGTTGTGAGTGGGCCATGTGCAGTTTGGACCGATGATTAAAAAAAGGGAAGGGAGAGAGAGAAAGACAAAGGCTCTATTGGGTTGAGTTCTTTTCGAGCCCCTATTTGGGCCTAGTTTCATTGTTCCAAAAAAAAGGGGAACAAAGCAGTCGTGTATTAAAAAAAGAGGGAAAGAGAGAGGCTGGTCGTTGGGTCGAAAGTCATTTGTTATAAAAAGGGGGTGAAAAGTCATACAAAAAAAGGGAGAGACGGCTTAAAAAATTTGAAAAAAATTTGATTGAAGTCGAAAAAAAGAAGAAAACACAGCGTATTTAAAAAAATGTGCGACGGTTATTAAAAAAAGAATAGCCGGGGGGGATTTTGATTGACAAGCCGAAAAAATATATGAATGATGTAATCGACTTATGTGATGTTTTTCCACATTATCTTGTCTTCTCCCAACTTTGTCGATGTCTCTTTTTCCAACAAGTATGGACGAAAGGGGGAGTATATGTGGAGTCACATGTCTATTCAGACTTTCCAAATCCAGATACAGATATTCCAGACTAGTTAGTTGTTCAGACTCGATGATTGATTCCGAGTCCTCAGTTTCAGACTCGCACATGTATGCGGTCTTCATTCAGATGTGCACATGTATGCCATCTTTTATAGCGGTCGCCGTCAGTCTTGTTGGTTTCAGCCAAAGATTTCATGTGAGCCATAGGGACTCCAGAGTAGAGGATCATTCCCTATACCATGTTGGCAAAGGTTTTCATGTGGATCATAGGTACTCCAGAGTAGTGTACCATTCTTTGTGCCATATGGGAGAGACCCAGTTCTCCGACGATGAGACTTTTCAGACTCCATTCTCCAACGACTGTGGACTCCGACGAGGATTGCATTTCCACATCCTTTTCAGTTCGAACCTTTTCAGAGATGGAGCAATTGTCCACATGTGGTGGCGGGCTAGAATACTCCGACGAGGAGACTCATTTCAGTTGCAGTGACTCTGACAGGCGCAGTACATAGCACATGCTCTCCGACGAGGAGATTCGGTTGACTCATACTCCAGCTCGTTCGTCCTCCTCACCTGCACGGCATGAGAAGCAACGTCCTCGACAACAGCCGACAGTTGTACGTGTTGAGTTGATATTATATGTAGTATCATGTATTTAGTTGAGTTTCTTTATTTTTGTCCAAGCTGAGTATTGCATGCTCCAGCTTGAGGAGGAGTGTTGGAGTATATGTTATATGTGTCACAAGTATGGGAGATGGGTAAATGGATCTCTCCAGGATCCATTTACCCCATCCAGTCTTTAGTCCCGCATCTACCAGTTTGGAGATGTGGAGACTCAGTGGGGGCTATATATGGACCCCCATACCCATGTAATCAGATGAGAAAGTGCAATGCATAACCTGGCCCTTTGAGGCCTTCTCCTGTGGTTTCATCCCGCTCCTTAAGGAGTAGGGTTCCATGTAAATCCTGTCCAGTTTATATTTCTTTATTATTGTTATTTCTGATACGCTTCCGCATTCTCTATTTTCTAACAATAAATCTGAGGTTGGATCTGTAATCAAATATTTTATTAATAAAGGAATATTTGTTTGATAAGATCAAATTTCTTCGCATTAATAATGCATTAGAATTCTGCACCTTACAGCTTTTTGTGTTTCTTAGATCTCTTGGCATTGTTCACCAGACCTCATGCGCCTATACTTCTCAGCAAAACATTGTTGCCGAGCACAAACACCGTCACTTACTTGATGTGATCAGAACCTTGTTAATACAGAGTCGTGATCCTCACTCTTACTGGGGAGATGTTGTCCTTATTGCATGCTATTAGGTGAACCGCATACCCTCGTCTGTGTTGGGAGAGAAGATTCATTTCTCGATTGCATTTCCCGAGAAAGATCTTTTTCCTTACACCTTGTATGTTTGGATATGTAGCTTTTGTTCATGATGTCTCAGGTCGTGACAAACTCTCTCCTAGAGCTGTCAAGTGTGTGTTTGTTGGCTACTCTCGTACCCAGAAGGGGTACCATTGCTTTGATCTGCTAAGACGGAAGTACTTTGTCAGTGATGACGTTACTTTCTTTGAGCAGTTATGTATTTTTCTCTTACAGATGACAGAGTAGCCCCATCTGACTCTGACGATGAGATCTGCATGCCTCCACCTTCTACTATTGTTCCTCTACCTCCCTCTACTCCCACTCTACCACCACCTCCTCAGCCTCCACCACCACCACCACCTACACCCACTACTGCCTTTACACATGCTCCTGAGACTCAGTTTCTGCCGCGTGTTTTTACTCGCAGACCTCGCTCGATTTTTCCTGCTCACAGGTCTTGCCCGTCATCCAGCACGCCTCAGATATGTAATGACCACAATGTTTATACTGATAGCCCAACTGAGTTGTCTGTGCAGCAGGATTCTATACAGGATGAGCAGGTGTCCTCTCAAGAGGGGAATTCACATGTTACTTGGCAGATGATCTTGATGTATTGAGTGCCCTAGATAAGTCGAGACGTAAGTGTGCTACTTATCCCCTTGCAACTCAGGTTTCCTTGAGTAGGCTATCAGAGGTTTTCAGGAGATTTACCTTGGCACTATCAGCAGTGGAGATACCACGAACATATCAGGAGGCTCTTGAGGAAAGTCAGTGGAGGTTAGCCATGGAGGAGAAGATAGTTGCGCTACAGTCATGTGGTACGTGGAGTCTTGTTTTTGCTCCAGTTGATGCATCTATTGTGGGATGCAAATGGGTGTTTACTGTGAAACACTGTGCGGATGGCAACGTGGATCGCTATAAGGCGAGACTAGTGGCACATGGGTTCACCCAGACATATGGGGTGGACTATCAGGCTACTTTCACTCCAATTGCAAGACATTCTACTCTGTATATTCTACTTTCTGTTGTTGTGATACGAGATTGGCACCATTATCAGCTTGATGTGAAGAATGCCTTCCTCTATGGTAATCTACAAGAGGAGATCTACATGCAGCAGCCACCTAGGTTTACTGCTGAGGGGGAGTGTCAGAAGGTTTGCAGGCTACACAAGGCTATCTATGGCCTCAAGCAGAGTCCAAAAGCATGGTTCCAGAAGCTCTCGAACTTGATAGAGTAGCATGGGTTTGTGAGATCATCTACTGAACCTATATAAGGAGCCCTAGACCTCCTGTATCCATTGAGAAAAAGCAATGAAGCAAATTTACCTTTGAGGCCTTCTCCCGTGGTTTCATCCCGCTCCTTAAGGAGTAGAGTTCCACGTAAAATCTAGCTCTTCCGTGTTTATATTTCTATTCTTCATACTCAGTTTATCATTCCGCTTCCGCATTCCTATTTTCTAATCATGATTAACCAAGGGGTGCTTATGCTGGAGGGGTTGGGGTCTAAACGGAAGTCATTGTCCAAGGACTAGAGGGTAATTTCAAAATGTAGAAGGAACATAATAAAATGATGAAATTGTAGAGGGTATGGGTGTAAAATTCCCTTATATTTATTTATAGCGATTTATACACCACAAACCCTAGAAACGTTATCTCTTACTTTCTCGACCATGTAAACATCGTAATTATTATCCGAACCCTGTAAACTTACTAACTCTTATACTACATACCATAAGGTTAACTCTCATCCATTTGGTCATTAAAACTGGACGGAATCTGTTAAAAATATGACATGTATACCCATATTGTCAGAAAATTAGAATCTTATACCCTTCTTCTCATCCTCCTTCCAATCATTCCTCATATTTCTTCTACCCCGTTTATTTCTTTCTTTCTTCTTATGCTACCCTTCTTTTTTGTCGCCGCGAAAGGATCGACTGCTCCCCACATTGGACCCCACCACCGACAAGTGATTCGAGCATTACATAGTGGTCTCCGGCAGAACCAACGTGATGGCTCGTGATGATGAGAGGTGGGGTGATCTCCATCCAATGGATCTTATCTTCCCATGTCGGGTTCGTCGTGATGAGAAGTCGACCCCTTCACCTTCATCAACCTGGAGTATAGATTGAGTTGGTGCCCTGCCAGCTTTTCTATAAGGCTCTTGCCATTATCTACTATTACGTCATACTCTTACGCCAGAAGCCAATAATTGGCAACCAAATTCTACCATTCGATTAACATCAAAGCTGCTAAAAGAAAGACCGTCAACACTACTAGAATAGAAATCTACCCCTATTGTTTTGAGATCAACAGCAATTTTAGAAATCCCAGCTTAAAGAACCTCTGCTTCAAGATAAGAGAACAACTTTTTAATTGGTGGGTGCTTGATATTCTCAGACAAGGCTCAGGAAAGCGGTATATGTATGCGTTCGGACAGGTCACCGAATAGTGATTAAGTAGTATACAGGGGCATATGTGGGGTATATGTGATACTATACGGTTTTCTAATTTATAATTTAAAAATAAATAATTGTCTAAATCAACTATAATTAAACTAAATTTATGAATAAATGTGGTCTAAAATGCCTAAAACCTGGAACATACTGCACCTATTCTTGTCAACGGCAAATCTTGAATACTTTTTTAAAAGTGCAAGACTACCAAGCCTAAATTAAAAGATATTTTAAAAGGTTCACTTGGATACTTCAGTAAATATGTCTTCATCGAAACACATGTAAAATTATTATGGATATCAAATTCATGCTATACAGTTTAGATGAACAACCTATGGGATATTACTGATGCATAAATATATGGACTATCAACATGAAGATTTGATATGTAGATAATGTAATGAAAGATATTAGAACAAAGTCAAAAAAATCATGGTAAATATGCATTTAGATAGTGATAAGATGCTGAAAGATGATGATGTAAGAAGAATTTTTACCATAACTGTGTCCATGTCCACTATCACATCCGTGTCCACTATCACAAGGGATATAACGGCATAGACTTAAATTTCAACTTAATAATGCCACATATGAACCAAGAACGTAGCAATGGTAAGGTTTGTCGAGATAAGGGCAAAATATCTTAGGGTGACAATAATCGAATGCATGCAACCATTATGAACGCACAGAGATTTGCGGCAAATATGAAAAAAATGGGGATTTAGGGTTATCGAAGGCGGAGGAATGCATGGTGACGGAGGAACATGGGGGGCGGAGGAGCTTCACAACGGAGGGGCATCAAGGTAAAGGGACTTCGCGGTGCAAGTTGGAGGCGTCGAGCAAGTTGGAGGCGGAGGAGCCTCAGGAGAAGATTCACTACAAAGGTTGGAGACGGAGGGTTTGAGTTTTGCAGGGAGATGGAGTATCGGGGGGATAGAGGCACTTTAGGAGAGAGGGAAGGGCTTCTTAGTGCTATCGGATCCGGATCTTGAAGATCTGTATCCAGTTATACAGCAAGACCCCAAGCGGACGCACAAGTCGAATATGTGGTTGTACATGTTGCATATGCACCCCGCATATGCGCAAAGGGTGCATAGTTGTGCGCAGGTATTTGGTCCGCTAAGAAAGGTGCATGGGCATATGTGGTCGCACAGGTCGCTTTCCTGAACAGTATTCTCAACTATGGCACCAATAGTGTGAGCAGCAACAACCCTGGTGTCACATGTCTTGCTTCAAAGATACGGGGAAACCTTATTCAAAAGAAATGCCCATTCATCCTGATGTGATTTTGCAATGTCCCCGATTTGCCTCGTTGCATCCAATCATGTTGCTTGAGTTGAGCCGGTGTCCAAGAGACTAAGCAGGCAGTGTATTCGAGATGATTGGAGTGTCATGAGGACCGGGGAACTACCAAGTTAATCATTCAAGCAAGTCATGAAATCGGCATGATTCCTTGTCTCGATTGTTGGTTAGACTCCCAAGTAAAGAGGAGTACGGAAGCGAAGGGCTCGAGTTGGTTCGGGAATTGGTGGGCAGTGAAGGACGAGTTGGCGGAGGGGAAGATGTAGGAAGGCGGTGTTGGGTAACGACAGGGGAGGCGATGTTGGGTGACGACGAGGTAGGTGGCGAGGAAGTTGTAGGATGGTGGAGGCTGTCGTTGGATGGTTGACGGGGGAGACAGTGGCAGTAGGTGATTGGGGGAGGCGGTGGCGCGGTTAGGGATGGGAGAAGCATTCCTAGCGAGAATCGTCTAATTTATGCCTCGAGGAGAACCACCCGGAGAAGAAATGTGAGAGGAGGATTCTCCTCTGGTTACATTAACTCAATGCTTACCCAAGGTATTAATTCAAGTAAAATTTAAATTGATGGCAGAGTGGTGTAAAACGGAGTAAGTTTACGGGGTTCAAGTGATAATTATGATGTTTACAAGATCGAGAAGATAATTGACAAAGTTTCTGGAGTTCGTGGTATAAAAATCCCTTATTTATAAATTAAGAAAAAGGTATCATCTTCATTATAATTGAACCACATGGGAACCAAATACTTATCTTGCTTCGAAACAAGAAATTGTGTGAAAATTTAAAAAAATTGTATATGCAGAATCAAAGACCAAGAAAAAAACATATCATTTACATAAATGGTTCAAAACAGTCTTAGAGGTTTTCCTACTCTACAAAAGATCTTATGAAGTTATATCTTGCTATTAGTTTCTCAACGATTGAATGAATGAATGAAGTTTGGGACTATTTCAATTGTCCCACAAACACAACTAGGTCCCACCTAACCAATACAAGACTAAACATGAATCGCACACACATATACTAAGTTCTCAATTTTCTAAACACTCATCAATTGCCAACTTGGACAATACAATACTCAACCCTTAAAATAAGGTATCATATCTCAAACCCAAATGTCACACTCTAAATTGCATCTTCTCGAGCCCATTATCTAGTGAATCTGCAATAGTTGGGCTCTAAATTGCATTGGATATGAAGACTAAAGTGGATTTCCTCACTGGAGATAAAAAATGGATCTTCTCTTAAAAGTCCATATAAATCTCTCTACATCGAGCATCTATCATGAATCTCAAAGACTGTAAGGCAAATATATGAGCATGGGTCCTCTCAAGTCTCAAGTCTCAACAAACGATGTCATATGTTAGTCGCATACAAAACATGGAGGACTTTACTAACACCCCATGTCTCCCACATCCATGTAGAAGAACGAAACAAAAAAATGTTCTTTTTCTTTCATTTCCTATATATATATATATATATATATATATATCTTTCAATCATTATCATCTTCTTCTTCTTTTGTCCGTCATTTTTATCCATCTTCTTTTTAACGATCCCCCTTTATATTTTTAGATCTTCCACATGTTTTTCGTTCTTTTTTCTTTCGAGGCCTTCTTTAAAATAACATGAGCACGTTGATGCCATGTAAAAATATAAAATATATTATGCGGAAGCAAATATCAAGAACAAAGACAAGCGTCATTATGCAGTTCAAGACAATTTCCGAGACCACCCTACTCTATGAAAGAACACCATGTGAGGTTGGATATGGCTTTCAAATTTCTCAATGAATACAAGATGTGTGGGGCCTCTTATATAACATTAGCAATACAACCATGTCCCAACTCTAACCAATATAAGACTAAATATAAATCCCATACATGTGGCACAATATGGAAGGAGACTTTCCACCATGATAAGAGATATTAATGTTGAGATAAAATCGAACACCGTGTAACTATCAATTGATTCAATTATGTTGGAGTATGTGTGTCACATGTAGTAATGGGTAATTGGATCCCTCCATGGTCCAATTACCACATCCAATTGTTTAATCCCACATCTACTAATTGTGGGACTTGGAGACTAGGTGGGGGCTATATAAGAAGCCTCACGCCCATTGTATCATATGAGAAAAAAGTGAATAGAAAACGCAAGCCCTTTGAGACGTTCTCCTGTGGTTTCATCCCACTCCTCACATAGTAGGGTTCCATGTAAAATCCTAGTGTTCTTCATGTTTATTCTATTTCTCTGATATTATGCTTCTGAATGCATTGTCGATTTCTAACATGGTATCAGAGCAAGTCGATTTTAAAAGTTACCAATAGGTATAATTTTGTTTATTTCTTCTTGAAGTCCCATTTTGATTTTTTTTCATTGACATTCAAGAGTTGTTCGAGAGTGAGAAGAGGATTAGTTCCATGTATTTTGTTTTGGAGTTTCGCACAAAACCCTAACTCCGTGAAGGGATCCCTCGCCATCACGTGTATCTCCTGATTGTTCCACCTAGGGTTCCTGGAACCCTAAATCTCCATGTAGCATCCCGCGTCAAGATCCAGAATCCACAGAAGCACAAGAACCCCAGCAAAGGTGTGCATCTTAAGGTTACCTCTTCGGCGCCACCATCCTCTCCAGGCCACCTCCAGGTGGTGGTGCCACATATCTCCAAAGAGAAACCCAACGACAAGATCCTCATAGCACAACGTGTGAAGAGGCGATGCTGATCTCTGACGCATGGGATTCGCGCAGCCGTTGGTCGGGTCCGCCTCTCCAACCTTCATCTCAATGCAACGATGACTCCGGGTCAAGGCAATATCGTCCTTTCTAATCACACAAATCCGAGCCATCGGTTGCAAAGTGAAGTTGAAGGACTCAAGCCTCGATGGTCCATCTCTAGTCTTGATGAGAAGCTCCTACGAACTCTTGCACAGCTCAGAGTTGGTCGTTCCCCTACCGTCTCCGCCTTCTTCCATCATAGATTTCACCCAGTGATCACCTCCTCCTTCGAGATCCAAGGCAGTGACGGCTTTACCTATGGGTTCTTCTGGAACCCTAAGTTCGAAGGAGGACCCTATTCATGCGCAAACGACGATAAATCTTCCATCATGCGTGCATGCAGATCCTTTGTGTGCAGGCGACGGTGCCCCCCCCCTTCCTTTATCTTGATCGCTTGGCGGTAATGCAGATGAGACGAGTTCCCAAATTGGGAACTCTAGTGGCACACGAGAAAAAAAGGGGGCCCGATGGTCCTTTAATGAACAGTGGAGGGGTGCTCTGCTGGAAAAAGGGTGCATTTGGACTGCAATGCGATTAAAAAAGGGGTGAGTTCTTTTTGGGTCCGAGTTGGGTCACGAGTTCTTTAAAAAGAAGAGACACATACAGGGGTTGTATGTTTGGCCCTAACTGGGATATGAAAAAAAAAAGAAATGAAAGCCAGAACAAAATAGAACGATTTCAAAAAAAAAGAGGCTATGTACAAAAAAGGAGAGTTGTACATATAAAAGAAGGAGATTATTTTGTTTTTGTTTTTGGAAAAAGTTACGTACAAAAAAGGGAAGAAGGAAATTATTTTGTTTTTGTTTTTGGAAAAAGTTACGTACAAAAAAGGGAAAAATGTACGTGAAAATACTTTGAAAAGAAATGAGGAGATAGCCAAAAAAAGGAGAAAAATCTTTTTTGTTTTTTTCCCATCTTCATGTCTTAATAGGTTTATCTAGGTTCCAAACAAGAGCATATCCTACTTTATTCATGTATTAGTTTCTCCACATAATTTCTAGCATCTGATGACAAGATGCAAGGGAAAAAACGTGTATCTATAAGTGGGTGCATGGTGTACAATATTAATAATCATGAATACTTAATGCATGCATATGAATAATTGTGCTTATGTTATTTAAATCCATGTACAATTTCAGCCTATACACGTATTAATTTCACAACACTTCACTCCCAACGAGAAGAGCGAATGGATCGAACATCTAAGAAAAATTCCAACAGCACACAAACAACTGAAACTTACTCTCCAGTGCTTTACGATAAGCTTGTAGTACAGCCCTTCCTAATATACCAGAGCCCATAATAATCAGATTTGCAAGAATTTTTGCAGCCTGGAACAGAAAGAACGAAGTTAACCAAATAACTTGCATGAAAAAACCTTTTTTTTAGTTTAGACTACACACTAATGATATAGTTAGAAAGCATGACAATCCAAGCAAAAAATACATAATAGAAAGGGATTTTTACCTGGCAGACCTTATAAACTTTGCCAATTTCGTCCACGACCTTTGAAACAACCTAATTCCCTCCTTGACCCCATAAACTTGTCAACTCTTACCCCATGAACCCTGAGGTTAATATGTTTGATGCTCGTGAAGGTTCTTGGGGTAATTTACAGGGTCAATGGGTAATTACGTTGTGCAAAAGGTTGTAGAGGTAATTTAAAAAGTTTACAGGGTCTGCCAGGTAAAAATCCCTAATAGAAATGAAGGTTAGTTGATGCAGCGTAAGATGGAGAAATAGGGCCGCATTTTTCTACTTTTATCCGTTAATTTTATTTACGTTTATTTTGAGTTGTCGTAATTTTATTCGAATAAAAGAGATCGCATGTGATCTCTAAAGTAGTTAGTTTCAATTTGAATTTCAAAATTAGTCAGTTAGTCGGTTAGAGTCAAATTATGATAATTAGTTTGAATTTGAATTTAAGTTTCTATTTTTGTAATCTCATCCCTCCTATATAAAGGGATGATAGACTAGTTATTTAGCAGGTCAGATTATATGAAAATTTGAGATTTTATCTCTATCTCCCTCTCTGGTCTCTCTCTTCCTCACGCGATCTCCGCGTTTCTTCCTCCTCAAATCTCTCGTTCTCCGACGAGCTTTCTCCTCTCAACCCTCTATTTTCTTCTCCACCGAAAATTCCACAATCAAATAATTTTTTATCGCCGTGCAAATCTCTATTTTGCATCAATTGGTATCAGAGCAAATGATGCAGAATAAAAATTCGGCGACGGTGAAAATAAAATTATTGAACGGTGGAATTATTTAGTAGAAGAAGTTGGAGGGGTTGAGAAGAGAAGCACGCCGGTTGCGCAAGATTCGAGGAAGAAGAAGCACGGAGATCGCGTGAGGAAGAGAGAGACGAGAGAGGGAGATAGAGATAAAATCTCAAGTTTTCATATAATCTGACCTGCTAAATAACTAGTCTATCATCCCTTTATATAGGAGGGATGAGATTACAAAAATAGAAACTCAAATTCAAATTCAAACTAATTAGCCTAATTTGACTCTAACCGATTAACTGACTAATTTTGAAATTCAAATTGAAACTAACTACTTTAGAGATCACAAGCGATCTCTTTTATTCGAATAAAATTACGACAACTTAAAATAAACGTAAATAAAATTAACGGATAAAAGTAGAAAAATGCGGCCATATTTCTCCATCTCACGCTGCATCATTAGTCTGGGAGAGAGCTGAGTTAAGAATGATAACAATGAACGTAAAAGGATGCTTGCAAGTTTATACAAAAATAATGAAAGGCGTAAGCTTCTACAGGACGTGGTATCTATTGCAAAATTATTGTCCCACGATGACTGAAAGCCGAGAAGGGATGGCAATGAGTAGAGTCAGTAGACCATGTCAGTAATATGAACACTGTGGTAGTTGATGCAAGACATTTTTTTCTTGAAAAATTTCATTCTAGATTGTTAACGTGATATTAAAACAGTATTTTTAACAGCTCCACGTGTGTGTGCACTTAACACCACATCAACCCCATCCCCATACACACGTACATATACAACAAGACTCAAAATAGGCCGTTATAATTGAATATAATTCCATGTACCCCTATATAAGGAGTTACAAATTATATGTTTTAAGACATTCATATTTCAACATTTCGTGTGTGATGTGGTAAACCTCCTAATTACATCTCTTTTTTAGCTAACAAATATGCTTTTATTTCATTTATATATAACATTAGGAGTTTTAATTCTGAAATAAAAAATCAATTCTATATTCTTTTTCACGATTCGACAATATCAACGAAATTCACTGAAATTTCACTTTCTAGTCTACAACAACAACAACAAAACTTTCTCCCACGTAAAGTAGGATGTGCTACATGGATTTTTTGCCTCCATTCATATTTATTTGGGGTCATTCTTGAATTTAGATCCAAATAACTAAGATCCATTCGGATAGTCTCATCCCAACACTTCTTGGGCCTTCATCGACCTCTCTTAGCCGGCTCCACATCCCAAATCTCGCTCTTATAATTGGCCCATCAACCGACCCCCATATAAATGGTCAAACCACCTTAAACGGTTCTCTCTCATCTAATCCTCAATCGGATATACACCAACTTTCCCTCTAATCACATCATTTCAAATCCGATATTTTCATGTATAACTACACATTCCCGTAGCATTTCATTTCCGCTACTTTCATTCTATGCACATGTCTATGGTTCATAGGCCAACATTCAAATATATAGAGCATCGCAGGTCTCACAACTGTTTTGTATTACTTTCCTTTGATTTTCAAAGGAATTTTCTTATCGCATAGAACAGTAAAAGCTCCTCTCCACTTTAGTTGACCTGCATTTATTCTATGCGTAACATCTACATCACTTTCCCCATCATGTTGCAAAATATATCCCGATTATCTAAAAGAATTTTTCTTCTTAATATTATATTCTCCAATCTTCATCGTTGTTACTATCAAATATGCACTCCATATATTCGGCCTTGTCCCTACTTATATAAAATCCTTTAGGTGTCGTTCAGTACTCGGGGACCCATTCCCTCTCTCTCTCTCCTATGTGGGTCCCACTTTTACCTTTTTTTAATATATTAAATAAATCAATTTTCTTTTATCAATTCCATCAAAAAATAATATATTATACCATCATATCATATAAAAATTATAAACTACTCCACTTCTACTCACTTTTCCGAACTTCAATACAATCACATCACAATAACTACACACTTTTTCAAACTTCAATACAATCATATCACAACAAACCCACTTCAAACCCACCCCCAGTTTAACCCTCTATCCAAACACAAAAACACAAAAACGGGTTACCCTCTACCAGTTTAACCCGCCCTAACCCGCATACCAAATGCACCCTTAGTCTAAGGCATGTTGCCAAACATCAACCTTTTCATTTACTTCATGTATAGTCTCATCAACCAACACAATATCATTGGGTAAGCAACATATACCCTGGAATCTCATCCTAAATGTAACTAGTCAACTCGTCCATAATTGGAATTTCACTTCTATTCTGCTGAAACAAATTGAAATTTGACATTTACTGTCATGATTCAAATCACTTCTACCATGTTAGACTTCATATATGCATTTCTCTTTTCAAATAGAAATCTCTGTACCAAAAACAAGATCATGAGATCCTCCTGACAACTTCTACACCCTTTGAATATTATGATTGAAGAAAGTTTCAAATTGGAAATATAAAAACCTATCATCAAAATCAAACAATATCCCGAAATATGCCTCTGCATGAATTAGACCACTTTTATCATCTTTAGACTTCATATACGCCTCTCTTTTCTCAAATAGAAATCCCGAAACCAAAAACAAGATCATGAGCTTCTCCAGACAACTTCTACACCCTTTAGTTGTCATGATTGAAGGAAGTTTCAAATTGGAAATAAAAAACCTATCATCGAATTCACGTAACATCCTGAAATAATGTCTGCATGAATCAAACCACTTCTATCATATTTAGACTTCATATATGCCTCTCTCCTTTCAAATATAAATCTCGGTACCAAAAACAAGATCATGAGCTCCTCCAGACAACTTATACACCCTTTTGACTGTCATGATTGAAGAAACTTTCAAATTGGAAATAAAAAAACCCATCATCAAATTCAACTAACATCTTGGAATGATGCTTCTACATGGTTGACCAGAGGATGACGACAGGGTGCCCATGCTTACAAGCAGAATGAACAAGGAGAAGGGAAAAACAAATAATGTAGCTTGTAGTCTTGTACCAACATCCATTTACTTTTTGCAATCCCTAAGCAGCCCCAAATGTTTGACACTCAACCTCCCCGGAGATAGCAAGTAAATTCACACTGATTGATCGACGATGAACAAGGTTGCAAAAGTCGGTAGTCGGTACTCGGTCGGTTGGGTCACTGACTAAGGATTAATCGGCAGTCGGACGATTAATCGGATTTAGTCGGACTTTAATCGGCTTTGAATTTTATGATTATTTTAAATATATAACCCATTTTTATACATATATTTACATAGATTTTGTACATTTTTATACTGCCATAATAAAATAAAAGAAGTAATTGAATTTAAATAAAACATTAAGCATATTACAATAAGTTTGCTTATAAAAAAAAGCAAAACATAAAAAAATATGGTATCTCCAAGCAAAAATTGGTCGATTAGTATACCAAGTCGGAATTAGTCGGTACTCGGTCGGCTACCCGACTGACTAGACTAGTCGGACCTATTAGTCGGGCCAGTCGGGGGACTTTTACAACATTGACGATGAAGGAGGAGAAGAAGGTGGTTTCACTCTCTTTCACTGCCAACATTAGGCGTCTCTTCTTGGGAAGAGATCGAGGAAGGGGAGCATAAACTCAAAGGTTATTATATTAATACCATATTCTGTAGCTCAAAATGAACACGGTGTGGACTGATTGTGGCTGGCTTTCATTGTATCGTGTTTTCAGTTGAAACTAGGTATGTTAATGTCTATGTGTTAATATATGCATGCAAGTTGACAATCGACCAAACCAAGAACAAACTACATATAGAATTGGAGTGTATCAGTATCACCCTTTTCAAACCCCCATGTGTATTATCGTGTCTCCTCCAAACTCTTGTGTTAGCATAACCCAATTTTCCTCTCAACTACTCCCGCACATCCGCACCTCTTCCACAATGCTTTTACAATTCTTCTAAATGATGAATTAGCTAACAATCCAACTCCTACCCGGATCCCAAAGAAATTCCAACCAACTCCCGATCCCAATCCTCAACAAAAACCCTAACCCACACCTAAACCCTTCCACCAACGTCACCAAGATAACCGTCTCCTGAGAACCTAATCACCGATGCATCAACATCCAGCAAGCTGAGAATTACGTTAGAAAAACCAAGAAAAATACAAAATTACCTGCATAAAAACGAAATGAATGATATGGAAATCAATACCATTCGGGACTTGCGTGGAGCTCCGCTTCTCTTCTTTGCTTGCGGCGCAAGGAACCCCGAGCCTGTGAGAGCTACAGCGGTTGTGGCGGCGGAGTAGAGGGTGGAATTCACGGCGAAGACGGTGGAGGTCTCGACGGAGGAGAGGGCGGGGGTCGGGACGGAGGAGAGGGCGGGGTCGCGGCGGAGGGCGATGGCGGCCGCGAGTGGGCCTTCGGCGGTAGATTTGTATATGGACGGAAGGGGGTGCGGTTTGGGGAGGCGGCGATTTTTTTCTTTGGTCCCTCAAGTTTCATTTATATTGTTCTAGTCGGAGAAATTGCTCCTGCTGGACCTGCCAGTTATACGAATTGCAAACTGCTCCTTCTGTGAGTTTCTAAATTGAAAAATTACATTTTCTGTGTGATGTATGCCAACATACTAATAGCATCAACTTGCTTTTCAAGTGCAGTGTCAAAAAGAGTATACTCAGAGGATCCTCAGAGGGAGGACGCAACGTCTGCATCCTCAGAGGGAGGACGCAACGTTTGAATAGTTTCGAATGGCAATCATCGAGATTGTAAATGATATAGTTAAGGAGAAGAACAATTGCTCACGCTTGCGCTCAAACCATAAACATCTTGATGAGGTAAGTGCCACAAAATACACACTTAACCGCTACATTTGATGCAATGTAATCAATGATCGTAGCAATTGATATCCCAAACCTTGACAAACCTCCCTCGTTGAAGAGGGAAAATGCATGTGGTCATCTACCAACAGGCTCAACCGTGAGTATTGTATGGGACCAATTTGAATGAAATTCACATGAGAAAATGTCAAACTAAATGTGATCAAAATGGACTATGATTAATCAAAATCAATTAGAAAACATAGTACAAAGTCTCAACAAAGTTGATAATTAAACAAAAGGAACAAGGAGAAATTGGATAGATGCTTGGTTGATTGAGTTCACATGGAGCTATTTGAAAACATGGCAAATGATTGGATGAACTTACATGCTTTTAACGTGTTAAGAATATAACTCAATTTTTTTGTTCGACGTTTGATGAATCCATGATTCATCTGCTCTGTATGGTTGTTTTAGAAAAATTCCCTTAATAATTCACTAATAAAATCTCCTAAATTGTGTAAATTACCCATCATTAACAACAGGATTAATTGTGTAAATAAATAACATGTGCTTTTGAATCTATTATTTTATGTGTAAGAAATTGATATTTTAACCTAATTCTTTCTCTAAGTTACTAGTTGATTAATTAACTAACATGGCGTCATGGATTAAAATCCATAAAAAGAGCACAATTAAAAGAAATAAAAAATATCCGACATTGTATATTTTATACATATTTTCTCTTCGTTGTTTTATTTTCCCTTTTTCTAACATATAAAAAATATATAAAAAATAGATTGATTATGTATATGTTGTCTATAAATTAAGCCAGTGATTAAAATCTAATTGAAAATACAAAAAATCACAAAATGCAAAATCTGGTATATATCATTATGGAGTACCTCCACAAACACTTTTTGTACGGTTGACTTCTTTTGATTTTGATCCTTCATTAATTATAGATTTCATTGAGATGAGCAACTTTCATTTTAAACATTTTTTGGTTTGATTTCATTTACTGTTTCTTTTTTATTTTTTAAATTTTAATTAGTTTTATTTAACTTTTAATATTTTATTTTACTTCTATTTAACCATTAATTTGATTTTTATTTTAAACTTATTTTAATTTTTATCTACTTTAATTATTTTATTAACTTTTAATTATTTTTATTCTCCTTTGTTTTCTCCTTTTCTGCCTCTTCATTCTCTCTCTATTCTCCCTCTCACCTCTCTCTATCTCCACGCACGTGCACATCACGTACTCTCCCCCACCCTTCTCCTCTCCCTTGTCGTTCGCCCGCAACGGTCGACCCTCTGCCTTCCGTTCCCGCAAGGGCCGGTGGCTTTCACTCCACTAGCTGTTACGTCGCGTGCCTCTATATAGCTCGTTGTCATTGGTCCTCTTCTCCATCCATCGTCTTCAAAGAGAGAAGGGGCGAAGGGTGCCACCACCTCTTGACAGCAGGAGACAACACCTATAGGTACGATCTAGAGGAGGATCTCATCCTTTGCTACTGTTGTTTATCGCAATTGTCACGTTCGGGTTGTACCGAAGCCCTTGAGAAAGAACCCATGCTCCATCGAGCTCAGCATTTCTCAGGCACCTCCTCATTGAACCACTTACAATACATCGTCGATTCTCGCCCATGCACATATGTTTCATCCCTCCATTCTTCCTCCCTCCACCTTCTGCTCCACCCTCTCTTTCGCACCATCTTTGCCCTCTATTCCATTCCCTTCTCCTCCACCTCATGCACACAACCTCGCACCGAATACCCTCAGTCCGAGCATGCCCCATCACTATCGAATTCAGCACACCCTCTCGCTCGGCCCGACCGCCCGCACAGCAGTCCAAACTACTGCACGCACTCCACTTTGTCGTCTCGCCTCTAGATCCACCGCCACCCACGAGCACTGGCGTTCCCTCCGCTTCCATGATCGTGTTTTGGTTGAGGCATCGTCGATTCACCGCTGTAGTCATCTCCGCATGGGCCACTGCCTCTCCCATGCTTGCCTCGGCCCATCGCTTCTATTTGCAGGGAACAGATCTTCTGCTGTAGGGAGCATTGCAGCAGAGGTGATGTAATCCTCATTAGGTTATTTTTATGATTTTGATTTCAAAATCTAATTTTATAGATTGAATTTTAGTTTAATTATCTACCTATCCTCCAAATTTCATCCAAATCCGAGCTAATTTGATACTTTATCTTAATGGTCAAACATTCGTTCATAATCTAAGCAACTTAAATTCGATTTAAAAAAGTTCCGAATTTTTGTACATTAAGATAAAATAGCAAATAAACTCAAATTTGAACGAAATTTGAAGGATAGGTAGAGAATTAAACTGAAATTCAATCTATAAGGTTAGATTTTGAAATCAAAATCATAAAAATAGTCTAATGAGGATTACAACACCTCTGCTGCAATTTTCCCTAAAGCCGAGGATCTATTTCCCTATTTGCATGCCAGACTTCCAACACCCCTCACGTGTGAGTCGCGTGGGTAGGGGGCAAATTGCGGCCACACCCATCCTCTACCAGCTATTCACCAGAAAGACCTTCTCCAACAAGGGTGCATGCAAAGCACATACTCTCATATGGAATTTGTAACGTGCACCCCCACTTCTCCGTATTTATCAAAAAGGTCCATATGGAAAAATTTCATGCAGATCCATGCAAGCATCGGCAATTACAATTTAGTCCATGGGAGTTTGCATTTAGATTAATTTTATTTCTATAATTTGCATAAAGAACCTTGTCTTTGAGCGTCATTTTGAACCTTCATTTTGCATCAGATTTTCATTCCAAAAATTGCATATCGTAGAGCATCTTATTCTCCACCATGTGGTTGGTTATTGGTATTTTTATGAGATGTGCTTGTTATGAATTAATTAATTTGGTGGAAATTAGTGTATTTTGCCCACCGCATGCTCTTTTCTTCATATGAAATTATTCGATGCTCCAAAAAATGCTAAAAAATCACATTAGGTATATTTAATTGTTTTCTATCACAATCGTAAAAATCATTACATTTACATGCATATCCAGGCAAAATAAATTGTTTCATGATTTGAATATTTTTTTATTCAATTATACACTTAGTATTTTAAGGAAATCAAAGTTATTCTGGATACCTCTCACATAGCCCTATAGAGGATAGTTTAAGTTCTGATAAATATTTAGGTATGCTATTTATTAATATTGAATTACTCAAAAATCATAGTATGTATTTTTAATTCATAAAAAAATCATTTTGCTATGAAAAATCCAAAACAATCACAGTAGGCTAATTTTGCATACTTTCACATTATGGCCAAGTTTAAGATTTTTAAAGATCTTTTTATTGGAATTTGTATTTTAGTCATTAGACTTTGTCAAAATTGCATTTTCATCATTAATTGCATAAAAATACTAAAAATCGGATTGGAAAACCATTCATTAAGTTTGATAAAATGAGCCCGAAGTTGTTCCTCTGGATCCTTGAGTCAACCTTAGGACTTGCCCATGTTAAATAAACACATAGTCGCTCATTCCTTACATTTTATTAAATTAATTTTTTGAGCGGTTAAATTTTTTATTGATTCTGATTGCCCGACTACAACGTAAATCAATAAATTATTTAGGGTATTTTTGTGATCATCAAATGACGTCGTTGTTGGGGAGGCAAGTGGTTTAGGTTCATTTTTTATAAAACTTAGAGTTAGTTTTTTTCATTCACTTGAGTAGTCTGACACCTAGACATTTCTTGTGAATATTTCCTTGATTTATTTTATCTTCTTTCTTTTTCTCTTTTCAGTGTTTGCTTTCTTATTTTTTGTATATATACTCTCTCTCTCTAATATAAATCTTTATTTTTGTGTGAGGAATTGTTGTACTTGGAATTGGTGCTTCTCGAAGCTGACTTAGGCGCACAAAGACATTTTTCTTTAAAAAGGTTTATATTTCTAATTCATTTTTGTATATTTTGTAATAATTGTCTGGTTTCTAGCGGATTTCATTTGGAATCTCACGCGTATATCGAGACTAGACTGTGGACCCATGTGGTTGTGTGGTTTGCTTGTTGTATGATAGACCTACACTCGTGGCTATTAGAACGTCATATGTTTAGTATTTGCTTGTGCTCGTAACAAATTAGGATCACGCGTCACTTTATTAATACGTACCTTAGATCGTCCTAGCTTAGTCAAATCCAAATTAAATCTTCTCACTAATTAGAACTTTCTGGTAGGTACGTTTTTTCCCTGACTTGCATCCCATTTACTATAAAAATATAATTTTGCATGGCATCCTGCATGTAGAACACAATGATCACTGTAAGTCTTCTAAATTGAGCATGGATAATTGATTTTAACAATTGCATCGGTTTTCCTCGACTCCCTCCTCCTTGGTTTTATAACTTATGATTAAAGAAAATCAGGATTGATCGTTAGGCATGCCGTGTTGAGAAGACTTAATCGAGTGTTAAAATCAAGATTGTCAACACATATTTGATTTAAAAAATTTGGCAATTATTTCTGGTGGAGAGCAACCCACTCATTGCTTGTAGGAGAGAATTGAACACTTATGGTAGAGCCTAAACATGGGGGCCTCATTCTGACTATTGATTTTAAAAACAACTAGCTTCTTCTCAGTGAGGGAACTGTGGTCTCCCTTAGCAGATTGGGTAGTTAAAGTACAATGTGTATGTCAGTGTCATGAAGTAATACCGGTAGTTGTTCTCGATCTGTACTTACTCTTATACTGGCTGAAAGTAGATGCAACTAGTCGTATGAATAAAATCCAGTCTTTGTGAAACTCTCCAAAATCTAAACTCCTCTTAAACATCTTAAAGATTATTTTATAACTCAATGAAAAAATTAAACGGCTAGACTCTTGCGGCATTCATTGTGTTGAGTTGGTGAAACTAGGTTTTGCTTTCTACATGTATTGTTTGTCTTGTATCTGTTTCGCTCCCTGATTGGATATATTTTTTGTCTTCTTGTTCCATCCCACCGTGTACTCCTGATCCACCTCATACTTGGGATTGACCCTTATCACCCAACCCCCGAAGTCAGAACTTCAACCAACTTCGCCACCTCAACAAACTTCGTGCTTCTTCATGCTACTCACCTCAACAAGTTCTTACCCACCTGATACCCTTTCATACAAGTCTAGCACATCATATAACCCAAAGATCACTATCAGAGCCAATGTTCCCTCTGATAGTGGAAAAGGCTACCCGAGAGGTGGAGCTGCCCCTACAAAGAGGTTGGAGGAAAAGGCTACCCGGAGCGTGCAGCCGTCACTGTCACTGGAATAAAGTGATGTGCCATGTCGCAACGAGGATGTTGCGAATATAAGTAGGGGAGGTTGTAACACCTCAACCCCAAACATAGTGCCAAACCTAAAACTCACGAAGTGTGGGTGTAGTTTATAAGTGGTGGGGATTACTACTTGACAATTTGAGCTTAAGAATTTTGGGTGGTTGCCAACGGGTCCATCTGAGCCCGTTCCCAACAAGTTGTCAGGGCTAGTTTTCCTCGATAACGGACCGGGGAACTAAGCCTGGGATCTTACAAATGGTATCAGAGCCAGGTTCCCTCTGATAGTGGAAAGGGCTACCCGAGAGGTGGAGCCGCTCCTACAAAGAGGTTGGAGGAAAAGGCTACCCGGAGCGTGCAACCGTCACTGTCACTGGGAATAAAGTAATGTGCCATGTCGCAACGAGGACGTTGCAAATATAAGTGGGGGAGGTTGTAACACCCCAACCACAAACATAGTGCCATACCTAAAACTCATGAAGTGTGGGTGTGGTTTATAAGTGGTGGGGATTACTAGTTGACAACTTGGGCTTAAGCATTTTTGGTGGTTGCTAACAGATTGTCAGGGCCAGTTTTCCTCGATAACGGACCGGGAACCTAAGCCTGGGATGTTACAGACTCCGACCTCCACCACCCTATTTAATAATCACCGCCGCCCCCTCCACAGATCATCTGTTGTTAATGCTCCATCAGATCAGCTAGAAGAGGAGTACTATGGTGATTGTACCTCCTCCTCTCTTCTTTCCCGACGACATCCGACCCCACTCCCTTTTGGGGGTTGTCACAGCTTGAGCCTCCATTCGCTCGTCGCCTTGCTCTGGTTGAACCCGTCAAGCCAACACGTTTACTTTAGTCCCTTGCATCTTCATCAACCTTCAACTCGAGCTTCATGATCCAACAAATGACCCTACTCCCCTCTGCTCACATCCACCTCTCCTCCACTCCAAGACCAACGACAACACCTCTGACAAACAACGTCCATCTCTGCCTTAGACTACTTTTGCCTTCGCGATTTGTGTCATCAACAACTCCTTCACATACACGCCAATCACCCTTCCTGGGAGCTCCTCCAAGCCTTCGCATGATCAATCTTCACCAATCACCAGTAGGACTCCACGTAGCTTCAAGTCTCGACCTTGCCTTCAATGACACAAGGTCTCTATCCTTCAGAAGCTCGAGACGAGATCTTTGGCTCCGTCGCTCCTCCACCTTCGCCATCCGGAGCCACCGCTGGAGCGAAGTCACCTCCTCCGACGACCATCGTCCGTATGTCGGCCATCCTCCGTCCATCGCAGAGCTCTGCCGTCGCTCGACCTCCTCCGCCATTAAGCCCCTGACATTGCCTACTCTGCCAACCCCTCAAGGACGGGCACGAGGCCCATGGACCCCACGCACGTGAGGAGCACGTGCCTTGGGGAAACTTGCACTCAACCCACTGGTGCCTGCCTTATTCGCGCCTAGGTCCAGTTACCCCCAAGGGCACGTGCTATGCACCTGCCCATTGGGAATTTTGTAATACCCCCTCCGGGGATTAGGTAATTAAATATTAGCCCTTCACTGAATTTTCATATTTATTTTTATATTAGGTAATATTGTAAATAGAACCCCATATTTATCTGGTAATTCAAACCTCTACATCGCATCGTTTTATTATTTAAAAAATGTAGGATGTTTCTCAACTAATTCTCTACAATATGGCATGCTTGTGATATTTTTATAAGCAGTGGTTATTTAATAATTATTATTCTCATGAAAATTTACATATTTTGCCCAATCTGTACTCATAGATTCATAACTAATTAACCATAGCTATGAAAACTATCAAAAATCCCGAATTAGAGGATTAATAGTATTAAACATCGTGCCCAAAAAGAATTGCATTTATATGCATGTTTTGCTCTATAAAAGTCATTTTTCATAATTCAATATTTAATTTTTAATAGGTATTAAAACTCATATTTTGAGATTTAGGATTGATGAGATCAATCACCTAGTGATAGATCTTGGATAATTTTATTCCTTGAAAATAAATAGTTTTAATATTTATTATAACTAATTATTTAAATTCACTCTATTTGCATTCATAAATTCATAAAATATTTATCTTGATCCAAAAATTATAGTGTGTTATTTCATCATATTAAAATATTTCAACCAAGTTTTATAATTTTTGGACATCGTTTGATTGAAAATTGCATTTTAGTCCGTAAAATTGGCCACATTTGCATCCACATTCCAAGATTGCATGAAAAAAATACCATCTCGAAAACAATACACGAACTTTGATAGACAAAATTATAGGTCGTTCCTTTGCCTCCTTGAGTTCAACCTTGGAACTTACCCCAAGTAAAATAAATATTAAACCACATCAATTAAAACTGATTAATTTATTGTGGTTATTTCTTTATCGATTCTGAAATCCTGCCTACAATGAAATAACAAAATGAAACGATAATTTATGCAAATTAAAGTAGGGTTTCGTCAGGAGAAAAAACAAGTTACTTGGAGGGGAGAAAGGTTCACCGATGGAGGAGAAGCCAATGTCCCCCCAGTGGTCGTCACTCAATTTACTTCAGCGAAGAGGAGTAGAGGGCTCGACAGTCGGGTGAAGCTGTGACACGACCAAAAAGATGATTGAGGATCTCACAGAACCTCTTCGTCACGGATTGACACCATGCTCGTTGACGTAACGCAAATTCAACCCTTTAAGGGTGCGAAATTAGCACTCAAGAACGTTGCAGCCGGGCTGGATTTGGTCCATCAAAGACCATCTAATTTGGATATATCGATAAAATCAGATGGTCGTATTTTTATTTTACTTGGTAAGTAACCAAGGTCGAACTCAGGGACACGAGCCTCTCTAGTG
The DNA here is from genome assembly GCA_037367405.1 of Ottelia alismoides. NCBI lineage: Eukaryota > Viridiplantae > Streptophyta > Magnoliopsida > Alismatales > Hydrocharitaceae > Ottelia > Ottelia alismoides. Next base: position 73,333 of record JAZKJV010008026.1, on the reverse strand, counting down.
ATTATTCAGATTTTTATTTATTAATTAAGGGATGGAGACCCATAGGCCAATGAATATAAAAAGACATGGCAAGATGCATGAAGTAAATATAAAAACATGCATTTTTATTTTTATTTTTAATCATGCAATTAGATACGATGAAATGCAATGCAAAATATGCCCTGAAATAGAATTATGAGCAATTTTAAACCTTCGTCAATTTCAGACATGTATCATGAGGAAACTTGTTGAATAAATTATGCAAAATCTGAATGTACTGCATAATGGACACTTAGATATTTAAAATGACCCGTTAATATCTCAGAGTCAAAACTGGAAACAAATTATGTCATTAGAAAGTTCATTAAACAAGCTTCGAAATGCAACTGAAATCAACTGAAACAGAGATACGATGCTCAAGATATATATGAAATAAGACAAGGGCATAAATGCAAGAAAACGTGAAAGATAACTACAAACATGTCCTTGGGAGGGACTAAAATGCAAATACAAGAAATTTAGGGACCTTCCCTGTAAATAGTCCACACACAGGGGTATTTTTGCAATTATGAAAACCCGTGAGGGTATAATTGCAAAATACCCACTGCGCATGTGGTCGACACGTGATGTCAGGACCTGGTTGCAAAATTGAAGAAGCCAGCGGGGTCTCCCTGCAATTGTCTAGATGGCGCGTGATTAACACGTGTAATCCAGGCTCGGATGCTTCTGAGGCTCGGGGGAGGCTCGGGATTGCTTCGGCTAGGTTTGGAGGTTGGCTTTGGCTCGATGCAGGCTCGAAGAGGATCGAAGCTTCGGGAAGGCTCGGCGTCGGCTCGGGAGCTCCAAGCCTAATGGGTCGGATGCTGAGGCTCGAAGTAGACATAGCGTTGACGCATGGCTGATCGTAAGCCGTCAGATCAAGATGATCCGACGTCACCTGTGCTAAGGAAAGTTGTCCTCGTGGCCTCATGTGAGCCGTCAGATGGTCACCGGGTTAAGACCATCCAACGGCCACTGTATTTCCTTCCTCCTCTGTGTTGGGCAGTGAAATTCGAGCTCCGGTGACATGCTCCGAGCTCCGTCGCTGTCTTGCCTATTCAATGAAGCTCCCCATGACTCCTTCGAACGTTGGCGAGGAAGCGAGAATCCATGGGGATGCGCCGAGCGGTCTGGATATGGCTCACCATGTCTGGACAATGGAGACTGAGATGTACAAAAGCTCTCCGGCGAAACTTCCGACCATTGAGGGGCTCTAGAACCTGCATGGTTAGGAACATAGATGAAGCAAAGGGGAGAAGCGTGTATGAGTGGGATGAGAGCTCTTGTGGGCGAAGAAGGCGGGAGCTCTGACCTCCTCAGCCGTGAGGTCGGAGGAGTTGGGTCGGAGGTGAGTGAGATTATGGGGAGTAGGGAGGCTAATCGGAGATAGCGCGTGAAAGGAGGTAGTGCGGGGAAGCTCGTGAGGTGAATGATGGAGGTCGAACAGGGGTATAACTACCGAGATAATTAAGCAAAAAAATAGAAGAAAATTCAGAAGAAGAGCTAAGGGGCTTACCTGGTCGGCAATGGAGGATGTGGTCTGTGCTTGAAATCCGAGGGGAGCTCGGGTCATCGCTGGACTCCGACGACCCCTCGGAGCAGCTAGGCGAGACTGGGCCGTCGCGAACCTGACTGTGATTGCCAGGGGTCAACACCGGAGGCAAAACGCCATTTTTGCGCCTCGATCATCCCTCCCCCTGTCACGGGGAGGAGGAGAGGGGCTAGGCTATGCCCTGCGTAAAGGTGGACCCCTTCATCAGGTGGAGGAGATGACGTATTTGAAGGTGGGGAGATGGCACTTTCGATGGAAAAGGGAGTGGGTTTCATGGAGTGCATGGGACGAAGGAGAGGGGATCGTGGGTGATGGAAGCACTTGTGAGGGTCCTGGATGATCGGGAAATGTCGTGGATGTGATGGAGAGTGGAGATGGTGGCTAGAGATGCGGGGAAAAATGGAAGGGGGAAGAAGATTTGCGAGATGGAGAACGTGGGAAAGAGAAGGCAGCGTGAGGTAGAAGATGAAGCTCTGGCCATTGGATCTTGAGATCCAACGGCTGATAGTCAAGCGCTAACGAGCGGTTGAGATTAGGTCTAAGGCGATGCGATCTGAGAGTCATGGGCGTGCCACGTGTCGTGATAATATCGAAGCGCTGGCGGATGGACCAGATCTCAGATGGAGGTTGATCGGAGGGTTGAGGACGTAAGTGAAGTAAGCGCTAGGATGGTGAAGATCGGGCGGTTCAAACGCCGCCACGTGGCGAACGGAGGACTCGGCGCTGGCGTGCGGCTATAATGAGACGCCAGTGCTGATCGAATAGATGAGAATAAGAAAACGCGTGGAGTGATTGGAGCCGTTGGATCAAGAAGAGATCCAACGACAGGGGATGAGGGCGGCAAGAGTAATGAGGCCGGGCCACGTGGCTCAACCAGAAAGGGCCACGTGGCCCAATCAGATTGTTGCTTTAAAGATTTTGATTTTTGAGGGGTTAAATGGCCGAATTTGGAAAAACTCAAAACATGAAAGTTGTAGTTCTCGAAGAGGTCTACAAGTTTCATGTTGACCAAAAATGGAAATGAGGTCAAATAAAGGTAGAATTTGGAGGGTATTTTTAAAACCACGATTTTTAAATTTTGCAATTTTTTGTATTTTTAATTTATTCAAGATTCTGTTAATTACAGGTCTTTATCTGGTTTTTATTGACGTACATTTAAGCCAGGGGATTAAAATAGGTAAATTAATATGATGAAATCGAGTTTCATCACTCGTCGCTATCACTTGGGGTGGTGTGAAGGTTGGACGAGAGGTATGCGGAATGGTGGATGGAGAGGACGAGGGAGGTAGACGAGGTTTTATAGGGGATGGTTGTCATAACGGTGGGAGCGGAGGAAAGACTGTGTGGAAGCATTGCAGGAGGCAGGGGGTGTTTACATGCGGCGAGTAACGACGTCACATGTCGACAACGACGGTTACAGGGGAAGGACAACGGGTGTTGCTGGGAAGGGTAGGGGGGACGGGTCGCGTGCCTGCACGTGACCTGGGAAGGGGAGAAGAGAGGAGGCGAGTCACGTGCCTAACACATGACTGGGGAGTGAGTGATAGGAGAGAGAAATGAGGGTGTTGTTAGACTTGTGAGCCCCGGGCGAACCATTCTTACAATAAATGTTATTGTAATATATATGTTTATCAATAAAAGTTATTGATGTTTCACTCCCTTTCTGAAATTAAATGAATGAATGCATTATAAGGTCCCTCTGTACAATTAGGGTTATGTACCATGGCCATCTTGATGATCATATAGCTGTTGATTCATTAAATGAATCATAGAAGTTGGTGTTTGGATAAATATCTAAGGAGTTAGATAGAGGACTCATCAAGCAAATGATTGTTAAGAGATGATCTCCAACCTGAGTAGGAGATGGCAATCCTTTGTCACATGGGCTGATATCTGACCGATCTCTTGATGCAGGTCCTCTGCATGGGAATAGTGATTCGGAGGTGTCAGATTAGTTAGGTCAATGGGTTGACTTAACGAGATCGAGATAACCTAAGTCCTATGGTGAATGTTGTCACAGCATAGGCATGCATCCTCTGATCGGAGACAGATGTATTACTATATGTCTGAGTATGTACAGTTGGTAGACCACTAGGTTGATGGCCTAACCAAGGTCTATACACCAGCGAGATGGTGTGCATATAAGGGCATATGAGTAATACGATCTCTCAAAGGGATCATACAGGTTCACTTATGAATTAGAAGACACGAGCTCACTCATGAGGTATTGGGACTGATCAAATTCCATGCATGGTCGTCGTGCTTTGGAAGCATGACATGAATTCGAAGATATGATATATGCTTTGAGAAAGCATATGATCGATACCGACTCCCAATGACCAAGATTGAGAAACTTAGTGATTAAACTCTGAAGAAGACAGTGTAAAATTGATCTTAATCTTCATATTGATCATGGGTCTTCTAGTATGCAGGATGTACATGTACTGGGAATACCTGAGGGTGATGTGATCATAAACGATTGTATAACCATGACACTTCTATTCCGAGGGAGTGATGAAATAGGTCTGGATTTTAGTGACTCCTCTCAGTAGAGAAGCAATCTGATCTTGGTCCAAGTGTTGGACATTGGTCTGAATGAGATTCAGATACAATGAGAAGATTAGATTTGCGGTCTTGATTTAATCAAGCATCTGTGGGAGGTCCATAAGATTCATATTTGAGATGGGATCTCAATATCCAAGTCACTATATGTGGAACAATACAATCGCCCTGTCCTTATCTCCAAGTATCTGCTGAGAAAGCATATTATTCTTGAAGGGGTTCAAGAATAATTCATTTGATGAATTATGTATCCAAGCAAGAAGGACTTGATGATTAAATGAGATTTAATGATCAAGCATAATATGAATGTGATTCATATTGTAAGAATGTTTATCCAAGATAATTAAATGGTATTTAATTATCAAGGATTATGAAATATGGATAATACTATCCATGATATTTGTATATTATAAATATGATTTATAATATACATATCGAAGAGAGAGATTTTTTTGTAAATTGCATTCGTTAATTAATGTGGATTGGATTCACATTAATCAATTAATTGGAAATGTAATTTACAAATTAGTTTGGGTTGTGAATATGATTCACATATTTATCAATGACTTGATTGAAATATTCACAAATTAATTTGGAATTAATTTGGTGAATAATTTTGTGATAATGAGTATTACAAACACATTAAGAAATAATAATATAAAATAAAAAGGAGATAAATAACCACCAAATGAGGTGGCGTCACCAATGACATAATCAAAGGTGACGCCCCCTCATTTTTAGGAGGTAATTTGTTATCTCCCCTTTATTATATTGTTATCTCTTAATAATTAATTTATGTTAAATTAAATTATGTTGATAATGTTGCAACATATATTTGATTTAAATGTAAATTAATATTATTGGTTTTTAGTCAATAACAATCATGGCCATTGATTAATACATAGATCAACTGACATGAAAAAGAGTTGTACAAGGTCACTACTCTCTCTCTCATTCTCGCCTACTCTCTCTCTCTCTCAATTCAAAGGTGGTCGTCCATCTTGTGTATTGAGAAGGAGAGTCTCTCTTCTTCGCCTTCGACGACTCGAGGATCTCCTTCTTCTTTGGGACTGCTTGCTCTAAAGAAAGATGACGGATTTCATTGGACGAAATCAGGGGATTCGTAACTTGGATCTTCATCGAGGATTGCGGGAGGAACGTGTCTCATCATCGCGCCCGTAAGTGCATTCTTCGTGAATCGGACTTAAGATAGGAGGATCTCTTACTTTAGAGATCTCGTGATTACAACCACACTTCAAGAGGTATTTCTTATACTTTGTGTTTTGATGAAACGATCCGAGAAATGTTCTTGTGATCATGTGGTTTCATCACTTGTTTATTTTTTTTAATTTCCGCTGCATCTAGCAACTAGTGCGACTAGTTGTCCCGATCGCATATGATGTTATCAACACGCTTCCGTGATGCGCTTAAGGATACTCAATATACTTCAAGTGGTATCAGAGCCTTAGGTCGAATAAGGTTTTGGATACGATACATAGACCTAGGACGACTTTGGTTTGAAAGGTTCGCGAAATTTTTATCGCATTTCAATTTTCACACCTCTGTCTAATTGAGATTTTCGGTACTGTTTAAATGGTTTAAACACGAAATTTGCAATTGGATTTTGTTCCCCATTAAATAAGGAAACCATAGGATCTGAGTTTATGTAATTTGGATTTCATTTGCTCAAGATATGGCCCTTTGAATAAACATGTATTCACTGTAGCGGGAACAACAGATCTGAACGTGATTAATGAGTTAATTACTGTTTTGATGTGCCTCGAAATGCATGAAATATCACTTAGGTTCTTTCATAAATCAAATTGGCAATCTTAGAAACTGATTTTGCAATTTTGGATTTAAATTGATCAAGATAGGCTAATTTTAGTGATTGGGGGTCACTGCCGGAATTTGACAATCTTGATCATAAACCTTGTGATAAGTCATTCAAATATGATGATGAAAATTAATAGTTAATTTTCTGAAATAATTAGTGATAAATATTTGTGAAATATTTAAAGAGATAATTATTTCATTGCATGACATTTGCCTAAACCAAGATGATAAGATAGTTGATCTTGATCATTAATTGGTTGATATAAAATCATCAACAAACATTTTTTTTCGTGAACAACCTTAGTTTATCCTACAATAGTTGTAGGACAACTTTTTACATGAAAACCCTCTTGCTTGAATATGATTGGGGATTTGCTTAGCAAATCGACTTATAATATTATCAAAATTGTTTTGATGTATATTATATGGTATAATTTCAGTTGAAAAATCGATGAGCATCTCAAAGTACATGATGATCTATCTGGCATTATCCTTTCCTGAGGTGGATATGGTGCCAAGTCGGAGAGCATTGGGGTCGCGGGTTGCAACGTATGTGGTCCGTCCCACTCTCGTCGGTACTGGCCATGACAGCGGGTAGGGACTCGATAATGCCGGAGAAGTCAAAGTGTATTTTTCTAATTATTAAAATTCGAATAATACGTACTTTGAGATTATACCTACTATTCAAGTAATATTCAAGATTGTTGATTGATAATTGGATTGATGATTAATTTAATGTGATTATATTATTTATGTCCAATAAACACTCTATTATGAATAGATGTGTACTTCTCTTGGAAGAATTAATTATGTGAATATGATTCACAATAATTAATTATTACAATTTGAATATGAGGTGGAGGATCACATAAGTGACATTCATGGTCTCTCGTCAAAGCAAAGGATTCCGTGCCAGATGTTGTATATAGGAGACGCATGTCTGAAGTGACAGATCCTATATCTGATTTATTTGGATCGGGTTCTTTGCTTCTCGAAAGAGTAAGGTTGTATACGTAGTGACCCCAATGTCAAGTCCTCATATTATTGGGGCGATATTGGATTGCGTATAGCGAGTATTAATCCTGTTGACGGTTGGTTCAATTAACAACGGGTCAACATCATCTTAGGGGTGGTGGGCCCGGGTGTTAATGACCGAATTGAGAAATGCAAGTTGGACTTGAAAGGCGGAATGAGTTCCCGCTTCTTTTTATCGGAGTCACAAGTTCTCGTATTATTGGGATGTAACAAAGATAGGAAAGGAGATCCCAGATCTTGCTTGAGATATAGCGGTAAGTATATCTCTTACTTTGAAAGAAAATAAGGGAATAATCTTTCACAGTTGACATAGCAAGATGAATTTGATTTAAAATGCCTTAATCAAATAATTCTTAAAATGAATATATAATTATTTATATATTCTAATATAGTGCATTCTTAATTTCAGAAAATGAAGTCCATGAACCCACTTAGCATGCTCCTGGAGGTCAACCAGTTGATCGGACCGAATTATTCGGATTGGATCCGAAATTTGGATCTTGTCCTGTCTGTGGAGCGTGTCTCGTATGTGCTAACCAAGGACAAGATAGCAAATCCCAAGACTGCGGAAGATAAATCATATAATGAGAAATATGTGAAGACCATAATCTGTCAAGGTGTTATATCCTTGGGTCATTGTCCAATGTGCTTCAGAAGCAACATGTGGAAATGAACCATTGCCAAGATATTATACTGAATCTGAAGGAAATGTTCGGTGACATAAACCGCACACAACGTTACAACGTGATGAAAGAGCTTACTCGTTGCAATATGCAGGAAGGGACCTCTGTCAGAGAACACGTACTCAAAGTGTTTGGGTACCTCTCTGAGTTGGAAACCCTGGGAGCCTACATGTATTATGACATGCAGGCTGATTTTATTCTCCTGTCGCTCCCAAAGTCTTTCAACAACTTTGGCGTGTCTTATCACATGAGCAAAGGTGATTTCACTAACATTGGGTTGTTAGCTGCATTGAAGTCTGCAGAAGACGTGACGAGGAAGGACGACCCCTCTGCTATTGCAATGGTTGCACAAATGAGAGGAAAGCGTGAGCGGAAGCAAGGTTCTCAGAAGGACCCAGCCCGGAAGAGAAAGAAGAAGAATCAAGGATTTGGTTCATCTTCTAGTGCTTCCACACCAATGACATCAAAAAAGTCCGATGTCTGTCACCACTGCAAGAAAATCGGGGCACTGGCGGCGTAACTACCCAGATTACCTGAAGTCTGCTGCCAAAGGTAAAGCCCCAGCAGGTATGAAATCTACTTTCATCATTGAAACGAGCTTTCTCGTTGGACGAGAAGGAAGTTGGGTTATAGATTATGGTGCTTCTGTTCATATATGCAATTCGTTGCATTTGTTTCAGGAAACTAGGAATCTGGAGCAAGGGGAGATAGTCATCCAGATGGGATCTGATGCAAGTGTTGCAGCAGTGCCATCGGGACGTGCAGACTATCATTATCTAGTGGTCGAGTCCTAGTACTTAAAGAGTGTCTTTATGTACCTGAAGTCAGGAGGAATTTGATATCTGTATCTAAGCTTGTTAGACATGGATACTCCTTACTGTTCTGTAATAAGTTAGTCATTAATCAATATGATAAATTTATTACGGAAGGTGTTCTGATTTTTGGTGGACTCTATGAATTATGCATTACTGAATGTGTCATGAATGTCACTACCACTGATAATAAAAACCGTAAAAGATCCAGGGAGAATGGAAATCATTCGAATATGATTGGGCATCAAAGGCTTGATCATTTATCTGTTGATAGGATCAATAGATTGATAAAGGATGGACCTTTAGATTTTCTGCAGGTTCAATCTTTATCTACCTGTGAACATTGCATTCGTGGTAAAATGACCAAGATGCCTTTCCGTAACAAGGTTACGAGATGCGAAGGTATTCTTGACCTAATACATACTGATGTATGTGGTCCCTTCAGTACCGCGGCTAGAAATGGATATCGATATTATTTGATGTTTATTGATGACCATTCGCGATACGGGTTTATCTTCCTCTTACGTTATAAATCTGAAACCTTTGAAAAGTTCAAAGAGTTTAAGGTTTTGGTTGAGAACCAAACCGATAGGAAGATCAAACGGGTTCAATCTGACCGAGGTGGTAAGTACCTCTCAGATGAATTCAAGGAATATCGTAAAGAGAATGGAATTGTCTCCAATCTCACTCCCCCTGGAACTCCCCAATTTAATGGTGTTGCTGAAAGACGCAACATGACCATCATGGACATGGTCCGTTCAATGACGAGCAAAGCACGTTTACCTCTTAGTTTCTGGGGATATGCACTAGAGACTGCAATATATATCCTGAACAAGATTCCTAGCAAGTCTGTACCCAAGACTCCTCACGAGCTCTGGTATGGTACCAAGCCTAGTGTTAAACACTTGAGGGTTTGGGGATGCTTGGTCCATGCCAAGAACGTAGACGCAAGTAAGCTAGAATCTCGCACTCGTGAGTGCTACTTCATTGGGTATGTTAAAGATGGTATAGGATACCAACTTTATGACCCTTAGACCCAAAAGTTGTTTGTCTCTAGGGATGTGAAATTTCTAGAGGATGATTTCCTTAAAGGTCAAGACAGAAATGAATTATGGGATTCATTGAATCCCCTGAGGATTCTGAGATTGCTGAACCAGAAACTAAAGAGATAAATGAAGATGAAACACCCATACCTATTCGAAGGAGTTCGAGGGTGGTTGCACCACTTGAAAGGTATGGAATACATGTGTCAGGTGAGACTGACAATGATCCTTCTTCATTTGACGAAGCACTCGCGGATCATGACATGGGTAGATGGATTGTGACGCCCCGCCCCTCTGGCTATCGAAACCGATGAGACGGGAGCGTCAGACCTACGGTCCAAATACGCCCATGATCTATGATACTCAGCAAATCATCTTGTGCACATTAGATCAATATTTGAAATATAAATAACAACAGGAGAATTATATGAAATGGAAAGAAAATGCAACATCCATTTTCATTGATAATAATCATCAAGTCCATGTCCGTACAAAATGAGATACGATATATAACTATAAATTTGTAGAAGAAGTTCTCCAATTATCTCATTACATTGTCTCTCAAATATAATATGAAGTAATGCAGGAAAAATAAATACTCTAAGTAGAACGCACCCTGTATGGTGCAAGTATGACGTAGGAAGTCTGATCTTTCCAAAAACCACTACGATTGCGGCTGCTGCTCGGCTACACCTGTTTGGTTCACACAAGTAACATTATGAGCAATCACCCAATAACGAGACAAACATTATAATAACTAGTGTAGGGGTAGAAAAGAATGTGTACTCAACTCATTTAGTAACACATGTATATATTGTAGGGACTGATAAAAGCATCAAGTTATTTTGATTTACATTGGATCACATAATAATTTCTTTATTCATTTTAGTTTATAATAACCATTTAAGTATCCCACCATAATCTTGGTATTTCTACAGGTTGATTAGGGTCCATAATGATAATTAATTTCAATTACCGACATCCGATCATAAATCATTTCTCGTATTATTCTAGCACATGCAAGTACGCGACTCGCAGGCCTCCGCTACGCGGGAGCTTGGTATTTCTCTTGAGTAACTCTCAAGAATCTCTTCTTGATTAGATATGAGAATAATTACAACCCTAAATCTCCAACTTCAAACCACATTCCAGAACATCTCTCACAATAATAACACTCGAAGTAGAATTCAATGCGGCCACATCTAACTCTATATCGAATCTTAATATCGTGTATAAGTGTAAAACCAAGAACGTCAACCGTTGCCACCTGCCTACTCCGTCGAGTGACTCCGGATACAACTGGGCTGCTAGGTGCAGCGTCACCCAACTCGTCCGTTGGGATCGCGGCCTTCATGGCATCTACCCGGAGCCCAATGGTGTATGTCCAGTCCCTTTAGGCACCTAACTTAATCTACCAGGATAATGTGGAATCTCATCTACGGATTTGTAATCACCATAGTATAAATGAATATTTACGGCTTGTTGAGATTTCAATTTCTTTGCAAAAGATCATTGTATGCAAATCGTGGATCAAACTCAAAACGTATCCCTATCACTAATTTCTCCATTTTATCCCACCTATTGAAAGAGTATTAATGAAATGTTTCTTTTTGGTTCACGAGTATTATCAGTAATTAATTGTTTACAATATATAGCAAACGGGCATTGTTGTGAACTTTAGAGAGATGGGATTTTGATTTAATTTTAATAACCGACCCATATAGCATTTTCATTCTAGACAAAAATCCAAACTTTTTGTTATCACCATATACAACAATAACTTCAATCACCATCTATGTTTTTCTAACCTGCGACGAACTTAATTACGTTTCTGAAATCAGTCAACCATAATTATTCTATAACAGCTTAATATTAATCTTACTAATGCTACCATTACGTTAACCTGTCGTGGTTTTCCTCCCGATTATGCATTGATTTTTGCTTACTATGTTGGTGGCATACCCCATGCATTTTTATGACTACCTATTCGACACATATGTTAATGCAGTGAGAGTAATATCTGATATACTTGTTTTCTGATCATTATCACAGTAAAAAAAACTTATGTAAAAATGTCCGGTAATGAATGCTATAGAGGTTAAGACCACACCGGAGATGAAGCGTTTGAAGAGTATAACTTTTAGACGTTCACAGTAATTATTTCTTTAACAAGCCTTTAGATCAGCAAAAAAATGTAACGTTGCAGAAGCTACCTTCCTGCAGACAACTACACCATATAGCCATATGTGGAGAGCATGTTTCAATGAGGAAAATGGGGCTGCCCCCTAGGGGGAGCTAACTTACTCCCCCCGTCCTATTTTCTTCAAATTTTTTTATTTTTTTGAAAATTTTTTCCGTGAATATTCATCAATATATCCCTACATTATGTCATAAAAATTTCGTGTGAAACAGAGACTCCTACGGCCTCCATCCAGACAGTCATTTTTTTAACGGTAACAGGATTTTTTAAATCGACCTCATTTGGATGGAGGTCGTACGAGTCTCTGTTTCACATGAAATTTGAATGACATAATATAGAGATTTAATAATGAATTTACACGGTTTTAGATTTCAAAAAAAATAAAAAAAATTTGTGAAAAAATGACGGGGGAGCTAAGTTAGCTCCCCCTAGGGGCATACACATTTTACCCTATTTCAATATACATATCACTAATATTATTCACTTCTTTTTTTATATAAAAAATACGGTGCATGACACACATTAATTTTATAGTCACAAAAACCATGGCCGTTGAAACATTCTCCCTTTTATATTCATATGACGCAAGGAAGACAAATCACATGACATCTACACGCATATAGGACAACAATAGAGTTACAGCACGAATGCTTCGATTACAATAAAATGATCAATCATATAGATTTTGATTTCCCTCTGTAAATATAGTGTCGTATACGATTGAGATATGTAAAATCTCCTATCCGGTATCAAAAGAAAATAGATATGTTGAGAATTTAGTGCGATATACGATTCAATGTGACTATACAAAGCTATGTGAAATCAACAACAAGAAAGGAAGGGCATTATTAGTATACGAAATTTTCATCACGAGAATAACCAAGGTTCTAAGAATTTCCAAGAATATGGGAACAAAAAAATGTGGAAACCAACAACAAGAGAGGGCTATTTTTCGTTACCTCCTAGGATGTTCCCTCGGGATCTCTGCTCAGACGGAATGATATTTCCGTCTCTCGATTGTAGCGCGAATGTGTGTACAAAGGTGACCTCGAGCTTTCCTACGTGATGGTGGTCACGGATCTTCGATCGGAGATCCTTCTCCGACGTCGACGACGGTCCTCCGGCGACCAAATCCGGCCAAGATGGTGGTGCTCCAATGAGAGGGAAGGATGGTGGTGGCTAGGGCTTTGAGAGAGTAGCCTATCACCTTCTATTTATAGAGGGAGAGGTGAAAATGGGTGCAAACTCGGATATGGTTTGGATCCATATATGGGTCCCAACTATTATACTTAAAACATCGATAACTTGAGTTAGGAATATCAGAATTGGACGTTCTTGGGCTCGTTGGAAAGATCTCGACGAGCTCTGTATAATGGCGTGATTATTTGAATTTTTTTGATGTCAAAAATACTCCAGATTTTAGGAAAAAAATATGGGATTTCACAATGAAGTCAGAAATTGACTCCATGCATAAGAATGGTGTTAGACCATAGAGGATCCATCAAAAGGGGTAAAACCCATTAGGTGTAAATGGATCTTCAAGAGAAAGAGGGGACCTGATGGGAAATTAGAGACTTTCAAGGTACGGCTCGTGACCAAGGCCTACACAGAGAGAGAAGGCATCGACTACGATGAGACGTTCTCTCCTGTGGCCATGCTTAAGTCCATCAGGACACTGCTAGCTATAGCTGCATCTCTTGACTACGACATCTGGCAGATGGACGTCAAGACAACTTTCCTCAATGGATAACTCGAGGAGGAAATTTATATGGAGAAGCCCCAGGGCTTCATAGTTGAGGATGGTAAAGTATGCAAGCTGAAGAAATCCATCTATGGGCTCAAACAAGCTTCTCGTAGTTGGAACATCATATTTGACGAAACCATAAAGAGTTATGATTTTGTGTAGAATCCTGATGAATCCTGTGTGTACAAGAAGCTTAGTGGGAGCGTCATTGTGTTCATCGTGCTTTACGTAGATGATATCCTTATCACTGGGAATAATACAGGAATGATGACCAGTGTGAAGATTTGGCTATCTCATACCTTCGAGATGAAAGATCTTGGAGAAGCCTCTTACATCTTAGGCCTGAAGTTGTTCAGAAACCTAAAAAAGAGGATATTGGGATTATCACAACATGAATACATTAAGAAGATTCTTGAACGATTCCGTATGGAAAGTTCTAAGAAAGGATTCCTCCCCTTAGGACATGATATTCATCTGTCTAAAGGGATGGCTCCTCAAAGTGTTGAGAAAAAGAAGGCCATGGCTGGATGCCCCTACGCATCAGCTGTAGGAAGATTGATGTATGCCATGATGTGTACTAGGCCAGACATCTGCCATGCAGTGGGAGTGGTAAGTCGTTACCAATCCTGCTATGGAGAAAAACACTAGAATGCAGTAAAGAACATATTCAAATATATAAGACAGATGCAAGATTACATCTTGGTCTCTGGGGATGGTGATATCCAAGTCTTGGGATATACAGATTCATACTTCCAGTCGGATATTGATGATCGAAAGTCGACATCAGGGTTTGTATTCATGTTGAACGGTGGTATTGTGAGCTGGAGAAGCAAGAAGCAGAACACTACGGCAGATTCAACAATAGAAGCCGAATACATTGCCGCATCGGATGCTGCAAAGGAGGCGGTGTGGTTGTGCAAGTTCATCATGGAACTTGGCGTAGTTTCCTCTGATACTCCCATCCCGTTACTCTGCGATAACACAGGAACCATTGTCCAGGCAAAGGAACCCATATGGCATCAAAAGAGCAAGCACATGGAAAGAAAATACCACATCTTTCGGGAGATTCAAAAGCGTGGTGATATCATCATCACCAAGGTGACCTCTGCCGACAACGTTGCTGATCCTCTTACCAAACATCTGACACAGAAGTTTTTTGACCCGCATGTAATGACTATGGATTTACGGATTGTACCTGATTGGTTCTGAGGGCAAGTGGGAGATTGTTAGACTTGTGAGCCCCGGGCGAACCATTCTTACAATAAATGTTATTATAATATATATGTTTATCAATAAAAGTTATTGATGTTTCACTCCCTTTCTGAAATTAAATGAATGAATGCACTATAAGGTCCCTCTGTACAATTAGGGTTATGTACTATGGCCATCTTGATGATCATATAGCTATTGATTCATTAAATGAATCATAGAGGCTGGTGTTTGGATAAATATTTAAGGAGTTAGATATAGGACTCATCAAGCACCGTCAAATGATTGTTAAGAGATGATCTCCAGCCTGAGTAGGAGATGGCAATCCTTTCTCACATAGGCTGATATATGATAGACCTCTTGTTGCAGGTCCTCTGCATGGGAATAGTGATTCAGAGGTGTCAGATTGGTTAGGTTAATGGGTTGACTTAACGAGATCGAAATAACCTAAGTCCTATGGTGAATGCTGTCACAGCATAGGCACGCATCCTCTGATCGGAGACAGATGTATTACTATATGTCTGAGTATGTACATTTGGTAGACCAGTAGGTTGATGACCTAATCAAGGTCTATACACCAACAAGCTGGTGTGCATATAAGGGCATATGAGTAGTACGATCTATCAAAGGGATCATACAGGTTCACTTATGAACCGGAAGACATGAGCTCACTCATGAGGTATTGGGACCGATCAAATTCCATGCATGGTCGTCATGCTTTGGAAGCATGACATGAATTTGAAGGTATGGTATATGCTTTGAGAAAGCATATGATCGATACCGACTCCCAATGACCAAGATTGAGAAACTTAGTGATTAAACTCTGAAGAAGACAGTGTAAAATTGATCTTAATCTTCAGATTGATCATGGGTCTTCCAGTATGCAGGATGTACAGGTATTCGGAATACCTGAGGGTGATGTGATCATAAACGATTGTATAACCATGACGCTTCCATTCAGAGGGAGTGATGAAACAGGTCTGGATTTTAGTGACTCCTCTCAGTAGAGAAGCAATCTGATCTTGGTTCAAGTATTGGATATTGGTTTGAATGAGATTCATATGCAATGAGAAGATTAGATTTGCGGTCTTGATTTAATCAGGCATCTGTGGGAGGTCCGTAAGATCTGGATTTGAGATGGGATCTCAATATCCAAGTCACTATATGTGGAACAATACAATCGCCCTGTCCTTATCTCCAAGTATCTGCTGAGAAAGCACATTATTCTTGAAGGGGTTCAAGAATAATTCATTTGATGAATTATGTATCCAAGCAAGAAGGACTTGGTGAGTAATATGAATGTGATTTATGTTGTGAGTGTTTATCCAAGATAATTAAATGGGATTTAATTATCAAGAATTATGGAATGTGGATGATACTATCCATGATATTTGTATATTATAAATATGATTTATAATATACATATTGAAGAGAGAGAATTTTTTAAATAGCATTTGTTAATTACTAATGTGGATTGGATTCACATTAATTAATTAATTGGAAATGTAATTTACAAATTAGTTTGGATTGTGAATATGATTAACATATTTATCAATGGCATGATTGAAATATTCACAAATTAATTTGGAATTAATTTAGTGAATAATTTTGTGATAATAATTATTATAAATACATTAAGAAATAATAATATAAAATAAAAAGGATATAAATAACCACCAAATGAGGTGGCGTCACCAATGACATAGTCAAAGGTGACGCCCCCTCATTTTTAGGAGGTAATTTGTTATCTCCCCTTTATTATATTGTTATCTCTTAATAATTAATTTATGTTAAATTAAATTATGTTGATAATGTTGCAACATATATTTGATTTAAATATAAATTAATATTGTTGGTTTTTAGCCAACAACAATCATGGCCATTGATTAATACATAGATCAACTTGGCTGTTGGATCTATGTGTCCCATGGATTGAGATCCATTGGATCCTAAACTAATATAAAAGGAGGGCTAACCTAGACTTTCAAGGTACATGAAAAAGAGTTGTACAAGGTTTCTACTCTCTCTCTCTCTCTCATTCTCGCCTACTCTCTCTCTCTCTCTCGATTCAAAGGTGGCCGTCCATCTTGTGTATTGAGAAGGAGAGTCTCTCTTCTTCGCCTTCGATGACTCGAGGATCTCCTTCTTCTTTGGGTCTGCTTGCTCTGAAGAAAGACGACGGATTTCGTTGGACGAAATCAGGGGACTCGTAGCTTGGATCTTCATCTAGGATTGCGGGAGGAACGCGTCTCATCATCGCGCCCGCAAGTGCATTCTTCGTGGATCGTACTTAAGACAGGAGGATCTCTTACTTTAGAGATCTCGTGATTACAACCACTCTTCAAGAGGTATTTTTTATACTGTGTGGTTTGATGAAACGATCCGAGAAATGTTCTCGTGATCATGTGGTTTCATCACTTGTTTAAAAAAAATTTAATTTCCGCTGGATCTATCGACTAGTCGCCCCGATCGCATATGATGCGATCAACACACTTCCGTGATGCGCTTAAGGATACTCAATATCCTTCAGGTGCCACATGACACACCCAGGGGCTGCCACGTGCCACCTCAAAAAATTCAAAATAAAAAGAGGAAGAAAATATAAAATAAATAAGAAGGAGACTCGGATCCAAAATATTCTTCATGAAAGTTGTTCGTCTCGACGAGGTCACAACTTTCATGAAGGAATCATGAGCAAAAGAAGTCATTTATACAAAGTAGAATTTTTTGTGCTCTCCATGTGTATGGAAAACCGTCTTTTTGGGATTTTGGAATTTTTTGGTGGTTTAAAAGAGGATAAAATTTATAAAAATATGATAAAATACAAGAATATCAATTACACATTAATCTATTTTTATATTTTTAAAAAATAAAAAAACAGGGAAATAAAATAAGAGTATGAAACACATGTATTTTGTATTGATTTACAATGCATGCTCGGACATGCTCAGTTTCTTTGATTTCAGTCTTGATTTAGATTTAGATTTTTATGCCTTTAATAAAAATTTCATCAAAGAACAAAAATGAAGAAGAACTAAAATTTAAAGGGTTAGTTATGTACATAAAAACTCAGGTTAAAAATCACACAAAGCTAAAATACACCAAAAAGGCCCCAAACCCTCATACAATGTTCGTTTTTTATTCAAGAAGCATATCGTGGTTGCCAGATCGAGTGTCGAGTTAGAATATAGAGCCATGGCTAATGTTAGCATAAAGATGATGTAGGTCAGATATGTTCTTACTGGTCTGAATATATAGGTGCCTCTCCCCATGCACCTCCAGTGTGATAATCAAGCTGCTCTTTTCATTGCCAACAACTGAGCCTTTCATGAGAGGACAAACCACATAGATGTGGACTGTCACTACACTCGTGACATGATACATGAGGGCCTTATCAACACTACACATGTCAGCTCTGGAGAGTAGACATCCTATGTTCTCACTAAGGCCCTATCCAGAGGGCCTTATCGAAGATATTGCCATATTGTTCCAAACTGAATCTGATCGATATCTACGCTCCAGCTTGAGGGGGAATATTGAGAAA
Source organism: Ottelia alismoides (assembly GCA_037367405.1). Taxonomy (NCBI): domain Eukaryota; kingdom Viridiplantae; phylum Streptophyta; class Magnoliopsida; order Alismatales; family Hydrocharitaceae; genus Ottelia; species Ottelia alismoides. The sequence continues at coordinate 55,095 of JAZKJV010008026.1, read as the reverse complement.
TTTGATATCTTTCTTACCATTTTGTTATTATCCATATATTTTTATCTTCTTTATGTAATTTGATCAATTATTTCCTCTCATGTATTAGAGAACCCAAGGCCTCTCATTAATGCAATTCATTATTTTCCCTGTACAATGATCTTTAATATACAACTCCTGTCAATTACATACTATTGTTAATTCAATCCTTCGTATGTCTGACAAGATTCATATTTGTAAAAAAACATATTATCGAAAATATTTTTTCGATATGTATAACATCCCAGTTATGTTGGATCAGTTGCGTACTCCAATAAGGCAACTTCCAAAAATACTCTTCTTTATTCAATTATGAGTCTTGTTGAAACCTGGTAATGGTTGAGTATGCTCACCAGTACTGAGGGTAGAATTTTCAATTTCTTCGAGCTTTAATAACAACATGTCACTAGTTCATTATTGGAGGATAGGATAATTTGATAGTATTACTTTTAAATGCTTGTTTCTATTTCCTATACATATGCTCTTTCGGAAGAAAACTCCTATGACAATAAAAAGGCAAGGTTTTTTTTACCATATTGTAGTTGCAACAATTTTGTACTCTCCATATAATAAGGATAACTCTTTCATTAATGAGTACTCCATCCATACAACGTCATGTATGCTGGAAAGTCAGTTATTGTATATAGTATCATCACTTTAATATTAAGTGTCTGACATTTAGTGGCATCATATGTGTCAACTCCATGTATTCCTAAAACTTTTAACTCGTCAAGAAGAGGACGTAAATACACGTGAATATATTTCCCAATATGAGTAGGTCCTGGTACTAAGAGCAATAAGAATATGAATTATTTCTTATTACACAACCACAGAGGTAGATTATAAGGAGTTGTCATCACTGACCATCAAGAATAGTCTTTGCTTCTACCGTGTGGGTTGAATCCGTCCTTATATAAATCGACAATACAATGTCTACTAACTCTCTGAATATGATAGATGTTCCATATACTCTTGTTGACTATGGCGTGCATGCGACAATATCTCTTTTACTGTTTTATACAATAAAATACTCTCTTTAGTCGAGGTGTTAGTGGAAGTAATGTAAACCTTTTCGTCCAATTTTTTTTCCACTTTTACATGAGTCTTTATATCTCGACACATTACATTATGGACAGTATGTTAAATTATCATTTTTATCGTAATACAAAATATGATGATTTGTACAACAATCGATTTCACCTCTACTAAACCCATTTTCATCATTAACTTTTCAATTAATAATAATTATTGAGTAATTCATGATCTTTGGGCAACATTTTCTTCATAATAATCCACATTGAATCAAAATTCCTATATGTTGTATTGTATTCCATTTTCGTAGTCCAAAGTTCCGAAACTGCGAGAGTTTCGAGTATGCCTTACAACATGACCATAACGGTTCTTATGCCTTTTTCAAGAGCTCGTAAAATTCTACAGACTCTCCATATAGTTCTTCATTATAAAATGTTTCATCCATAAAATCATATCCTGCGACATCCGTCACCATTTCAACATATGGATTACTTTCAGGAACATCATTTGATTCATTCGCTGGTGGAGAGATTTGTTTGGAACACATCCCAACGATGTTGTCTCTTCTCAGATACCAGATCCCTGGATACGGAAGCGGATGTAGATACATATGCGGAAGCGCAATCGACCACCATCACAGAAGCACATGAAGAAAGGAACAACTACGTATAATAGTGGTCGGTCACCTCTCATGACCAACGGAGAAGAAAGATCACTAAAAGAAGAACGAGTACAATTCTCTTCATTCCCTCGCTCTCTGTCTCTTCTCTCCATCTCATCCTTTCTCTATAGGGGTTACATTGTTCTTGTGGTGGTGTTGAAGCAATGCATGCACCCCCTCTTTATATAGCCCTAATACAATCCTATATTCCTATTCCCAATAGAGATATAAATAGAATACAACTTAATAACTATTAGGATTAGAGTCCTATATCTTTAGGATTCCCAATCCTAATATAACTCATAAATTATAACAATCTCCCTGTTGAGTTGAATTCCATCATGATCTCTTCATTTCTTGAGTTTGTACTTGGTTGTACTCATCATCTGCATGTCTTGTTAGCAGGAAATCACTGCCTATGAGTGACGTATCCATCGTTGGGTGCCCTCGATGTACCACCTTGCATGATCTCCTGTCAGTCGTCGCTAGCATAACTCTTCGATGTCTCTGGTCGATTTCTCCAAAAGACCACCATATCATGACTTTTGAGGATTATGTATCTGCTGCATCATGTCATCTCATCGACATCGATCCTCGCTCTAATCTGTCACACAATGTCCCTTCAACAATGTTGAATATGGCTTTGATACCAGTTGTTGGGAACACAAATCAGTATCATCGGTTGTTGGAGATACATACCACCTTATATGGATATGGATGCATATGCAGATGCGCAATCATCCGCAATCAAAGAAGTGCGTGAAAGAAAGAACAACCCGATATAATAGTGGTCGGTCATCTCTCGCGGCCATGGAAAAGAATGATTACTATAAATTAGAACGAGTACAACTCTCTCAGTTCCATCGCTCTCATCTCTTTCTTTTCTCTCTCTCCCTCGTTTCCATAGGGATTACATTTTTCTTGTGGTGGTGTTGAGGCAATGCCTCCACCCCCTCTTTATATAGCCCAAATGCGACAACATAGTCATATTCCCAATATGTTATAAATCGAATACAACTCAATAACTATTAGCATTTAAAGTCCTATCTCTTTAGGACTCCCAATCCTAATATAACTTGTAATCCTAATAAGATTATTTCACCATGTCTACACCATGTATAATAACCCTCCACGAATCCATGCCTATAAAGGTGTAATTGAACTTCATATTTTATCTTCTTCTTAAGTAAATGACATTCGAGATATGGTTTAATAATTGTGTTGTCTGAATCTACAACCGTAGAACCGTTGGCATAAACAAATACCACAAACTCCTATATGCCTCGTTTAAATGCCTCCAATAAGCGTCTGTCTTGAACACGTTTATACATCCACTCCTTGTTGTTCGTCATCCTAATAATGAAAGATATGTTTCAGAAGTTAGGAGGTAATAGAAGAACTTTTTTAGTGATATCAAGTCTTGTGCCCTTCTTTAAAGATTCAAAAATTGAATTAAGACCATCATCGCTACATGCATGTTAGAGTTTATATCTGAGAAAATTTAGGCATCATAACCATGCATCCCTTAAATATACCACATAAATTAAGCTTAATATCCTTTAAAACTGTTATCAATGTAACAATTATTGAAATGCACTAATCTTAATTTGGTATACTGAAGAGGAACATGGTTATATTGCCAGAAACTAATTCAGACATAAAACTAACATACATGTAGCGATGATGATATTAATTCAATTTTTGAGTCTTTAAAAACTCCCCAAGTTCGAGACTTCCGAACTTAAAAAGCTAACATAAATCTAATATTTATACAGATACCTTGCATCACTCATATGTACATGCTACATATGAGGATTTTAAGATACCAATATAATATATATGTATATATCTCAAATGGGCATTTACATAAATTTAGATGATTTACGATTGGGATATAGATCTATGTAATCCTACAATCGTGCCTAATAAAGTGTTTAATTTTATATTATTAGCAATGTACATGCAAAACAAAAATCTTCCACATGCACACATCAAAATCACAACCACTGGGCATGGATATCTCCCCCCGAAATGAGTCCAATAATTTCGTGAAAAACAAAAATATAACACGTTGGAAATGATGAAAATTTCCAATGCATTGCAAACATCTCCCGTTGTGCAGGACCACACACTACTCGGTGTGGAGGGACACACCGTGTGTGTAAGGTTTTGTGCGATTTCATAGTTATTTAAATTTTTTATCTTATTATCTACCAAAATACAAACTAATGTGTCATACTAAACCACACTAGTTAAACTTTAATGTGATAAATAATCATAAGAGTGCTATTTATTTCGAAAGAAATAAGAAGCACACTACCTTAGTAGAACAAAAATTAACAAATCGTATTTATTATTATTTCATAAGTTATATCATGTATTAAATTATTTTTCAATATAAAATATGAATGTATTAATTACTTTTATTACATAAAAATTAATATAATTATTTTTTATTTTACATGAATTTATAACATTTTCTAATATTTTAATGTAAAAAGTAATGAACTGTAGATATTATTTCATATTTTTAATATATTTCAATATTTATAAAAATAACAGTAATGGATACTTTCAATATGTTTTAATAATAGTAATGAATAATTTTAACTACAAATTAATATGGTATATTAAAACCCACTAGTTAAACTTTAATGTGATAAATAATCACAAGAGTGTTATTTATCTGGAAAAAAATAAGAGGCACAATGCCTTCGTAGAATAAAAATGTACGAATTGCAATTATCATTATTTCATATTTTAATATATCTTTGTATTGAATTATTTTTCATTATATAATATCAAAGTAATAATTACTTTTATTACTTAAATAACAGATAGTTAATTCTATTTTATTTACATGAATTTATAACATTTTCTAATATTTTATTGCATAAAGTAATGAATTATATTTATTATTATTATTTCATATTTTAATATATTTATATTTACTTAAATTGCAGTAATAAATAACTTAAATGTGTTTTAATATCAAAATATTGCAGTATAATTATAGTTTTTACACTATCACTTTTTACATTGATGTTTTAATATCTAATTACTGTAGTATAAATTTAGTAAGGAATATTTTAAATTAACTATTAGTATTGTACTTGGATTCTATATTGATATGTAATCATTTGTAATAGTTTTGGAAGCCATATTTGGAATTAAACAGTAGTATTGTAAAATTTTATAATGGAAGAATATCCATACGTTTAATTAAATTTTAATATTTACTTTTACTTCTTTATATGCATTCTATTTTATATATTTGAAATAATAGTAATTATATCTTAATTGTTAACATCTTAACACCCCTAAGATCATATATAATCTCACATATGTATCCTCTCTACAACATACCCACACATATACACTCCTCTCGACATCAATTCTATAAAAACAACCACATTCTCATGTTAAAAGAAACCAAATTGGCAAGTAACTCCTAGGCTATACCATGAGTTAATAATGAATAACAAAACATAATCATGATATGGTAGTTTCTATCTTGTAGGTTTAGTCATTCTTTATCAACAACAAGATATTCTAACGACCACTAAAATGACTCTTCTATTTAAATTTCCAACATCTTATACAATTCTAAACATGGTATTCGTTGTGATATTTCTTCGAACACCTTCCACGAGTGAACAATTTCATCTATAATATACCACACTCACCTATCCAATAACAAATATATATTAATCTAATACATGTGATACCTATGTAATGAACATTTTATGCATTAAAAACACATATAAACATGATTATTCTATAAAAAATTCTTGAATAACTAAAACATGAGTATACAACAAATATACAATCAAATAATGAAAACGAAGAGAGAAGATATAGGGAAATATCTCAAGGAAGGCGTGCGTGTGGTCGAATATACAACAAAATATACAATCAAATAATGAAAACGAAGAGAGAAGATATAGGGAAATATCTCAAGGAAGGCGTGCATGTGGTCGAATGAGTCCAACGTTGGCCGCCCGAGGGAGTACGTACGGAGGAGAAATCACCGGAGGGAGGTTTTGGGGCTCAAAATCGAATGGAATGAGAACGAAATGCACTGGGATGTTCTGTTTACAGACATGAGCGAGCACATAAGGTACATGCTAAGTACATGCCAATGCACTCACACGTCAAATTTATCGCGCCACGTGTTGTCGGATTGAAATTCAACTGGACGAGCATGTGTGCAGACCACGCGCTTGCCCATTTGAATTACAAAGGGGCGAGGGAACATGCGCGCATGCTTGGTGGCCATGTTCTCGCTTAAACATGGGCAAGCACGTGTGCTCGCACATCCTTCAAAAAGATGTGCTTGCCATATGACCTTTTCTTGCAGTGTAAGCCATTTGATCAACGAAGTGAGAACCATGCCTTGCTCTTATGCTCACTTGTGATATTTATTGTAAGAGTCACGTGACTTGCATATTTTGCCCTTCACCCATAGATGTAAAAGTTTCGTTTTCCAACTACAAATAAGAACTAAACCACTTTATATCATATATTTTGCAATGCTCGTATTTGCATCTTGATTTCCTCATTTTATCAAGGAGACTCCATCCTTAGAGTGTCAAAACAAATACTATATCAATCTCTTAGAACGCTGGTAATAAAGCAAAGGAAATAAAGTTTTTTTTGACAAAATTTGCATTTACTTTCAAGTATATACAAGACTAACATGCAATTATAATATGATGATTTACAACTTCATTTAAAATATATATACATATATGTTAACAAAACATTGCAACTCCCTTAAATAGTGTGATTCCACATTCTTCAAATATTGTAACCTCTTATCCATATATCTTTAACCTACAAGATTGGTTTCTTTTTTTATCACATGCAAAAAATATAGGGTTTTTATTACGTGTGCCCCTCTGAAATATTTCAATATCAGTTACGCCCCTCCTTATTTGGGAATGTGACTTGTGCCATTGACTTTTTGTTGTTCTATCACTTGTGCCCCTCCGTTACTTTAGCCGTCAATAAGTTGAATTTAACCATAGTTTTTTCAAACTATGGTCTGGTTAGGAGGGGTAAAATAGGAAAACTTCATCTTCTTCTTCCTCGAGTCTACCTTCAGGCAGTGGCAGCATCTTCGTGTCGATGATGAATCTTGCGGTGGGTTTCGACATCTAGTTGGCAGTTGTTGTGTCCAAGTGCATGGTCATTGAGGGAGGAGGAAGAGGGGAAGGAGGAGGGGGAAGCGGGAGCCGAAGGAGAGGAGGTGAGAAGGAGGAGGGAAGATAGGGGCAGAGGTGAGGTGGGTGTTAAACATGCGAGCCCACGACAAGCCATTATGTAATAAATGTTATTGTGAATATCATTCCCTGATCTGAAATAAAGAATAAATAATTTGCATAATAGGTCCCTTAGTACAATTAGGGTTATGTACCATGGCCATCTTAATAATCATACAGTTGTTGATTCAACTATTGAATCATAGAGGCTGATGCTTGGATGAATATCTAAAGGGTTAGATTGAGGACTCATCAAGCACCGTCAAATGATTGTTAAGAGATGATCTCCATCCTGAGTAGGAGATGGTAATCCTTTCTCAGATAGGCTGATATCTGACCGACCTCTTGATGCAGGTTCTCTGCATAGGAATAGAGATTCAGAGGTGTCAGATTAGTTAGGTCAAAGAGTTGACTTAACGAGATCGAGATAACCAAAGTCCTATATTGTATGCTGTCACGATACATGCACGCATCCTCTGACCGGAGACAGATGTGTTATTATATGTCTGAGTATGTACATTTAGCAGACCAATAGGTTGATGACCTAACCAGGGTCGATACACCGGCGCGCTGGTGTGCATATAATGGCATATGAGTAATACGATCTCTCAAAGGGATCATACAGGTTCATTTACTGAACCGGAAGGCATGAGCTCACTCATGAGATATTGGGAAGAATCAAATTTCGTGCACGGTCGTCTCACTTTGGAAGCTTGACTGAATTTGTAGGGTTCATATACACTTTTGGAAAGTATATGATCAAGACCTAGGTATGATATATGCTTTTGGAAAGTATATGATCGATACCAACTCCCAATGATCGAATGAGAAAATTACTGATAAAAACCCTGAAGTAGACAGTATAAAGTCGATCTAATACTTCGGGTTTATTCCGAGTCTTCCGGTATGCAGGATGTACAGGTATTGGGAATATCTGAGGGTGATGTGATCATAAACGATTGTATAACCATGACGCTTTCATTCCTAGGGAGTGATGAAACGGGTCTGGATGTTAGTGACTCCTCTCAGTAGAGAAGTAATCTGATCTTGGTTCAAATGTTGGACATTGATCTGAATGTGATTCAGATGCAATTAAAAGATTAGATTTGCGGTCTTGATTTCATCAAGCATCTATGGGAGGCCCGCGATCTGGATTTGAGATATGATCTCAATATCCAAGTCACTATATATGGAACAATACAAGTGCCCCGTCCTTATCTCCAAGTATCCATGGAGAAAGTGCATTATCCTTGAAAGAGTTCAGGATAATTTCATTATTGATATGTGTATCCGAGCGTTGAGAAAATTGATAATTAATTGTGACTTAATTATCATGAATAATATGAGTTTGATTCATATTATAAGGAGAGTTATCTAAGATAATTAAATGTGATTTAATTATCAAAGATGTGAATAATGTGAATGTGATTCATATTATTTTGGCACACGAGAAAAGAGATCTAACATGATTAAATGTGATTTAATTATCATGGACATGAATAATGTGGATAGAAATATCCATATTAGCCATATATATTATAAATGTGATTTATAATATATAAGAAAGAGCTATTTGTAATTTACAGTTGTTAGTTAAATGTTGATGTGAATTGGATTCACATTGGACAATTAATTGAAAATGTAATTCACATTTTACTTTGGATTGTGAATGTGATTCACAATTTTCCAATGGCAAGATTGCAATATTCACAAAATAATTATGAATTATTTTTGTAGAATAATTTACAACAAGTGTTGTTGTAAATCTTGGAGATTTCCATGGAATAATGTAATCTCATGAGATCTCATGAGATTGCATGAGATTGCCACCAAATACAATATTATGGAAGGAAGCAATCTTCATTCCATAATCTCCATGCTTGATTGTTTTAATTTGTGATTGATTTATATTGATTTATCAATATAGATTTAATCTGAATTAAATTAATTGTTGTTGATTTTTACCAACACAAATCTTAGCCATTAAATGAAACACAAATCAATGAGAGCCATTGGATTTGTGTTGCCCATGGATTGAGATCCATGGATCCCAAAATATTATAAAAGAAGAGGCACCCCATTGCTCTTCTTTACACACAAGAGAATATAAGTCTCTCTTTATCTTTCTCTCTCTATACGCCCTCTCTCTCATATGGACGTCCACCATGGATGCCCTAGAGAGGTTCTCCATCGCCACAACACCGTCGTTATGCTGCCTAATCGTTTGATCGTTGATCTCCGTCTCCTTCGGTGCGCCTCGCTCGTGAAGAAGACGTCGGATCTCGTGTGTCGAGATCAGGAGATCCACCGCTTGGATCATCAACATGGATTGCGAGAAGCACGCGTTACATCAACACGCTCGCAAGCATCTCCTCCGTCGGATCAGACTTGAGACAGGAGGTCTCTTCATTTATAGATTCGATCGCAACCATGCTTCAAGAGGTAATCACATCACTTGTTTGTGATTTAGACGAAATGATCCGAGAAGTATTCTTGGATCATGTGGTTTCGTCACATGAAAATTTTTAAATTTCTGCTGCATAGAACAATTAGTTCGACTAGTCGTTCTTCATCGTATTGATACGATGCCCACGCTTCCATGATGCGCTTGAGAATCTAACCATATCCTTCAAGTGGAATCAGAGCCTTAGGTCGAAGGTTTTGGATATGATCTGCAAACTTAGGACGACTTGGGTTCGCTAGGGTTGCGAAAGTTTTATCGCATTTCATTTTCGCATCTCTGTTTAGTGTAAATTTTCGGCCCTGTTTAAATCGTTTAAATACGAAAATAACACTTGGATTTTATTCCCCATTAAATAAGGAAACCATAGGATCTGAGTTTACGTAATTTGGATTCCGTTTGCTCGAGATATGATCGTTTTAATGAACATGTATTCACAGTTACGGGAACTGCGAATCTTAACGTAATTAAAGAATTAATTGCTGTTTATAAATGACTTGAAATACATGCAAATCACATAGGTTCTGTTATAAATCCAATTAGCAAATTTTTTAAATTTATATTACTTAATTTGGATTTAAATTGATTGAGATTTGTTAATTTTAGTAAGTAGGGGTCACTGCCGAAATTACTTTCCTAATAAAAAACCATGTGATTGTCAATTAGTGAAATTAATTGTTAATTTCCTGGAATAATTATGGAAAATATTTGAGAAATATTTAATGATAATTATGTCCTTAATTGATATGGCTTAAACCAATAAATTGATTATATTTGATCTAGATCATAATTGGAAACACAATCAACAAACTTCTTACTTGAATAGGATTGAGAATTTGTCTAGCAAATTTCCTTATAATCAAAATTATTTTGATTATTACTATATGGTATAATTTCGGTTGAAGAACCGATGATAACCTCTAGTACAAATTGATCTATTTGGCATTGTCCTTTCCTGAGGTGGATACGGTGTCTAGTCGGAGAGCATTGGGGTAGCAGGTTGCAACATATGTGGTCCGTCCCACTCTCGTCAGTACTGGCCATGACAACGGGTAGGGACTCGATAATGTCGGAGAAATCAAGATGTATTTTCTTAATTATTAAAATTCCAATTAATACGTACTTTGAGATAATACTATATATATATATATTCAAGTAAAACAAACAAGTTTGTTGATTGAATTGGATTGATAATTAATTTAATATGATTGAATTAATTATATAAAATTAAAAACACTCTATTATGAATAGATGTGTATTTCTCTTGAAAGAATTAATTATGTGAATATGATTCATGATAATTAATTAAAATTTGAATATGAGGTGGATGATCACATAAGTGACATCCATGGTCTCCCGTCAAGGCGAAGGGTTCCGTCGCCAGAGATTGTATGTCGGAGACGCTTGTCCGAAGTTACAGCTCCTGCATACAAGCCATTTGGATCGGGCTTTCGCTTCTCGAAAGAGAAATGACGTATGCGTAGTGACCCCAATATCGGGTCCTCATATTATTGGGGTGATATTGGATTGCGCATAGCGAGTTGTATTCCTGTTGACGGTTGATTCAATTAATGATGGGTCAACATCACCTTAGGGGTGGTGGGCCCGGGTGTTAAAGATCGAATTGGGAGATGTAAGTTAGACTTGCAAGGCGGAATGTGTTTCGCTTTTTTTAATCCGAGTTGTAGGTTTTCAAAGATAAGGAAGCAGATTCCAGATCTTGCTTGAGATATAATGGTAAGTATATCTCTTACATTAAAAGTGATTAAGGGAATGAACTTTCAGTGTTGACAAGGCAAGACAACTTTGATATAAAAATTCCTAAATCAAATTAAAATATGTATATATAAAAATATATACATTTATGCACATTTCTTATTTCAGATAATCCTTTATTAAAACCCACTCAATGATATACTCGATAATAACCAGTGAAATATCATGGATTGGACTCATGATCCAGATATTGTACTTGCAGTTGGACACATAATGTATGTGGTTGCAATGTGCAAGTTTCCTCATAATAATGAGGAATGACAATTAAATAGATAATAGGACTACAACCCTAGGGTTTGTATGTCTCTATAATCTTGATCGCTCACGGATGTACTTTGGAAGTGACATGTCGATGATGATCGTAATTGTCAATTAATCCTCATAAAAAATCTAAGAAGATATTTGGCATACATATGTGCTCTTGACATTTATCATGTATGACATGGTTCACTGCATCATGCAGAATGGTATCTCTATAAGAGATGATGTATTCAAAATATTTGAATACCTACATGAACCAATGTTTCACGAGTTTAGATGGATGTAGATACGGTGAGTGTCATCGTTCTACTGTCTATACTCTAGTTATTCACGAAGCTTCATAATATTCATATTGTATGAATTTAATGAAGCATGCATAAATGTTGAAATGTTTTTACATTGAATTCTTTTGAATTTAACGTAAGAGATCCTTAGTCTTAAGCAATGGTTGTTTATAGATGAAGAGAGCTCAGTGGAAGCATGGGTCGGACCCGAGTAAGGAAGGTCAAAGAGTTGACCTACTTCTGTGACTTCCATATGGCATCCAAATAGTTGGATAAATGTCAATACTGTAATAAGTTGATGTGTTGATAGTATGACTATCAAGCTTGTCTAGAATCCTTATATAAGGGCTCGGATAGAGCATCAAAATAATCTACATAAATCTTTGAAATTGACTTTCTTATTTGATAAGATAAAGTCCAATAAATTGTATCTCAATCTTCTAATGACACTTGCAATTTGTTGCATATATATATTAGAAGATTAGAAATTTGATCTTAAGGTTTAATGGTCATCCATGTTTGAATTGATGCAATTGTTGCAATAATTTCCATTGGATCAATGGACAATGGACTTCATAATTGGGAGAGCCCTTGGTCTTAGAGAATGTCTCTATGACCTAGACATTAGAATACACTCACTGTTTGTTTCTAAATGTTAGAAATGAACATGAATTCTGGAATGGACCTATCATAAAGAATTTGATGGATATATTTTAGAAAGTAATCTAACATCCAAAGGACTCTACTGAATTAGAAAATTAATGAATGATTAATTAACATTTCTAATAATGAAATTATCCTTTAAAGATCAATAAGAGGATGAAGATCATTTGAAAATAACCTGGCATCAAGTTTTGGATATATGTTTGTTGATTTGATCAATAGAAAAGTAAGAATGAAACTTTAGAATGTCTAAAATTTCAAAACTTATATACTTATGAATATTGTATTCATAAGTAAAATATGTCCAATACACCCTTCCTTGGGAAAGGTGTAAGATGTCAAGGTATTCAGAATCTCATACATATTGATGTATGCGGATCATCTATATCATAGTAAACATTATGGATATGTGATATCTGTTGATGATTATGTATGAATGATATTTCTTCTCTTCATCTGAGAAACCTTTGAAATGTTCAAAGATTTTATTATTTTTGGTTTAGAACCAAAGTTTGAAGGAAGATAAAATGAATTTGATCTAATCTAGGTAGCAAGTACCTGCTAGATAAATTCAAAGAATACCTTATGGATATATGAATATCATTTCTATCTCAATCCTCCTAATACACCTTGACTCGATAGAGTTATAGGGAGATACAATTGGATCATGTGTGACATGATCTTATCAATGATGAATTTTAGCATAATTATCCCTTAGTTTCCAGGAATATATGCAGTAGAGACTACGTTATATCCTTAATGAGATTCCATGCAAGTAAGCTGGAATTGAGCACTAGAGAGTGTAGCTTCATTAGGAAAATAAAGGATGGTATTGGATACCTACTTTATGACCTTGAGATTCTTAAAAGATCTCATCTCTAAGAATATGATTCTTAAAGGATGACACTCTTGAGAATCGGGATGAAAATGAAGTAAAGGAACTCATTTGATCTTAAGATGATAACGAGACTCCTGAAATCGGAAACTAAAAGGACAATTAAAGATGAAACACTGATACCTCTTCAAATGAATTTGAGGATGTATTCCATGTGTCAATTAAGCCCGACAATGATCTGACTTCATATGATGAAGTCTCTGAAGATCATGACATAGAAACATGGATGTTAGCAATAAAGTCTAAAGTAGACTTCATATACAAGTGTTATATATGGACCCTCGAGGATCCACCTATATGGATAAGACCTATAAGGTGTAAATGGATCTTCAAGAGAAAGAAGTCAAGATTGCATTCCTCTCTGAGGATGTCCACATGAAGTAGCCCCAGGGCTTCATGGTTGAAGAAATCAAGATGTGCAAGCTAAAAAATCCATCTATGAACTCAAATAAGCTTCTTTTAGCTGAAACATAAGATTTGATGAAATTATAAGTGTTATGATTTCAGATAGAATCTGGATGAGCCATGTGAAGCTTAGTGGGAGTGCCTTTGTGTTCATCATGCTAAATGTAGATGATATCCTAATCATTTGAAATGATATAAGGATAATAATAAGTGTTTTCTAATCTGGTTGTGCCATAACTTGAGATATGATCTCAAGGACACCTCTTGGATCTTAGTTCTGAAGGTGTTCAGAAGCATATAGAAGAGGGTATTGGGTTTGTCACATTAATGGTACACCTTTGACATATTCCATTTTCTGAAAAAAATCCAAGAAAGGCTTCCATCTCTTAAGATATGATACCGACCTATCTAAAGGGATAGCACCTCAAAGAGTTGAGGAAGTGAATGCTAGAACTGCTTGCACTTGTGCATCAGTTACGAGAAGCCGAATGTATGCTAGATGTGCACAAAAGTCAGATATCTGCCATGTAGTGGAAGTAGTAAACAGTTACTAATCCTAATATGGAGAGAAAACACTTGATTGCCGTAATAACAATATCTTCATAGAGGACAAGATTTTTTGAGATAGTGATCTCAAAGTCTTATCCTCAAAAACTTAAGACTTTATAGACAGAGATCTAAAAGGTCTTAACTGTGGATACCTTAGGAGATATAGATCTCCAGGAATAAGGGTATTCTGATAAGGATTACAGAAATAATGGTTATGATCATTATTAGGCTATAGTGTCATGGACACTATAACCAACAAGATTGAGTATTGGTTGCATAAGATGCAACATTCGCATTAGATGCGAGCACTATTACTGGGAATATGCAAGTGCCGTAAAAGGACTTGGCGTAGTCTAGTAGGAACAGAGTGAGTGATTAGCTTACCTAGCTATTTTCTAAATAGCATATGATTGTCACATGAGTGCGGGTTTAAATGATTAGCCCATTAATGGCTCCTTGGGGTAGTGGGAGATTGTTGGACATGCGAGCCCATGGCAAGCCACTATGTAATAAATGTTATTGCGAATATCATTCCCTGATCTGAAATGAAGAATAAATAATTTGCATAATAGATCCCTTAGTACAATTATGGTTATGTACCATGGCCATTTTAATAATTATACAGTTGTTGATTCAACGATTGAATCATAGAGGCATGTGCTTGGATGAATATCTAAAGGGTTAGATTGAGGACTCATCAAGCACCGTCAAATGATTGTTAAGAGATGATCTCCAGCCTGAGTAGGAGATGGTAATCCTTTCTCAGATAGGCTGATATCTGACCGACCTCTTGATGCAGGTCCTCTGCATAGGAATAGAGTTTCGGAGGTGTTAGATTAGTTAGGTCAAAGAGTTGACTTAACGAGATCAAGATAACCAAAGTCTTATATCGTATGCTGTCACGATACATGCACGCATCCTCTGACCGGAGATAGATGTGTTACTATATGTCTGAGTGTGTACATTTGGCAGACCAATAGGTTGATGACCTAACCAAGGTCTATACACCGGCACACTGGTGTGCATATAAGGGCATATGAGTAATACGATCTCTCAAAGGGATCATACAGGTTCATTTACTGAACATGAAGGCATGAGCTCACTCATGAGATATTGGGAAGAATCAAATTCCGTGCACGGTCGTCTCGCTTTGGAAGCTTGACTGAATTTGTAGGTTTGATATATACTTTTGGAAAGTATATGATCAAGACCTAAGTACGATATGTGCTTTTGGAAAGTATATGATCGATACCAACTCCCAATGATCGAATGAGAAACTTATGATAAAAACCCTGAAGTAGACAATATAAAGTTGATCCAATACTTCGAGTTTATCCCGAGTCTTCCGGTATGTAGGATGTACAGGTATTGGGAATACCTGAGGGTGATGTGATCATAAACGATTGTATAACCATGACGTTTCCATTCCTAGGGAGTGATGAAATGGGTCTGGATTTTAGTGACTCCTCTCAGTAGAGAAGTAATCTGATCTTGGTCTAAATGTTGGACATTGATCTGAATGTGATTCAGATGCAATGAAAAGATTAGATTTGTGGTCTTGATTTCATTAAGCATCTATGGGAGGCCCGCGATCTGGATTTGAGATATGATCTCAATATCCAAGTCACTATATATGGAACAATACAAATGCCCTGTCCTTATCTCCGAGTATCCATGGAGAAAGCGCATTATCCTTGAAAGAGTTCAGGATAATTTCATTGTTGATATGTGTATCCGAGCATTGAGAAAATTGATAATTTAATGTGATTTAATTATCATGAATAATATGAATTTGATTCATATTATAAGGAGAGTTATCTAAGATAATTAAATTGATTTAATTATCAAAGATGTGAATAATGTGAATGCGATTCATATTATTTAGGCACACGAGAATAGAGATCCAAGATGATTAAATGTGATTTAATTATCATGAATATGAATAATGTGGATAGAAATATCCATATTAGTCATACATATTATAAATGTGATTTACAATATATAAGAGAGAGCTATTTGTAATTTACATTTGTTAATTAAATGTTGATGTGAATTGGATTCACATTGGACAATTAATTGAAAATGTAATTCACATTTTATTTTGGATTGTGAATGTGATTCACAATTTTCCAATGGCAAGATTGCAATATTCACAAAATAATTATGAATTATTTTTGTAGAATAATTTACAACAAGTGTTGTTGTAAATCTTGGAGATTTCCATGGAATAATGTAATCTCATGAGATCTCATGAGATTGCATGAGATTGCCACCAAATCCAATATTATGGAAGGAGGCAATCTTCATTCCATAATCTCCATGCTTGATTGATTTAATTTGTGATTGATTTAATTTGTGATTGATATATATATTGATTTATCAATGTAGATTAATCTAAATTAAATTAATTGTTGTTGGTTTTTTCCAACACAAATCTTAGCCATTAAAAGAAACACAAATCAATGAGAGCCATTGGATTTGTGTTGCCCATGGATTGAGATCCATGGATCCCAAAATATTATAAAAGGAGAGGAACCCCATTGCTCTTCTTTACACACAAGAGAACATAAGTCTCTCTTTCTCTTTCTCTCTCTACACACCCTCTCTCTCTCTCATATGGACGTCCACCATGGATGCCCTAGAGAGGTTCTCCATTGCCACAACGCCGTCGTTATACTGCCCAATCATTTGCTCGTGGATCTCCGTCTCCTTCGGTGCACCTCGTTCGTGAAGAAGACGTCTGATCTCGTGTGTCGAGATCAGGAGATCCACCGCTTGGATCATTAATATGGATTGCGAGAAGCACGTATTTCATCAACACACTCGCAAGCATCTCCTCCATCGGATCGGACTTGAGACAGGAGGTCTCTTCGTTTAGAGATTCGATCGCAACCATGCTTCAAGAGGTAATCCTATTACTTGTTTATGGTTTAGACGAAACGATCCGAGAAGTGTTCTGGGATCATGTGGTTTCGTCACATGAAAATTTTTAAATTTCCGATGCATAGAACAACTTTTTCGACTATTCGTTCTTCATTGTATTTGATACGATGCCCACGCTTCCGTGATGTGCTTGAGGATCTAACCATATCCTTCAGAGGGGACGAAAGAGGATGACCTAGGGGTGGAGGAGGATGGCCTAGGGGGAGGAAAGGAGGGGGGAAGCTCAGGGCGGTAGAGGGGGGAAGCTGGGGCGGAGGAGAGGAGAGGAGAGGTGAAGGAGTGGGGAAGATGGGGGCGGAGAAGATGAGGGGGCGGAGGAGGGTGGCCTAGGGACATAGGAAAAGAGGGGGCAGAGGAGGGTGGCCTGGGGGCAGAGGATGGAGGGGGGAAGCTTGGGGCGGAGGAGGGGAGGGGCGAAGTTGGGGGGAAGATGTGCGCGGAGGAGAGGAGGGGGAGAAGGAGGGTGGCCTGGGGGCAGAGAAAAGGAAGGGGGGATCTCGAGGAACTGGAGGGGGGATGGGGAGGAGGAGGGTAGCCTGTGTGATTATCATCTTCAAGCAGACAACGACACGAGCTCCTCGCGGTGCTAGACATGGAAACCCCTCGTTGGGGTCATCTTCAGGAGGCATTCCACACGTGTCTCCGTGAAATTGCTAATTTGCATCAGCACGAATCCGACAAATTGTGTGAGGTTATCGTGTACGAGCATCAACTTCAGCTACTCGTGCAAAAGCGGGTGATCTTCATTGAAGGTGAAGTGGAGTGGCGACTCTATGATAGCTCCTACAGGAACAAAGATCATTGCCCGCCGACGTCAACATTAAAATAGATGACATGGATGCGCTCACAATCGACGAGCTCCTCCAGGAGTTCCTGCATGCTGGAGGTCGACATCATCATGCTTCTAGGCGAGACGAGGTAGAGGGTAGCGTCGTCGGAGACGTAGGCCATGGGAGATGATGATACAGTCAACAAAGTCCTCACATCCTATTTTTTCTAATTTATTTCCTTTTTTGTCCTCAAAGTTAACGTCTGTTTGCGTTGGGGATGGACAACAACAAACCTGAGGGGGCGCAAGTGATAGAACAACAAAAAGTCAAGGGCACAAGTAATATTCTTGAAAGGGAGGGGCATGACTGATATTGAAATATCTTAGAGGGGCATAACTGATAAAAACTCAAAAATATAACTGTATATAATCACAGCATAAATTTAAAAGTTTATATCCATCCCATGCGATATGAATAAGTAACAAAATAACTAAATGATACAAGTAAAAAAATATTATTTTTATAAAAATTATTTCTAAACAAGTTATGAAAACGAGATGAATGTTAGATCTGAACCATTGATAATTTGATATAATAGTTTTTGCCAATCGATTTCCCAATGATTAGAAAAATGCAAATTTATATGAATACGAAGTTTTTTATGCTACGTGCAAAGAGGACGAGTTGGGGGATAAGACGAAATACGGTGACAAGATGAGATCCATGAAGTACATTGTAATGAGTGGATAGTGTTTTGAATGCCGAATTTATCTTTAAAAGATGAAACTGACATCGTCGATATTGTTTTACTATCAAATGTATTAATCTCATTAATGATCATGTGATGTGCCGATGTCTAACATGTCTGCTTCAATCAGAAAGTATTTTTTATTATGTTTGATGATATATTATTTAAGAATCATTATTCTTTATGTTTGTGATTAATACATGTCATTGACAATATTAAAAGAAACTCCCATCCTTGTATTTATTTAAAATCGAAAAATTGAAAATAATAAACCCACCGGAGAGAGAGAGAGAGAGAGAGAGAGAGAAGAGCCAGGGAAGAAAAGAGTGGGAGGCCGCTCGCTCCCTCCCTCCATTCTCGCATTCCTTTCACATCCTTCCTCCCTCTTTTAGCTATAGCCAATTTCTCTCTCTTTCTCTCTCCCCCATTGATCTGCAATCTGTTCTTCTTTTCGTGTCTGAGATCCTCCCAAATACGACCTTAGTTTGAATCGGCACGTCCCTGATCAGGTCAGGATGATCAACGTCTTGTTTCCGATAAAGAACACGCAACCTGATTGGAAAAAAAGGTGCCATTTTTAATAATATTTCTTTTCTGCTTTGGAAATTTCGCATTTTTTTCGATCAAAGTTTCGTCCTTGTTAGCCACATTGGCAGAATTAGCTCAATCCTTTCTAGGAATCTTGAATACAAAACGAAGATTGTGATTTGCATAGCCTTCATGAAGTAGACCATCCTGAGCAGTGCAACTGCATG
Source organism: Ottelia alismoides (assembly GCA_037367405.1). Classification (NCBI taxonomy): domain Eukaryota; kingdom Viridiplantae; phylum Streptophyta; class Magnoliopsida; order Alismatales; family Hydrocharitaceae; genus Ottelia; species Ottelia alismoides. The sequence goes on along the minus strand of JAZKJV010008026.1, from coordinate 35,610 downwards.
AATTTTTTGCTTGCAATATAAAACATAGTTTAGTAATCCACAATCTTGTTGAAAGGTGATTCTAGTACGTTTGAAAGGTGATTGTGATGAGATCAGGTTATGACATAATGTTTCATCTCTTTTTGGATTGCTGCAAGGAGTTAGATTCTTTGATGCTCCAGTTTAAGCATAAATATCACTATATCAATTTTGTGATTTAATCATTGGTTCATGTCTTGTGATAGTTTTTTATGCCTTATCAGCCTTGCTGATCACATTATCATAAATTCACATTTCATTTCGATTACATTATATTGAACAAGGGTACATGTAATTGTTTTACATTACAATAATCTGAATGACGGGGCCTTAAGTTGCAGAAGATGCTTTTTGAAAAATTGCATGCATGCTGTTGAGTAATTCTCATCTTAGTTAGCTCTTAACAGGTAGATGTTTCTGGTGTTGATTTCTAACTAAGTCGGAGGTTAACTGAGAATTTGAGATACAACACAAGGGGCTCTATCTATGAAGAAGGCATTCGATCAGACTGTTCGGGATCTGTAAGTGCTGCAATTCCTTTTTTCTGTGGAGATCAGGTTATAGAGCACTTCAACTATATCATTTAACATTTTTGGTTTAATTCTGGCTAAAAAGTACACTTACCTCTAATGTTATGTCATAAATCCATTTTAGATGGGAATTCGTTCCTCCATTTATACGGATTATGTTGCAAATCACTCATTTGTTTGAGATCGATTTCCCCCCATACAGTATCATTATCGTGAAGCACAATCTTGCACGAGGAGTTCACATTGCATAAACAATTAAGGCAACTGTGTCTTGTCTAATTTGTGTGTATCATGCTGTGAATGCTTTGCAGCAAAAGGGAGGTAAACAAGAAAGTTTTGAAGGTCCATGGAATAGAACAGAAGGTAATTTTTATGGTTCTAAAATTACAATGCCAATTGGTATCAATAAGAAATGTTATAGAAGTTCTACTGTCCACCCGTATGCACAATTGTCTATAACTCAACCTCTGGTGCGCAACATGATTTTTTCTTTGGGAAGTGTTAAAGTAGGCTCTGTCATCAACCCATCTTCACAATTCTTTCCTTGATAAACACTCATTTTGCTAGAAATGCTGGATGATTAATCAACCGTTCTCCTGTTATCAATAATTTTTTGTTGGACTATTACCAGCATATGGTAGTCATCCTTTTTGCTTTTCCTAAAAGAAGGTTATATAGAAATTGTTATAAAATATGAAGAATGCGGAAGCGGAATCAGAAATAAAGATAGAACAATAAGAACAAAGATTTTTAACGTGGAACCCTACTCCGTGAGGAGCGGGATGAAACCACGGGAGAAGCCCTCAATTGGGCGTGTTTGTCTATTGACTTTCTCAATGAGTACAGGAGGTCTGGGGCTCCTTATATAGCCTTCCCAGAGCCTCCAAGTCCCACCACTGGTCCATGTGGGACTAAACACTGGATGGGGTAAATGGATCTTCTCCATGATCCATTTACCCTGCTACAACACAATAGGCGCATACAACTTATACTCCAACAGAAATCATATACTTTTCTCATATATATCATACACGTCATTTTTTATGTAACGAGAATGAAGCAAAATGATAGTCACTTTAACATAAGGAAAAAAACAGAAACCAAGAAAGAAATAGCAAGCCATGAACACAAAAAAACTACATGGTGTTCTTAACTCCATCTCTTAGGGGGTGTTTGGATAGTGGGTTTAGGTGGGTTAAACTGGTTGCAGGTAACCCATTTTTGGGTTTTGGTGTTTGGATAGAGGGTTAAACTGGGGGTGGGTTAGAAGTGGGTTTATTATGATATGATTGTATTGGAGTTTGAAAAAGTGAGTAGTTATTGTGATGTGATTGTATTGGAGTTTGAAAAAGTGAGTAGAAGTGGAGTAGTTTATATTTTTTAGATGAGATGATGGTATAATATATTATTTTTTGATAGGATTGATGATGTAAAATTTATTTTTTTAATTTTTTAAAAAGGGAATAAAGTGGGGCCCACGAGGAGGGAGAAAACATGGGTTAGGGGAGTTAAACCACCCCGGGGGTGGTTTAACCTTGTAGCCGAACACACCCTTAGAAACTGATGCGTTTGTGTTAAAAAAGGATGCACGTCTATTCACACAAGAAGCAAAGCATTCATGACTTGCACAATCACTAGGCATCCAGAAAAGGCCCTTCGAGTGTGAAGAACCTCTTTGTTTGGCTTCTTAAGATCCTTTTTGCTGGGGTTACTATCATGCCAGTGCCCCACACATTTTACCTCTTATAGCTACAAGCATCGGCAAATTTCAAATCAGAGGGACTTGAGATCCAGTCACCAAATATTTTTGCAAATACATCATGTCATTGCAGTTAACACGAACTGTATTATTGCATAATTCTTCTATCTTTACACGATGTTGGTTCCATTTCTCTTGCATCTTCAGGTTATAATTTCTATCTTTTTAATTTCTGTACTTTAATCAACAGAGAAGTTCTATGTTTCTAACGCTCGAGGAGTTTGGGCTGATTGTATATCTTTGCGCCTCATTTTTTTGTATTTTTTTCTTAAAAGGGCGATATGGTCATAGCTCAGGTATATTTTTTTCCTTGGATGCGATGAATAGCCATATATTTTTTCTTTCCTCCAAGGCCATGAATAGCAATATCACAATTAAACTTTTATTTCTTCGAGGCCATGTTGGCCAAACTCTTGTCGTAAAGGCTATATGCCTAACTTCCAAAGCTTCATGTAATATATTTTGAAGTTAAATGAAAGCGGTTATCCGAGCAACACAATGTCAAGCTTATAAGTACAGAAAAGAATAGTGGAGTTATGTTTTTGTGCTTTATATGTTACTCACTTCTTTAACTGAATCGGAATAGATTAGCAGTCATTGAGTTTGAGTGCCATTTATCCTACGAAAGTCGAAGGGCATCCTTATAATATCTATATTCCCATTTTGGGTTCGAAGCCACTTATTGTTGATATCCATTTTGTTCACTTGTATGTTCTGGAGAGGCTTACTTGTCTTATAGTTTAGGTGCTTTAGCTATCTTTGGTTTTGCTTTAGCTATCTTTGGTTTCACTGCTTGTTTCGTCTGATTCAATAATACTGCTTATCCTAATGAATTTTATGGGCCTACCGGACCAGAGGCTTTACTTTTCTAGTTAGAGATCAACATCTTGGGGCTAACACAGGATCCGCTCAAGGGCCTACTGGTTTAGGTAAATACCTAACGCGTTCTTCTACTGGGGAGGTCATTTTTGGCAGAGAAACTATGTATTTTTGGGATCTCCGTGCTCCTTGGTTGGAACCTCTAAGGGGTCCAAATGGTTTGGACTTGAGATGGTAGAAAAAAGATTTGTACATCCACCAATCTCTTGCTAAAAGTTCTCATTTTATATTCACTTATGGTTATTCGATTCTTGGTAGAGATTGTTGTTGCCCTTTTCCACAAAGTTTTCCCATTTTATATATTCTATCATTTAACTAATATCACACTGAGACATACATCCAGTTCTATCCATTTCTTTATCTTATCAATTCCTTTGACCCTAGAAATGATTAATCCATATGAGATAGGCATGGAGCTAATTCTGATTATTGCTAGGGTTGAGCATCATGTAGGACCGATCCGACCCAACTCGATGTGCGGCTTGGTATTACTTGACCCATGCATGAGCTTGAACTTATAATGGGCGGGTCTGGGCCTTAAATTTGGCCCATTTCATATATCGAGCCGATCTGAGGCTTCATTTAGCCTAGTCATGAATCCCAATTGCCCGATTTGTATACCGACTTGACTTGCTTTGTGGATTTAGCCCAACTCGATCCCATCCTGAATGAAGAATTTAAGAGTCCGTTTGGTAACCGGGTTACCTCGGGGTAACACAATTGCCCATTCTATTCTTGAATTGGAATTCAATCACAAATCATAGTGACATTACAACGCATTCTTTATTTTAGTCATCTCCAACTCTCATAACCATCCAAAACAACTACTATTTACATCAAGTTGCACCAACCCACCCCAACTCAGCAACCAAACGAACCCTAGCCCTAACCGACCTAGGAAACAGATCCTCTGCTGCAGGGTCCGCTGCAGCAGACGCTGCAGTAGAGGCATGGGCCGCTCGATCTTGACGAGCGGTTCCCACGAATTCGCACGGTAGGACCCACAAAAAGTGCAAATTCGTGGGAACCGCTCGATCAAGATCGAGCGGCCCACGCCTCTACTGCAACGTCTGCTGCAACGGACTGATGCAGCGTGGGCCCCAAACATAGGGCCAAATATTTATTTATTTTTAATTGTCACTTTTATTTACGTTTTTAAGTTGTCATAATTGTCTAATTAAATAATTGAGATCGCCTGTGATCTCAACGTTTATTCGTAGAGTTAATTTTGGTCAAGAGTTTAATTAGGGTAATTAGAGGTCAATTTGAATTTTAAAATTTGTCAAAGTCCAATTAGGATAAGTTGGTTGTCAATTTTAATTAGTTTACTATTTTTGTAACCCCATCTCTCCTATATAAAGAGATGGTAGTCCAATGTTTTAGGCAGTCAAGTATTAATCAAAATTGAGATTTTATCTCTCTCCTTCCTTTCTCTTCTCCCTCTCCCTCCACGCGATCTCAGCGGTTCTCCTCCTTCAACCTCTCGTATTCCCGACGAGTTCTTCTTCTCAGCCCTTCCAATTTCTTCTTCTCAACCCCTCCCTTTTCTTCTACCAAATAATTTCTACCGTTCAAAATTAATTTATCGAAGCCGTTTGCATCATTTGGTATCAGAGCATGGATATTGAATCGTTCCTACGATTCAACGATCCCGTTGCATATTGGCGTTTGAAGCTTGATCTCAACCGCATATCTCATGGCCCGCAGTCTCGTTCGCATCAACGAAAGTTCAAAAAGCGTCTTATGGCATCCCTGAAGGTTCAAGCATGGCTGGACGCGCTAACCGACGAAGATCTCGCCGTCAACGATGATTCAACCGCTGTCCAAGTCGTTTTAGAGGAAGAAAGGGCCGAAACGCTTGCTGTTCTAAATGTTTCAGATCAGCCCCCGTCATCAACGGCGGCCCCAATGGCAGTCCCAGCCCCTCCAGCGGCTCCCCAGGCCACCCAGACCCTCGCCGCCCCACCGGCGGTCCCTCCCGCAATCCCGACGACCCCATTCCAGCCCCCAGCCTCGCCGGCGCCGTCCCTCACCCCCGCAAGTCCCGTGGTTCAGAACCCATCCCCACCCACCATCTCTGCCATCGCCCTTTCCCCACCGGCTTCCCCACCAACCCGTGCCACCCCCCCTGCCGCCTTCGCCTACCCCCTTCCCACGCGCACCAGCCCTCTCCCCAGGCCCCCTCCTCCTCCTGCTACCCCACATCCCCTCCCTCGCCATTACCCTCTCCCACCCCGCGCCCAGTATCCCACCGCCAACCACCCCAGCCGCGTCTCCTCTTCCCTCGCACCAACGTGCCAAACCTCCCCTCCGCCAGTCGCCTTTCCCCTTTCCGAGCACGCCCCTCCCTGTCTCCACCGCGCGCCCCTCCCCAACGCGCGCACCGCCACCGCGTTCCCGCGCGTCTGTCCACCCAACCGCTCAGCACAGCAACGCACAGTCGAGTAATGGCCGCCCCGCGCACCATCCACATCCGCGCGTGTACCCACGAGCGCAACGCGCCCTCCGTCCAGGCCGAACCACAGCAACCGCGCCGCCTTTGCACGATCTCCGACCCCGCGCGCCTATAACGTCACAGGGGCCCCGTGCCCTAACAAAGCATCCGACATTGAGGGGAACCGGATCCCTGGAAGAAGGGAAGTGGAAAATTAGTTGGAAAAATTGCAAAATAAAAGTCCTTAAAATCCATATTTGCAAAAAGGTCCAAGGCAATAGGAATGTGAGGAAAATTGAAGGGGTACGAAAATTGCAGAGATGCCCTCCAATTGGAAAGAATTACAAACGTAACGTTGAAAAGAATCGAATTGGAGGAAATTGAAGCCACAATTCAAGGATAAATTCTCCAATGATGCACCTACATCAAGCAATTCGTCGGGAGACGAATTTTTAAAGTGGAGGAGAGTTGATGCAGCGTGGGCCCCAAACATTGGGCCAAATATTTATTTATTTTTAATTGTCACTTTTATTTACGTTTTTAAGTTGTCGTAATTGTCTAATTAAATAATTGAGATCGCGTGTGATCTCAACGTTTATTCGTAGAGTTAATTTTGGTCAAGAGTCTAATTAGGGTAATTAGAGGTCAATTTGAATATTAAAATTTGTCAGAGTCCAATCAGGATAAGTTGGTTGTCAATTTTATTTAGTTTACTATTTTTGTAACCCGATCTCTCCTATATAAAGAGATGGTAGTCCAATATTTTTAGACAGTCAAGTATTAATCAAAATTGAGATTTTATCTCTCTCCTTCCTTTCTCTTCTCCCTCTCCCTCCACGCGATCTCCGCGGTTCTCCTCCTTCAACCTCTCGTATTCCCGACGAGTTCTTCTTCTCAACCCTTCCAATTTCTTCTTTACAACCCCTTCCTTTTCTTCTACCAAATAATTTCTACCGTTCAAAATTAATTTATCGACGCGCCAAAAAGCCGTTTGCATCACGGACCCTGCATTTGAGGATCCGTTCCCACCGACCTAACCAGTAACCACCTACCCCCCACCTAACCCCCCTCGGATTCGAACCCTAACCCGCCCAAACCCTTCATCCTCTCGATTCGAGCACTGTCTGCACTTGACCCCTTACTCCGTCAACCCCCACCTGACCAGTCGACCTTCTCAACTCTCTCCCTCTCCAGTCTCCCCATCCGACCACCTCAGACCTCAGCCCTCTCCTCCAACAGTCGCAGAGTGCAGGTCGTGCCCGCGATGCTGTCCTCGAACAACTAACCTACCTCCTTCCATTGCGCTGCCGTTCACAACCTCAACCTCCGACCCTCGCTAAGCCCTCTCCTTCACCATTTGGTAGGTGCCCCAAACCAAAGCCCTTGAGACCCTCCTCCTTCTCGTGCGTGCTCCGTCCTCCAAACCATACACACTACACTACTACAAGAATACACCCTCCATCCCCTCATCTTACCTTCCACTGAGCTATGGCTATGGTTACTTCGAAGAATGACCAGGTCGTGAACACTTGCCTTCTCCACCTCCAGAAGATAGAGCTGGAGTTCAAGTGCCCTGCTTTGTACGATCCTCCTTCTCGCACTATTTTCTTTGCATCTTGTTTCGAAGTTTTTTCCCCTCTTTTTTGGAGCTTGGTTTCATCTAAAAATGCCTGAGATCTTAATCCAATGTTTAATGGATATAGTTATCAATTCCATAAAGGAAATTTAGATCATATTCTTTTTGTAGTTAGTTCTTTATTAGTGATTTTCTCTGTGTTACAGTTCAGAGCCTCTATAATTATGCTACTCGTAGTTGGTTCTTTACTAGCGATATCTCCGCAGTGAGTAAGAAAACCCATGTTATTATCTGGGACATGTGCTGAATTGGTGAAGTTTTGCAAAAAAAAATGGGTTTTTATTTTTGTATGTTCCATGTTCATCTGTGAAGTATCTTTTATTTAACCAAATTTATGTCAGATCGGGCAGGCCTGGGCTGCACTGCAGAAAAATGACCGGGCCCAAACCCGACCCATAAGGCCTGCAGTTATGGCTGAGCTTGGGCTTTGTCATATTGGGCCCGACTCGACTTGGTCCAATGCTCATTTCTAATTACCTCCGCCTCTAATTATGATTTCACCTTGAAGATGAGATAATAATTTTCACCATGCTTACTTAACTTCAGTAGCCAACAACAGAGACTCTATGCTATAGGCTTTGTTCTACTGAGGAGTTTTGGAACTCTATGCCCCATGCTTATATTGTTTCGAGAGAAGGATTCCTTTGACCTTTTATCAATCTTTGGGTGATTTGGACAACTCACAATAGAGTGATATTCTAGCATCAACGTTGTTACGTGGAGAAACATGTATATTCTTGCTCGGGCTTTAAGTAAGGCTTGGTCCATGTAATGTTTCCTTTTTTTCATCAGTGAAATTTAGGGTGTGACTCATCTCGAGCTCACGCCCATTTCTTTCTTAAAAAAACAACGGAAACCATCTTTTGGTGATGCAGTGACAATACTATTGATTTATGGAGAAGTTGCTAATGAAAGAGACTTCTAATTGGATTACCTTGTAATAAATCATCATGATGTATTGAATCGATAAAAAACAACCATTCAAGATTTTTAAGCTCCAATTAGTAAAAAGTTTTTCCCAACTCTTACTTGCTTAATCCAGTATGATCGAATTGCATATGCGACTAGGACCTCAAGAATAATAAAGAGGTGGAGATTGATAATAAGACAGGGAGTTACTTGAATGCATATGACACAGAGGAAATGCACTTCTCGAAATGAAAGAAAATACACAAGCTAGAATTGTGGAGACATGGATGGGAACTACTAGACGTCGAACATTCAATATTTGGATGCTTGAGTAGATCCTTTCGTCTGATTCCTCAACAAGATTCAAGTGTTAATCTAAGAGGAAATGACGTGCCACGATGCATCAGTTGACATATTTTAGTTGAGTATACATGCCATACATTTTCTTAAGAATCTTTATCCGTTGAAGTTGGTATCCAAGGTTGACTTTCATAACTTTAAGCCACTTGAAGTAAAGGTTATACTATGATTTTTTATGTTTTATCTCATGAAAATTTTGATGACCATATATGCACGAATCAACCTCGTCGATCCAACTGTACCAGGGCATATTGATATCGGTACATAACCTCTCCGTGTAACCCTAACCCAAGCATTTATATATAAAAATATCATTTGAACAATCGCTCATTGTACACTCCAAGATCAATTTTGTAAAAGAGAAAGAAGAGAGCATGGTGTGGGCAGTGAACATAGGAACATTGCCGAATCACTATAAGTCATTGTGTTATGCGATTATACATGTTTTCTTGTTTGATCATTTATCTGCTTATGTGTCATCGACTAGATCCGTTCCTAACATGATTGCCTTGTAATATCCTATGACATTACAACATATGTACAATCACCTTAGATGCAATGCAAAATAGTTGCGTAATTTTATGGGTCAATTAAGGTTGTTGGTGTTTACTTTTATTACCCATTTATTCATTTTGTAACTTCACTCTCTATATAAAGGGGTTGGTATGCATTATTTAGGAGCATATTTAATTACACAAAAAATCGAAGTTTTTGGATCTTCTTCTCATCTCTTCCTCATCCCTCTCACACATCTTTGTGCTTTCTTCTCTGAAATCCCGTGTTCCAGACACGTTCTTCCTACCTCCTCTCTTCCCTTAATTTCTTACTCGACGATTTTTCATTCTGCTTCAAGTTTTATTAGACCATGATGTTCGAATCATCCCTGCAATTTAACGATCCTATTGAGCATTGATGAACAAAGTATGAAGCGAGCTATCTAGTAGGGGAGGGGATTTCAATGTTAAATTACTTTCTTCTGATAGTCGTCATTTACATGGTGGTCATGACCCTGGGTCTTGTGATTTTGTTGAATTAATTAATGAAGTACAATTGGAGGTTGTCGATGTCACTAATATGCAATGTACGTGGCATGACTCTAGGTCTCACTCGAGGGTCGACCATTTCTTGTCATCGCTTGAGTTACTTGAGGTTTTCCCATTATTTGCTGCCTCCTCCCATTTGTGGTCTAGGTCGGACCTTACATTACTGACCTAGGCATCTGGGGAGTGTTTCATGCCCCAACCTTTTTTCAAGTTCGAGAGAACATGGTTGCTTGAAGACCGTTTCAGGGAGCTAGAGGTTATCCATTGGTCCTTGATGGAGTGTTTGGGCTCGATTGTTGCGTGATTAGTTCAGATGTTGTCCTCTTTGCATAGGCGGCTTTGCAGCTTCAAGAAAGAAATCTGGGAGATTTGAAGAAGTCGTTCAACGATGGAGGTAGGTGGAGTTAATAGAGAGGGCGGTGTTCCAGAAAATTATCTCGGAGGAGGATAAGAAATATGTGATCAAGTGGAAGCAGAGATCCATGTAGAAATGGATTAAGGAAAGGGATGCAATTCGAAATATTTCCACCAAGTTGCGAGTGGAAGGCGATGCCACAATCTAATTCATGCGACCATGGTGAGCTATAGGCAAGTTGAGGGGCGAGGTGGATAGAGAGATCACGTTGTACTTTAGTTGTTTTTCCAATAGAGAGGAGAGCACATCCTAGAGATAGACGGGCAAGGGGTCCTTGTCTATTTCGGGGTAGCAAGTTTGCCAATTGGTGTGAAGATTTACCTTTGAAGAAGTCAAGTTAACGATTTGGAGCTTAGATGTTGACGATGCATCGAGCCCAGATGGGTTCCCCTAGTAGGGATGCAAACTTATGGATACACATACAAATATAGGTATTACCATTATAATATACATTCTAAAATCTGTATATACATAAATAAATATCTTGAGGATACTGAAAGTTACAAATCATATCCTTAAATATGGATGTAGATATTGAAACAAATAATCATAATTCAGATACAAATATTCTACAGGTTGATACGAATTATCCTACCGATTAATGAATGTCTCATAACACTTACATTTAGACTAAATGTTTTTATATAGTTAGAATTAATAGATGATTAAATCAAAATTACGTAAACTACAAATACAACAAAATAAAGAAGAAAATAAAATAATATGTGAAGTCAAATGGCTTGTATACGAAATAATTAGATTGGACACACACACATATATATGTATATCTTCCCACATTTGAAATGACTTCAAAATGCCATATATTATGTGCAACCATGCAATATATTTAGATATATGCCCATAACACATTGATATATGTCTGTATAATATACACAATTATATTCCATAATACATATATCAATATCTGTATCTTCAAAAAAATACGGAACCATATTCGTATGTAAACAAATAAAAATTATTCTCGTATCTGCAAAAAAAAACTCATATCCTTATGTGTGTCCATATTTGTCAAAATAAAAAATGCACACACACACACACATATTCGACTATCCACTTAAAAATAAATATGCTAGTAGAAGGATACATATATGTACACATCTGGTTTCATCCCTATGCTTAAGTCATAGCTCTATATTTTGCTTCATTACTTGAATTTAGACTGCCATGTTATTTAATGTACCACATAACCAAGTTGCCTACAAGAAACATCGCAAATCCTAGAGTGGACTTTTGTCTCAGGTGAGCTAACACATTTTGCATTTGCATATGAGGAAATATCAACAAGCTCATTATATGAGCAGAGAAGTCCTTTTCCCAACAAGCACTTCAAGAACTTGTAAATTAATAGAAATCCTGCCATTGGCTATAATAGGGTCTCTTTATGAGGTATCTATCTCCATTGTCTCACATTTTGCGAATTAATAGTACTTCCTACTTTTGGGTATATCGAGGGCTCTCCATGTGCTGACTATTTTTACTAACAACATATGATACATCATATATAATAACGAGATAAAGGACTGTATAAACACAACTTCTATATTGTATGACATCTTCAAGGATATAAGATCCTCTAACGTGCAATGCATCAAACCCGAGCCTTTATCGAGGATAACTGGCCTTGACAAGTTCTTGGGATTGGGTCTAACATATCCCATTGACCACCCAAAATCCTTACCTAAGTTATTTAGTAGTCTTCTTCCTCTCTTATAACCCACTCCCACTCTTTGTGTTTAGAATGTTTTAACCTCCTCCAATTGTATTACCAACGTCCTTGTTGTGGTATGACCCATCACTTATTTTCAATAATAATGGTGACTGCATGCTTCATGTAGTCTTTTTTCTCCTATCTCTTGGGGAGGGGCAACCACCTTTGGTTAGCTCTTTCCATTAAAAAGGGAACATGATTTGGTACCATTAATAACATCTCTGGCCTAGACCTGAGCTGTTATTAAGGGAAATTGACCCTTGTAACTTGTTAGTTTGAGCCAAAGTAAACCTTTTGACAACCACACAAAATGCTTTAACCCAACTTTGAAGTAGCTGTCACCTTCTCTTATAACCCGATCTTACAATTGTAAACACGTTAGAGGTTGAGGAAGGGAAAGAGAATATTAAATAAAGAAGTTGAAAAAAAGAACAACTAATATATATCTAACTGGTACCAAAGATCAGGATGATCTCGATACAGGGAACGAGCTGATGCTAAATGCGGGACTAAGTTTAGGGTGTTTTAACCTTCCCTAATTATAGTTGCAACGTTCTCCTTCCGATATGACCATCAATTATTTATAGTAATAGTGATGGTTGTACGCTTCACGTCGTCATTTCCTCGCATCTTTTTAGTAGGGGTGGGCCCACTTCTTGGGAGAGAAATTCCTAAGTAGTACCTTGGATTTACTTAAATCCCTAGGTACTACGATTTTTTTATTCGGGAGCTATAGTGGTGTCGCATGTTTAACATGCGACACCCTTAATGTTTTTTTTACCTGGGAACCATAGTCGTATCACATCTTCGATATGCGCTATTTGTAGCACACGTCGAATATGTGATATCCGCCCCCGATAAACCCCTCTCGAAAACCCTCCCCACGTGTTTGAGCTTTTGGCCGCCGCCCAACTCCGCTCCCCTGCCCTCGCGACTGCGAACTCCTCCTCTCCGCCAATGCTTCCTTTTGAGCACCCTAAGCCCCGCCAAGAGATCCCTTTTCGTGCCTTTCTCCTGCATTGCCGCCCTAGCTACCGCCTCTCACTAGGGCACACTCTCCGTTGCATCTAGAGAGCTTTGGTAAATTTTTTCTGGTTCTTAGATATATGTTATAAAATATGCGTATTTATCTTCATTCCATGATTGTTTAATTGACTTGTACGTTGCGTCATGTATTACGTCAGAATGGAGTCGGTATATTGTATGTTTCATTTGAAGAATACGCTTATTGGCTCTTTAACGACCAATGTACATGGGTTTGGATTAATGCCTAATATGACATTCGATGATATGTTGAACTTAGTTTACCGTAAGTTCAACCTGGATGTCAATAATCAGAAAGTCCAATTACTACATCGTATCCCTCATGACGTAGGCGAAGAGCCATCGTTTTGTCTATCGTCGATGATGATGATGTGCAAGGAGTTTTTGTATATGCTCGGATCATTGGGAAATCGATGCCTACTGACATTATTGTTGAAACTGTATCGGTAAGCGAAGTCCCCAACGTTGTTGTCGTGGATGATCGCCTTGGTCCTGGACCCTCTGTTGTCACTAACACAGGACCCTCCATTGTCCCTAGCATACAACCCTCCGTTGTCTCTAGCACTGATGTGCCTATAACGTAGCCATGTACAGATCAGGAATGGCGCATGAGTGACGCTCTGCTACAACAACAACAACAACAAAGCCTTTTCCCACAATTAAGTAGGGTCGGCTACGTGGATTCTTCGTGTCCATTCAGATCTATCTTGGGTCAATCCCGAGCTTATATCCATAAAACTAAGATCCCTTCGTATAGTTTCTTTCCAACACTTCTTGGGTCGTCCTCGCCCTCTCTTTACCGGCTCAACATCCCAACACTCGCATCTCCTAACTGGTGCATCAAATGATCTTCTTTGCAAATGACCAAATCATCTTAAGCGATTTTCTCGCATCTTATCCTCGATCGGAGCTACACCAACTTTCTCTCTGATTGCATTATTCCGAATCCGATCTTTACGTGTGTGTCCACACATCCACCTTAACATTTTCATTTCTGCTACAACCATTCTCTGCACATGTCTATGGTTCACAGGCCAACATTCAGATCCATAGAGCATAGCAGGTCTCACAATTGCTTTGTAAAACTTTCCTTTAATTTTTAAATGAATTTTCTTATCACATAGAACATCAGAGGCTCCTCTCCACTTTAGCCACCCTGCATTTATTCTATTAGTAACATCTCTATCAATTTCCCCATCATGTTGCAAAATAGATCCCAGATATCTAAAAGAATCTCTCTTCCGAATGTTATCATCACCAATCTTCACCTCGATTCCTTCACCATTGCTTCCATCAAAGGAGCACTCCATATATTCTGTCTTAGCCCTACTTATACGAAATCCTTTACTCTCCAACTCATGTCTCCAAACCTCAAGCTTCTCATTTACTCCATCTCTAGTCTCGTCAATCAACACAATATCATCAGCAAATAACATACACCAAGGTAACTCATCTTGAATGTGACTTGTCAACTCGTCCATAATCAAAGTAAAAAGAAATGGACTCAAAGCTGAACCTTGATGTAGACCAATGTTGATGTCAAAATAGCCAGTCTTCTCAGACGGGATCCTTACACAAGATAAAGCCCTATCATACATGTCCTTTATGAGGTTAATGTATAGGACAAGTACTTGTCTCTTCTCCAAAACTCTCCACAATATCTCTCGTGGGACAGAATCATAAGCCTTCTCCAAATCAATAAAAGATTATATGGAGGTTCTTCCTTTTAGCTCTATAAATCTCCATTGTTCTCATCCCTTGGGGAGAGAGGTTAATCATGCTTTGGATGACTTCATCTCTTGGGGAACCTATGATGATCTGGAAGAAGATAGTGATGAAGATGTTGAAGATAATGTGGCAAACAAGGAGATCCGAGTCGATGAACAAAGCACGCAACGGATTGTACCCTGTTTACCTTTTTTGGGGTGAGAGGATCCGATATTCGTTCAACCTATGAGGATGACATTCGAAAGAAGTCTGGACTTGATGGCGTCGTTGATGAAATACGCAAGGGCATGACCTTCAAACGTAGAGAAGATTTGATTTATGCTGTAAAGAAATATCACGTCCTGGCACACTACGACTTCATTGTTAAAGAATCCACCAGCTTGATCTGGTCGGTTTTTTGCACATACAGATCGAAATGGCGTGTTTGGTATTTACGTGGTCATTTTAGGAAATTTGATGGTCTGTAGGTGATCTCTGAGATTGTTGGGCCGTACACTTGTATAAACCCTACAGTTAATCAGGATCATCCTCAATTAGACTACAAATTCATGTCTAGATCACTGCTATCTCTGGTGAGGGATGACCCTAATGTTCAGGTGTCGAGTTATAGAGATCACATCCACGAGATGCACAACTATTAGGTTACCAAGAAAAGGGCATGAGATGCTCGGAGGAAATCAATCGGAATAATATTCGGTGATTGGAAGAAGCCTCCTTACGTTGAAATGCCTTATCTATTGCATGCAATGAAGGCTGCCATATCGAGAACTGAAATTGATATCGAGTATAGCGAACATCCAGATCCTCGGAAATCTCATTGCTGTAGATTTCAACGATGTTTTTGGGCATTTGGCCCTTCCATTGAGGCATTCGAATATTGCCACCCTTTGATTAGTATTGATGGGACCCATTTGTATGGCAAGTACAAACAGAAATTGCTCATTGCATGGGGGATTGATGGGGATAAACATGTCGTTTCCCTTGCTTTCGGAGTTGTTGACGACGGATCTGATCCTTCTTGGAAGTGGTTTCTTTCCTTGGTACGTATCAGGGTAATTGGCATGCGTGTAGAGCCAATATGTATCATTTCTGACCGTAATTCTGAAATAAAATCCGTAGTAAATGATGTTGATGTGGACTTACTAGAATTTTTTGCATATTGACGTTTCTATTCAAGGCATGTCGCAAGCAACTTCAATAGCGTTTTCAAGAACGGCTCTATGAAAGCTTTGGTACAAGCAACCGCACTACAAACGACAAGTAGGAAGTTCACTTATTTCATGAGGAAATTGCAGGAGTGGAACGTAGAAGTAGGTGGATGGTTTTCAACTCACGATTGTCACCAAGAGCAATGGACTTTGGCTTATGTTGATGATTATAAGTTTGGTCAGATGACTACAAATCTCACTGAAAGCTACATTGCAGTTCTTAAAGATGCCCGTTGTTTACCAATTTCTGCATTGATCGAAAAGACGTTTTTTAATTGTGTCTTATACTTTAACCAACGTACAGAAGAGGTAAGCGCAACCCTTGTCGCAGGACGTAAATTCACGCATTTTGCAGCAACAGAGCTGAACCGTTGGAGTGCAGCTGCGAATGACCACACAGTAATGTAAATACAAAAGCATCCGGACATATTGTTTGAGGTGTCTAGTGGTGTTCGACGTACGCAGTATGTTATTCAGGGTCGCAAACAGTACATGTTGAATTTGGTCCAACCTAAATGTACATGTAATAAGTGACAATTTTTTTGTATCCCATGTTCCCACGCTATTGCGATCATTTCTAACCGTCGAGCAGAAGTAGATTCTTATGTTGGAGAGTGGTACACGTGGCAACACTAATTGAAGGTTTACAGAGAAAGATTTTTTTCTCATCGGTGGTCGGGAAACGTGGGTCCCATTGGACTATCCAGAATTACGCCCTGACCCAAAGTGTAAACGCGGCAAAGGTTGCCCACGATCAACAAGGATTCATAATGAAATGGATATTAGAGATGTGATTCGACATAATACTTGTTCTTTTTGTGGTATACCATGTCACACAAAACGTGGTTGTCCAAATAAAAGGACAAGGGATTCTCAAGCATCCACATCTAATTCACAACCATCGAGAAGGAATCAAAATAAATGTGGTACTTGTGGAGGCGAAGGTGACAACAAACGTAGATGTCCTGGTTTGAGTAAGTTTGCTTTTTTTCCCTCTTAATTGAAAACATACTTAATATTCTTTTAGTTGCTTGATAACATTATATATATATTCGTTTAATTGCAGATTGACCAGACCCGATTGACCCATCTGTTTTGACTCAACAGGAGCTCCATCATTCTCGTCGTGTCTGACCTGGCTCAGGCGGAGGGTAGGCGAGGAAGGGCCAGAGGGAGAGGAAGAGGTCGGGGAAGAGTGCGTGAACCGTCAGCCTTACCTGTGGACGATGAGGAAGCCGCGGGGGTAGATGAAGATCTTGCATCCACAGAATTGGAGAGCCAGTTCATCACACTGGCTGTCGAGCGACCACGTGACGACATGCCAACACCGCATGCATCGATGAGGCAAGACATGGATGCTAGAGAAACACAACCCATTTACTACATGCTGACACCACCACCAATGCCAATATTTGACGAAGACGGTGCAAAACCCTCGCAAATAAGTATGATAGATGAGACAAGTTGTTTGTTACCCTTTGATCCACATGATACAACGATGACATATTAACGGAGAAGAAGGCGTTGAGTTGTAAACTTCTACGTTGTACTAAATATACATTTGTTCATGCGAGACAATTATGATAATGTATATCACTGTGGACAATTTGATTTATATAATTTATGTGAATGTATCTGTGCATCAACATATAATTTATGTGAATGTGAATGTTTGTGAATTAGTATGTCAATTGTGTGAATGCAGAGATCATAATTCCATGGGAATATTGTGTATGTAGGTTAAAATGCGAGTTAGGTGTAACTTCCTGGAAATGTTGGATATCCAGGATTTAGCTTAATTTTTTTTTGAGACCAAAAAGGGGGAGACACTCAGCGGTGTTCGCTCCAAAATTTATTTAAATATAACAAAGAAAGACAAGGAGAAACAGTAGCACAATGCTACAGTTAAAGGTCCCAATCACCCACCAATCTTGCGGAGTGTACCCAAACATTTTCCTTATAGAACCTTTGTCTAGAAAAAAGAAGCGCATTTCTGCCCAGCCACAGGGCCCAGATAATAGCAATAGGTCTAATTAGCTCCCGCTGGGGTCTATTTCTGTTTCTCACCAAGGAGCCGCAAAAAGAGACCAGGTCCGTCGTACACGTCCAAGCCAGATCAGCCTCGCCCCATATCGGATACGTTTTCGCATATTTAAAGAACATGTGTTCAAGGGTTTCAATCGCCTCATCGCACAGGAGACATCTATCAGAGATGGAGCCCAGAAGCCTAGCACAGCGGTCCCTCGTCATCAGTCTTTGCCTTCTGAACAACCACAAAAAAATTCAACATGCTCAGGGAGGCCCAGACTCCAAAAGAAGGCGCAATCCCGAAACAAATCGTCCGAGCGCGATGGGGACGGTCTGCATATCCCCCCAAAAGCCATCTTAACTGAGAAGGTGCCCTTACGCCACACTCAATGGTCTCTTCCTGCAGACGGTCTTCCCACCTCCTTCAAAGAATCCAACATCATTAGAAATTCCTCGAGGCGTTGGTCTGAAAAATTTGTGGAGAAAGCGGAGAACCAATTACCATCCGACCAGTAAGATGCAACAAACGCATTCTTATCAGGATTTAGCTTAAATAGCGTATGTTAAACATGCGAGTTCCTTGAGACTTCCTGGAATATTACAGGAAGTTGCTCGTATAGCGCATGTTCAACATGCGTTATACGCGAAACTTCTTGGAAATGTTCCTGTAATAATACAGGAAGTTGCTCATATAGCGCATGTTCAACATGCGTTATACGTGAAACTTCATGGAAATGTTTCTAGAATATTACAGGAAGTTGCTCATATAGCGCATGTTCAACATGCGTTATACGTGAAACTTCTTGGAAATGGGGCGTTCCTTATATAGCGCATGTTCGACATGCGTTAAACGTGAATCTTCCTGGAAATGGGGCGTTCCTTATATAACACACGTCCTTATAGAAAATGTAGAGAGTATTATTATTATACGTGTTATGTACTGTTTAGTATTTCCGTATTGTTCTCTGGACTACTCTGTACTTTACCCATTAGGTCTCTCCCTATATAAGAGAGGCCATGGTTCTCTTAAATAATCAGTTGCTTATTTTCTCCCAACATGGTATCAGAGCCTAAACCCTAGGGCTCATCCCACCACCTGCCCCCACCACCTCTCCTCCCGTCGCCGCCCCTCCTTCTGTCGCCGTCTCTCCTCCCGTCGCCGCCTCTCCTCCCGCCGCCGCCCCTCCTCTTGCCGACTCCTTCCTCTCGCCGGCTCCCTCCTCTCTCGCCGGCCTTTCTCCTCTCGCTGGCCCCTCTCCGCAATCGGTTCCGCCTCTAGGCAGTTGACAGCCCGGTCCCCACGCCGTGCTCTTTCCCGGGCACCACGACGTGCTACAACCACTAGCCCAGCCGCCGCCGCCACTCCTGACCTAGCCGTGCCCTAGCCGCCGTCGTGCACTAGCCGTGCCCTAGCTGCTGTCGTACCCTAGGCGGCTATCGCTGTACCTCTTGTTGACTTGATCGCAGCCCGCTCGTCCTCCGGATCTATGGATTTGGGTGCGTAACGTCTACATACGCACTCAAATCCTATGCAGTCTCTGTAGACATTTGTCACTCGGTTTACAAACTCTAGATCTTCTCCAGCGACGATATGTCAGAATCCAAGGTGGATGTGCCATCCATAGGCGCGTTCAAGGGTCCCGCGCCAATAGTGAAGATGGATGGTTCAAACTACGAGCTCTGGATGATGCAGTTCATGAGCCTAATGAAGTCAAACGGTAAGAAGCACATTCTTATCGAGGATGAGCCAGCAGAGAAGACATGGATTTATGCCTCGTGGGAGGCTGATGATTCGTATGCCAAGGTTTGGCTATCAGGCACACTGTCGATGGAGATTGCCAATGATATCCTCCATCAGCCCACTGCCAAGGCAATGTGGGATATTCTGGCTGCAACATACTCACAAGTGAGGAATGAAACCAAGATGTTACAGCTTCAGCATGATATATTCACGATGAAGCAGAACGACAGACCACTTCACTCCTTGTACACGTCCTTGAGAGGGATGTTTGAGAAGCTATACAATACCATCCCACTTACAACAACCCCTGAGCAGCAAAAGACGTTTCGGAATGCCACCATGGTGGGTGTTCTACTTGCAGCCCTAGATCCTGAGTACGAGGCTGCCCGCTCTCAGATTTTGGCAGATGCAGTTATTCCTCCAATGGAGGATGTTTACCGGAGGCTCAGTCGCATATCAGTGCCTTTCAGCTCATCTACTCCACCCCAAGGCCCTAAATGTCGGTTTCGGTCATCATTTCGGTATCGACCAAAACAGAATTTCGATGGAATTTCGACCGAAATTTCGGTCATTTCGGTCATTTTTTGTACTAGGACCCCCATATTTCGGTCATTTCGGTCATTTCGGTCGAATTTCGATTTCGACAGAAATTCGACTGAATTTCGCTGAAATTTGAGGCCATGCTCCACCCCCATCGGCGATGGCGGTATCGCGTGGGAGAGGTGGTCAGTCTTCTGGTCGTGGACGTGGTCGTGGAGGTGGTAGGGGTGGTCGCTTTCGTCACCCCTGTTCGTACTGTCACCGCACAGGCCACTCGGAGGATACATGCTACTCTAAGCATGGGTTCCCAGCATCAGCGAGGGTAGCTGAGCATGTTTTGCCCCAGTCAACATCCAATGCAGACAATCGTTTTGAGGAGCTCGTGGCACGTCTACGTGATATTATGCCACAATCTACTGCTGATTCTCCTGTTGGACCTTCTGATGTCGCTGCCTCTGCCTCTGCCAGTTCCTCGGCTATCGCTAGTACCTCAGGTAGTGCTACTGCATTTACCACTTGTCATGATATATCAGATTGGATTATAGATTCTGGTGCTACACATCACATCTGCTGAGATCGAGAGAGACTTGAGTCATACAGGGACATTCCCCATGACCGTTCAGTACAGATCGCAGATGGTACTCATTCCCCCCTTGTGGGACAGGGGGAGGTCTTCCTATCTCCTTCTATGCATCTACAGAATGTTTTACATGATCCTCAGTTCTCCATGAATCTGTTGTCCATTAGTCAGATTACGAAGGATTTGCACTATCGTGCTATATTTGACCCCTCTTCTCTTATTTTTCAGGACATACTAATGGGCAGGGTGATTGGCTGTGGCTCTGAGCAGAATGGTCTGTATCGCTTGGTCCGGAATTCTTATGCGGGTGTCTCTTCTTATTCAGCCGGACCAGTACCTCCGTACATCTGGCATCTTCTCTTTGGTTATCTCCCGCTCCAGAAAATGTGACATCTTCTACCTCAGATCTCTCCCAGTTCTTCCTTTCGTTGTGATGCGTGTCAGTTGGGAAAGCATCATAGGTCCAGCTTTCCTAGTCGTCAGAGTCGGAGCAGTAGCTCCCCGTTCGAGTTGCTGCATATCGATACTTGGGGTCCAAGTCGTGTTCCGGATCATCAGGGACACAGGTTCTATCTGGTTGTAGTGGATGATTTCTCTCATGTATCTTGGGTCTTTCTTTTAAAGAATAAATTTGAAGCAGGAGATGTGATTAAAAATTTGATTAATGAAGTGCAGAATGTTTTTTCCTCTACTGTCAAATATGTTCGTACAGATAATGCTCTGAAATTCTGCACAAGGTCTCTTTCTCAGTTTCTCTCCTCAAAGGGCATTATTCATCAAACTACTTGTCCTTACACATCTCAACAGAATGGCGTAGCAGAAAGAAAGCACTGTCACCTTCTTGACATTACACGAACCCTTCTTATTCAGAGTTGTGCTCCTATATCGTTCTGGGGGGATGCTGTCCTAACGGCTTGTTACCTAGTCAATCGTATACCGTCTTCTATCCTAGGTGAGAAAATTCCTATGTCTATTCTTTTTCCTGATAAGGAATTATTCTCACTTACTCCTCGTGTCTTCGGTACTGTTGCCTTTGTTCATCTTCTCACTCCAGGACTTGACAAACTCTCTCCTAGAGCGGTCAAGTGTGTCTTCGTTGGTTATTCTCGGACTCAAAAGGGCTATCGCTGTTATGACCCCATTAACAAGAAATATTTTGTCCGTGCTGATGTCACGTTCTTTGAGTCTGTTATGTATTTCTCTCCTGCAGGTCACAGGTTGGTACCATCCACTACCAATGACGATGTCTATGTTCCTCCACCCCCTACGTGGGGTTCACCTGAGTCTACTCCTGTACCAGTTACTACGTCATCTTCACCATCATCACCTCCGCCACCACCACCTCCACAACCTCCCATTCCACCTTTACCAAAATTCTATACGCGTCGGTTAGGTCCTGCTCAGGCTACACGTCCGACACCCAGCACGCCTCAGGTATGTGTTGATGACATTACTACTGACGGGTCAGATATGGTACATGTGCAGGATTCTTTACTGCAGGAGGACACGACACCATCCAGTTCAGTGGATGATGACCTACATATTCCTATTGCTATTCGGAAGCAGAGGAGGACGCGTGCTTCTTATCCCCTTGCTTCTCATGTGTCTTTTCATCGCCTCACAGGCGATTTCTAGAGATTTGCAGTAGCTTTGTCATCCGTGGACATACCATGGACCTATCAGGATGCTTTGAAGGTTGATGTCTGGCGATTGGCTATGGAAGACGAGATGCGGGCCTTACAGTCTCGTGGCACATGGAGCTTGGTTACTGCTCCTCCTGATGCATCCATTCTTACCTGTAAATGGGTATTCACAGTGAAATACCATGCAGATGGCAGTCTAGATCGTTACAAGGCTCGGTTGGTAGCTCGAGGCTTCACACAGACGTACGGTGTGGACTATATGGATACATTCTCTCCGGTGGCTCGTCATTCTACACTTCGCATACTCCTATCTGTTGCAGTGGTACGTGACTGGACTATATCTCAACTTGATGTCAAGAATGCTTTCTTGTATGGAGATCTGCAGTAGGAAGTCTACATGCAGCAGCCACCAGGGTTTACTGCTGAGGGGGAGAACCATAAGGTGTGTAGACTTTACAAGGCAATCTATGGCCTTAAACAGAGCCCAAGGGCGTGGTTCCAGAAACTTTCTCATTTGATTGAAAGACAGGGGTTCAAGAGATCGAATGCAGACCACTCACTGTTTGTTCAGAAGTCCTCTACAGGTATGGTTGTCATCATGGTCTATGTTGATGATATTCTGGTTACAGGAGATGATGTTCAGGGAATAGAGAGGGCAAAAGCGTTCCTAGGCCGTCAGTTTGTCACGAAGGACCTTGGAACCCTAAGATACTTTCTGGGGCTGGAATTTACCAGGAATGCACAGGGTCTAGTGATGACCCAAAGGAAGTACGTTACAAATTTCTTGACCGAAACATGCATGGCTGGATGCAGACCATCGAGTATTCCCATGGATCCGAGCATGAAGCTGTATGATGATGACACTGCGGAAGTAAACAAGAGGATATATAGAGAAATGGTGGGTAAGCTCCTTTATATTACCATAACTCGACCTGATATTGTCTTTGCAGTAAATCGAGTGAGTCAATTTATGGAGCAACCAAGGCAAGTTCATATGGACGCCATATACATGATACTGAGGTATCTAAAGTCTTCTCTAGGTTCAGGGTTGCTATTTCGAAAGGGCACAAATCTATCTATTTCAGCATGTGCAGATGCCGATTATGCAGGTTGCCCTAAGGATAGAAAGTCAACCTTAGGATTTGCCATTTTTGTTGGGAGCTCTTTGATCTCTAGGAAAAGCAAGAAGCAAACCGTTGTGGCAAGGTCCAGTGCAGAATCTGAATATAGGGCCATGGCGCAAGCAAGCACGTAAATGATGTGGGTTCGATCTGTGCTAGAGGATCTACATGTAGCCGTACCTGTACCTATGCAACTTCTGTGTGACAATCAGGCAGCATTGTTTATTGCCAACAATCCAGCATTCCACGAGAGAACAAAGCATATTGAAGTCGACTGCCACTACACTAGAGACTTGATCCAGAGAGGCTTGATTTCTACATCTCATGTGAGCTCAGGGGATCAGATTGCTGATATATTTACCAAGCCATTGCTCAGAGGACCCTTCCAGAGATGCTCTTCCAAGCTGAGCATGATCGACATCTATGCTCCACCTTGAGGGGGAGTGTAGAGAGTATTATTATTGTATGTGTTATGTACTGTTTAGTATTTCCGTATTGTTTTCTGGACTACTCTGTACTTTACCCATTAGGTCTCTCCCTATATAAGAGAGGCCAGGGTTCTCTTGAATAATCAATTGCTTATTTTCTCCCATCAGAAAACGCATATCGAAGATGCGATACGGCTATGGTTCCCAGGTAAAGAAACATTAAGGGTGTCACATGTTAAACATGCGACACCATTGTAGCTCTAGGATAAAAAAAATCGTATTACCTAGGGATTTAAGTAAATCCAAGGTTACTTAGGAATTTCAACCCTACTTCTTGGGCATGGCATGAAATGTTGATGAATTTCATCGACATTTCACTGATATATCTATTTCGTGAGGTTAGCGAAATTGATATGCACCATCTTTCTTTTTCCAGCCTTTCGGTGACATATCGACAACATATCATCGATATATCGTTGTGCATCGACATGTCACCATGTCGGCGATATGTCAAATTTCTCTTTTGTTTTTTAAAAGGAAAACGCTTTTTGTTTTTGAACTTTTTTGCCTTTTAAATGGGAAATGCGTATTCTTTTGGCTTTATTTGATTATTTTTAAAGGAGATTCTTATTCGTGGGGCTTTATTAGAATTTTTAAGAAGAGATGCTTGTTCCTTTGTTTTTTTTGCTTTTTTAAAGGGAAATGCTTATTCCTTAGGCTTTTTTTTGAATGTTTTTAAAGGAGATGCTTTTTCTTTTAGCTTTTCTTCTTTAATAATTTAGTGTGAGGACCTCATTTGATTCCTTTCCTTGGCTATATAAGCATCCACATTCTTCATTCATAACTTTTGTTAGATTAATTATGTTATTTAGATTTATTTGTCCTGTTTCTGTAATTTACCCATAGAGCTTTTCTCCTATATAAGAGAGATCTAGGGTTTGATTGAAGATTATCTTGCTAATTCCCTTCAACATGGTATCAGAGCGACGGTCCTAGATCGGAGTTCTCGAAACCCTAACCCTACCCTACCCCACCCGCCGGCCTCTCTTTCTATCTCCTCCGATCGGCGTCGCCGCCTGGTCTGCCGCGTGTACGTACCGCCTCTTCTGAGATCGCGCGTGGCGGCGTGCCTCAGGTCCTCGCGCGTCGCTCCCAGGCCCACGCTTGCGCACCGCGCTCTCTTGCGCCTCTCCTGCATACCGCGCTTCCTTGCGCGTGCGCCCCTCTGCACGGGGCTCCCTTCCGCCTAGCGCCCCGCGCGTGCTGTGCATAAGCAGAGACCCCTGTGCCTGCGCCCTTGCCCTGGTTGGCGCGCGCGTGAGTCTTCGGCGCAGCATCCTTCGTCTGTGCGTGCCATACACGTGCGTCTGGTGCGCGTGATTGGGGTGTAGTCCCACCAGTTCACGGTAAACGAACTAGTCAGAGGAACTCTCAAGGTATGGAGGGCGTTGTGGTTTGAGTCTACGTCCACAACGACCTTCATAGATGTTCACGTAGACATCATTGTCTAGTCGTGTAACCCCAATTGCAGAATATTGTTGTCATCATGTCAGACAACAAGGTAGATCTTCCGTCTCTGGGTGCCTTTAAAGGTCCAACACCCGTTGTGAAAATGGACGGCATGAACTATGAACTGTGGGCCATGCAGTTCATGAGGCTTATGCAATGCAATTGCAAGAAGCATATCCTCACACAAGAGGAACCTGTTGAGAAGACTGGGGTTAACGCCTCATGGGAGGCTGACGATGCATATGCACGTGTATGGCTATCGGGTACCGTGTCCATGGAGATAGCCAACGACATTCTGAGTCAACCCACTGCGAAGGCTATGTGGGATATCCTAGCTGCCACATATTCTCCGGCGAAGAACGAGTCCAAGATCTTACAACTCTAGCATGACATTTTCACCTCGAAGCAGAACGGGCGTCCTCTGCATACCCTGTATACCTCTCTGAGGGGTATGTTTGAGAAGCTACACGGGTACATTCCGTTGACAGCCACACCAGAACAGCTGAAGGCGTATAGGGACTCAGTGATGACAGGAGTATTTCTACCAGCCCTTGATCAGGAGTACGATACCGCCAGAGCGCGGATTCTTACAGATGCCACCATAACTCCTATGGAAGAGGCCTATCGCAGGTTGAGTAGACTCTCCATATCTCATGGTGGAGCTCAGACGCCCTCGGCCATGGCAGCGTCTCGTGGCAGGGGCAGATATCCACAGTTTTGAGGTAG
This sequence comes from Ottelia alismoides, assembly GCA_037367405.1. Taxonomy (NCBI): domain Eukaryota; kingdom Viridiplantae; phylum Streptophyta; class Magnoliopsida; order Alismatales; family Hydrocharitaceae; genus Ottelia; species Ottelia alismoides. The sequence continues at coordinate 9,602 of JAZKJV010008026.1, read as the reverse complement.
AGGTGGTCGTGGCAGAGGAGGAGGTAACAGACCTCCCCGACAGCCGTGCACTTACTGTCGCAGGACTGGCCACACTGAGGAAACATGCTACTCTAAGCATGGGTTTCCTACTACTACAACACGTGTGGCGGAGCAGACTCTGCAGGAAGGGGGTCCTTCCCATGTTCCAGATCATAGGTTTGAGGAGTTAGTGGCGCGACTTAGAGAGATCATGCCTGCTCAGGGGCCAGCAAGTACTTCAGGATTTTCGGAGATAGCCGGCTCATCATCAGCATCCACGTCAGGTATAGCATATGCTCTTACTAGTTTTTACAGAGCATATCTATCCGAATGGATCATGGATTCAGGAGCATCTCACCATTTATGTGGTGATAAGAAGCAATTGGATGGTTTTAATGCAACTCAGACAGGACGCTCTGTGGTGATAGCTGACGGGACACACTCTCCCATTACTGGTCAGGGGGAGGTCCAGTTGACCCCTGCGATACGGCTTCAGAATGTTCTTTATGCTCCCGATTTTTCAATGAATTTACTGTCAATTAGTCAAATCACTAAGGATTTACATTGTCGTGCCATATTTGACCCATCTGCTCTTGTGTTTCAGGACATCCTAACGGGCAGAGTGATTGGAACTGGCCGTGAGCAAGGGGCTCTCTATAGACTGGTGCAGTCTCCTTATGTTGGCGTCTCTTCTGTGAGTGCTAGATCTGTCTCTCCTTACACATGGCATCTCCGCATTGGTCATCTTCCGTTGCAAAAGATGGTCCATATCCTTCCACAGATTTCTCACAGGTCTACTTTTCAATGCGAGGCGTGTCAGCTTGGAAAACATCACCAGTCGTCCTTTCAGAGTCGTCTAGGTCCAAGTCGTCATGGTCTATTTGAGTTACTTCATTTTGATATTTGGGGTCCCAGTCGTGTCCCTGATCTTTCAAGGGCACAGGTTTTATCTTGTTGCTGTCGATGACTGTTCTAGGTTTTCTTGGGTCTTTCTACTTAAAAATAAGTCTGATGCTGGACATGTTATTCAGTCTTTCATTATTGAAATAAAAAATATTTTCTCTGCTGTAGTGAAGTTCATACGGTCTGACAATGCTCTAGGATTGTGTAGTACTCAACTATCTAAATTCCTTATGTCTCATGGGATTGTGCATCAGATGTCTTGTGCATATACCTCCCAACAGAATGGGGTGGCTGAAAGGAAACATCGTCATTTGTTGAATATTACCAGAACCCTTTTGATTCAGAGCCGTGCCCCTCACTCCTATTGGGGAGATGCGGTTCTAACTGCCTGCTATCTGGTTAACCGTATGCCTTCGTCAGTATTAGGGGAGAAGATCCCATTCTTGACTGCGTTTCCCGAGAAGGATCTTTTCTCCCTAACACCACGTGTTTTTGGGTCCGTTGCGTTTGTTCATTGCTTCTCTCCTGGTCTTGACAAGCTCTCTCCCAGAGCTGTCAAATGCGTGTTTGTGGGTTATTCCAAAACCCAAAAAGGATATCGGTGTTTTGATCCAGTTAGACGACGGTACTATGTCAGTGCAGATGTCACCTTCTTTGAGTCCATTATGTATTTTTCTCCTACAGGTGACAGACTCACTCACTCAGAGGAAGGAGACGATATCTATGTGCCTCCTCCTCCTCCATCTGTTCCATGCTCTACTCTACCACCACAGTCTACTCCACCACCACCACATCCTACTCCACCACCACCACCGTCACCACCAGCTACTACTTTTTATCCTCAGGTCTATCAGCGTCGGCCCTCTGCTCATGTGCCTCCTCCATCATCCAGCATGCCCGAGGTATGTACTGATCATTTGAGTTCTACTGATGGCACAGATGATTTGCATGCGCAGATGGATGTACAGGGTACTGATGGTACTTTCACTACTCCAGTTGATGACCTAGATATCCCTATTGCCCATTGAAGGCAGAAGCGTGCGCGGACGATGAATCCCAAATATAGGATGGAGTTTGGATCTCAGGCTTCGTTGGAGCGTTTATCCCCGGACTTTCGCCAGTTTGTTGTTGGGTTATCGGCAGTTGACATCCCACGGTCATATCAGGAAGCACTAAAGAGCAGTCCGTGGCGTTTAGCTATGGAAGAGGAGATGGCGGCGTTGCAGTCGCCTGGTACGTGGAGTATTGTGCATCCTCCACCAGGTGCGTCAATAGTGGGCAACAAATGGGTCTTTACTGTTAAGCATATGGCTGATGGTACGGTTGATAGATACAAAGCCAGGTTGGTTGCTCGTGGGTTCACCCAAACATATGGGGTGGACTATCAGGAGACGTTTTCTCCAGTAGCACGTCATTCTACGTTACGGATTCTCATTGCAGTTGCTGTTGTCCGTGACTGGCCCCTGTTTCAGTTAGATGTCAAGAACGCTTTCTTGTATGGTGACTTGCAGGAAGAGGTTTATATGCAGCAGCCACCAGGGTTTGCTGCTGAGGGGGAGTCCAGTATGGTGTGCCGTCTTCATAAGGCCATATATGGCCTGAAGTAGAGTCCACGGGCTTGGTTTCAGAAGCTCTCGGAGTTGATTGAACAAAAGGGCTTCGTCAGATCTACAGCAGATCATACTCTCTTTGTAAAGAGAGACCAGCGAGGTACTGTGATCAAATTAGTATATGTTGATGATATTGTTATCACTGGCAGTAATGAACAGGGCATTCAAGCAGCCAAGGATTTTCTTAGCGAGCAGTTTGTTACGAAGGATTTGGGTACACTTCGTTACTTTTTGGGATTGGAGTTTGCACGAAATGAGCAAGGCATGGTAATGACACAAAGGAAGTATGTTACTGATCTGTTATCTGAGACATGTATGGCATGATGTAGACCAGCTAGTACTCCTATGGATCCTAATGTTAAACTTTATGATGATGACTCTGAGGAGGTGGACACGAGACGATATAGAGAGCTCGTGGGGAAGTTGTTGTATGTTACTATTACCCGACCGGATATAGCCTTTGCGGTGAATAGGGTAAGTCAATTCATGGAGCAACCCAGGCAGGCTCACATGAATGCTGTGTTTATGATCTTGAGATATCTGAAGTCGTCTCCAGGTGCTGGTCTTTTGTTTAGAAGAAATACCTCTATATCTGTCACAGGTTGTGCTGATGCAGACTATGCTAGGTGCCCTAATGATAGAAAGTCTACTTCAGGCTTTATTGTATTTGTTGGCAGCTCACCAATAGCTTGGAAGAGTAAGAAACAAACTGTCGTGGCTCGATCTAGTGCAGAGTCAGAATATAGGGCAATGGCCCAAGGTAGTGCTGAAATGATGTGGGTCAAATCTGTTTTGAACGATTTAACTATTGAAGTACCTCTTCCTATGCATCTTAAATGTGATAATAAGGAAGCCTTGTTTATAGCCAATAATCCAGCCTTCCTTGAAAGGACAAAGCACGTTGAAGTGGATTGTCATTATACACGGGACTTGATTCAAAAAGGGCTTATTTCTACTTCTTATGTATCATCAGGAGAGCATATTGCAGACATGTTCACCAAGGCTCTTGCTAAAGGCCCTTTTCATCTCTGTTGTTCCAAGCTGAGCATGTTAGATATATATGCTCCAGCTTGAGGGGGAGTGTTAGAATAATTACGTTATTTAGATTTATTTGTCCTGTTTCTGTAATTTACCCATAGAGCTTTTCTCCTATATAAGAGAGCTCTAGGGTTTGATTGAAGATTATCTTGCTAATTCCCTTCAACAACTTTCCCTTCCATGGCTATATAAACATCTTCATTCTTCATTCATATCTTTATACACACATCACCTTACATTCTCTTATAGTCTTAGTCTTACTCTCTAGCCTCCCAGTATTGAGTCATAAGTTTCTAACGGTTTCTCTTTTTACCTATCATCACCAACTTGATCATAATGGGTATTTTTTGTTATCATTTTGACACCCAACATCGTTTGTTAGTCTTGGATGTACAGATGAAAGGGCTGGTAAAGAAAAGGAGGGTCTCTAAGATAACTAGAACTAAATGGTGGAATCTTCCACTGAAGCAAGCGAGCTTCAGGGAAAAGGTTTTAGAAGACTTATCTTGGGATTGTAGCAGTTGTGCAAACGAGATGTGGGAGGCAGTAGCATCTTGTATCCGAAAGGTAGCCAAAGAGATGCTAGGCAAGTCAAAGGGAGGAGCTCCAGGTCAAAAGGAGGCTTGGTGGTGGAGTGAAGGGGTGCAAGAGAAGCTAAAAACAAAAAGAGCTTGCTTTAAAGCTATGTCTAAGGATAGATCAGAGGAAACTGTCACAAACTACAAAATAACGAAGAAGGAAGCAAAGAAGGCCGTAAGCGAAGCTAAAAAGCTTATGAAGTTTTGTATAAAAATCTGGACTCTAAGGAGGGACAGAAGGATATATTCAGGTTGGCCAAAGCAAGAGAAAGAAAGACCAAAGACCTTTCTTAAGTGAGATGCATTAAGGACGAGGAAGGTCATGTGCTTGTTACTCAGAAGGATATAAAGACTAGATGGGAGCAGTACTTCCATAAACTTTTCATTGGGGAAGGAAATAGAGAGATCACTTTAGGGGATCTAGCTTGTAGTGAAAGTTACTTGAATCGTGCAAGTTATAGACGGATACAAAAAAAGGAAGTACATAAGGCTTTAAAGGTTATGAGACCTGGGAAAGGTGTAGGACCGGATGACATCCCTATAGAAGTATGGAGAGTTTTAGGTGAGCGTGGTTTGACTTGGCTTACGAATCTCTTTAATGTTATTTGGCGAAGCAAGAAAATGCCTAAGATTGGAGGAGGATTATCGTGGTGCCTCTTTATAAGAATAAAGGAGACATTCAAAATTGTTCAAATTATAAAGGTATCAAGCTGATGAGTCATACTATGAAAATTTGGGAACGTGTGATCGAAAGAAGGTTGAGGCAAGTTTCCAATGTAAAAGAAAATCAATTCGGATTCATGCCAGGGCGCTCAACGATTGAAGCCATCCATTTGCTAAGGAGAACGACGGAGATTTATAGAGCTAAAAGAAAGAACCTCCATATGATCTTTATTGATTTGGAGAAGGTTTATGATTTTGTCCCGCGAGAGATATTGTGGAGAGTGTTGGAGAAGAGATAAGTACCTGTCCTATACATTAACCTCATAAGGGACATGTATGATATGGCTTTATCTTGTGTAAGGATCCCGTCTGGGAAGATTGGATATTTGACATCAACATTGGTTTACATCAAAGTTCTGCTTTGAGTCCATTTCTTTTTACTTTGATGATGGACGAGTTGACTAGTCACATTCAGGATGAGTTACCTTGGTGTATGTTATTTGCTGATAATATTATATTAATTGATGAGACTAAAGATGGAAAACATGAGAAGCTTGAGTATGGAGACATGAGTTGGAGACGAAAGGATTTCGTATAAGTAGGGCTAAGACGGAATATATGGAGTGCACCTTTGATGGAAGCAATGGTGAAGGAATCGAGGTGAAGATTATTGACGATAACATTCAAAAGCGAGATTCCTTTAGATATCTGGGATCTATTCTGCAACATGATGGGGAAATTGATGGAGATGTTACTAATAGAATAAATACAGGCTGGCTAAAGTGGAGAGGAGCCTCTGTTGTCCTCTGTGGTAAGAAAATTCCTTTAAAACTTAAAGGAAAGTTTTACAAAGCAGCCGTGAGACATGCTATCCTTTATGGATCTGAATGTTGGCCTGTGAACCATAGACATGTGCAAAGAATGAATGTAGCAGAAATGAAAATGCTAAGATGGATATGTGGACACACACACATAAATATCGGATTCTGAATGATGCAATTAAAAAGAAAGTTGGTGTAGCTCCTATCGAGGATAAGATGTGAGAAAACCACTTAAGATGGTTTGAACATTTGCAAAGAAGATCAATTGATGCATCAGTTAGGAGATGCGAGTGTTGGGATGTTGAGTCGATTAAGAGAGGGCGAGGACGACCCAAGAAGTGTTGGAAAGAGACCATATGAAGGGATCTTAGTTTTGTGGATATAAGCTCGGGATTGACCCAAGATAGATCTGAATGGAGGCGAAGAATCCATGTAGCCGACCCTAGTTAATTGCGGGAAAAGGCTTTGTTGTTGCTATTGTAGTTTGAATCTTCGATTTAGTTTATGTTCTCGATGGCTTATTGATTTATCCATCCCATTTTCTTAGCCACTAGTTCGGATAACGAGCAAGTTTGATTTGGAGGAGACATAAGTTGGAGGTTTGCAAATGTTCTCGATGGACAGAAAAGTAAAACCGTGATGCACTTTCTGCGGGGAAAGTAATTGGAGGTGGTGGGATCACCAGACTGAAGAGACACCTCATTGGTGGCTTCAAGAATGTGGCCAAATGCAACTCTTGTCCAAGAGAAGTTAGGGATTAGGTGAAGGCTAGCTTGTAGTTCCATGTCGAGAAGAAGGAGAAGATCGGAAGAGATGAATAGTTTAACGAATTCATGTACAGATAGAATTTAATTTCTTCGCATCTGATTCAGAGGATGATTTCTTGTATCCTATTAATATTTAGATCAAGGTTGTGAATAACGCGTACAAGATGGCAATGGGGGACTCGACGAGGATCGAGCATGAGCGATAGGGATTCATTGGTCACATGGTGGGCTTGGGCATGCTGGTGGGAATCCTAGATTCCCCATCAATGTTAGAGCAGGAAGCTGTAACAACAATAGACTTGATGTCATCGAGACGTCACCACAGAAGAAGCAAAAGGGCAAGGGATCTATTTCTTGGAAGGGCCGACTCGACTCACTTCCTCAAGAGCAAAGATCCGACGCAGGAGACGTTGAAGAGATTGTTTGGGAACGTTAGAAAGCGGGTTGGAAGGGCAACCATAAAGTTGTTCGTTGGAGAGGGCATTCCAACCAACATGGTAAGGGGACCATTCTTTCAATACACAATAGACGAGTGCCACATCCGGAGGGAGATTGCCTCTTTAGTTGTAGTAGGTTTGATCTTATTGAATGGAATATGGATTCTGGCACCTCTCATCATCTATATGGAGATAGAGACAAATTTACAATAAAGAGACAGATAGCGCCTGATACGTCAGTGATCATAGCGGATGAGACTCATTCTCCCATCACTGGACAGTGGGAGATCATTTTGCTGCCATCCATGTATCTTCAGAATGTGCTTCATGCTTCCGACTTTACCGTGAATTTATTATCTTTAAGTCAGATTATGAAAGATTTACATTACCGAACTATTTTTGATCCATCTTCCCTTGTGTTTCAGGACATACTCACAGGCAGGTTGATTGGATGTAGCCGTGAGCATGGAGGCATATATCGACTGATTCATACTCCTCATGCATGTGCCTCATCTGGTTCTGCTGGATCAGTCTCTCCTTTTATGTGGCATCTCTGTTTTGTTCATCTGCCCCTTCAGAAGATGTGTCATGTACTTCCTCAGATTTATCGTTGTTCTACTTTCCAGTGTAAAGCTTGTTAGCTATGAAAGCATCATCGGTCTTCATTCCCGAGTCGTCAGGGCCACAATAGTGATTCTCTTTTTTAGTTGATTCATATGGATATTTGGGGTCCGAGTCGTGTTTCCGACCATCAGGGACATGGATTATATCTTGTTGCTGTAGACGATTTTTCAGGATTGTCATGGATTTTTTTGTTAAAGAACAAGTCTGAAGTTGGAAATTTGATCCGATCATTTATCAATGAAATAAAGAATATATTTTCTGCTACGGTTAAATTTGTTCACACTGACAATGCACTAGAATTCTGTACCTTACGACTTTCACATTTCTTTAGATCACTTGGTATTTTACATCAGACATCATGCGCCTACACATCTCAGCAATATGGTGTTATTGAATGTAAACGCCGCCATTTACTTGATGCCATACGAACTCTTCTGATTCAGAGTCGCGTTTCTCACTCCTGGGGTGATGTTGTACTTACCGCCTGCTATCTTGTGAATCGTATGCCTTCTACTGTTTTGGGTGAGAAGATTTCTTTCTTGATTGTGTTCGAGAAGGATCTGTTCTCTCTCACCTCTCGTGTGTTTAGATTTGTAGCATTTGTACATCCGTTGTTACCTGGTCTTGACAAGCTTGTCTCCAGAGCTATCGAGTGTATTTTTGTTGGGTATTCCAAGACACAGAAGGGGTACCCGTGTTATGACCATTTTCGTGGAAGTATTATGTCAGTGCTGATGTCACATTTTTTGAGTCTGTTATGTACTTCTCCCCTGCAAGTGACAAGTTCACTCCATCGGATTCTGGAGAGGAGGTTTACATGTCTCCACATCTTTCCTCGTTACCACTACCTACAATTCCACCACCACTACCACCACCACCTCCTCCTTCTTGTCTCATGCCCGGTTCTTCCCACAATTCTATGTTCACAAGCCGTCCACTGCTCAAGGCCCTCCCCAATCATCCATCACATCTCAGGTATGTTTTGATCACAATATTTCTATTGTTGGCAATAGTAAGTTGTTTCTACAACAGGGTACTGTTCAGGACGAGCATTTCATACCCAGGAGGCTATTGAGCATGTTGAGGAGGTTGCTGGTGATCTTGATGTGCTTATTGCGCTGAGGAAGCAGTGGCGTACATGTATCTCATATCCTCTTGCTTCGACTGTTTCTTTGGCACAACTGTTGGCAGATTTCAGGAAGTTTGTTGTTCTATTATTTGTGTGGCGATTCCACGATCCTACTAGGATGCTATTCATGTCAGTCAGTGACATCTTGCAATAAGGAAATTTATGCGTTACAGTCATGTGGCACTTGGAGTTTAGTCCCAGTCCCCTCCGGCACATCTGTTGTTAGCTGCAAATGGGTGTTTACTGTGAAATACTGTGCGGATGGTACAATGGATCGGGTATAAGATGAGGTTTGTTGTGCGAGGGTTTACCCAGACGTATGGGTGGACTATCAAGATGCCTTCTTCCTGGTGGCTCGCCATTCTACACTTCAAGTTCTTATTGTTGTTGTTTCGGCTTGATGTCAAGAATACATTTCTCTATGGTGAACTTCAGGAGGAAGTCTACATGCAGCAACCACCTAGGTTTGTTGATGAGGGGGAGTGTCAACACACTTGTAGACTTCATAAGGCTATGGCCTTAAGCAGAGTCCAAGAACATGGTTCCAGAAGCTCTCAGACTTGATTTAGCAGAAAGGGTACACGAGATCGAATACAGATCACTCGTTGTTTTTCAGAAATCCCATGAAGGTACAATTGTTATTATGATTTTTGTTGATGATATCCTTGCTATTGGAGACGGTATGCAGGGCATTTGCTAGGCTAATGAGTTCCTTGGGCAACAATTTGTCACCGAGGATCTTGGTTCTTTACGATACTTCTTGGGATTAGAGTTCGCCAGGAACCAATTGGGTCTTGTGACGACCCAAAGGAAGTATGTTATAGACCTTCTAACCAGAAAATACATGAGCGGTTGTAGACCTACAACTACCTCTACGGACCCCAACGCGAGACTATATGACGATGATAAAGAAGAAGGGGATAAGAGTAGATACAAAGAGTTGGTTGGGAAACTACTTTATGTTACAAACACCAGACTAGATATCTCATTTTCTGTTAATCGGGTTAGCCAGTTTATGGAGCAACCCAAGCA